>CM040238.1:293231183-293649454 GCA_022545495.1 Chrysanthemum lavandulifolium | reverse complement strand
TGAAATAGCATTTCCCTTTAACTAATGCACTTTTTAACTTTATTATATATTTCAACAAAGTATAAAGTTATTTTACAACTATGATTCCCTACAAGAAATAAAGTAGGGACATATCTTTGTTATATATATGTGGCTTTCTCATCCAAATTTTGAGGATAATGATTGAATCAATTTGGATATAATCCTACGTTGCATGAAAGCAAATTCAATATCTATCACTTTGAGCCTTCTATTTTCTATATATTTTACGATTCTTTTGTACGATTTTATAGCTAAAAATGACACATATATATGTGGAATTTAGTGTAACGATTTAGAGATTGATGTGTTGGGTTCATTTGTACAAGAAAATTAAAATGGACGTGTAAGCAAATTAAATAAACGAGATACGTGTGGTTCAAGTAATGTAGTATCGTTCTAGTGGATTATAACAACATCATGTCTAGTAGGTTGTGCATATTAGGGGTGTAAAAAATCCGATCCGATCTTAACCCGAACCTCGATTAAATTTATTTGGGTTGGGTTATTTGGGTCAATAATATTATTCGGGTAAACCCGAGTATTAAATAGGGTCGGTTATCAAGTTGACAGTATTTGTCTAACTCGGGTTCGGGTCTACCTGTTTGACCCGAATAATAGTTTTTTCTTTTTTATTTTTTTTAATACTTTTTTTTTATAAATTATATATCTAAATTAGAACAAATAGACAATTTTATGTCCATTTTAGTCATATTCGGCTCGACCCAAATTCGAATAGACCTAAGCCGAGTGTTCCAGACCCGAACCTAACTAACCCTGAGTTTAAATAAGGTCAAGTTCGGGTATGTTATTTCTAACCTCAACCCGACCCCGACCCAATTAACACCCCTGCACATGGACCTATTAAAACAAATGTTAAAACATGTTTACTATAAAAGCAAAAGCAAATTAACTACAATTAGTGATATGCAAAAATTGCCATGTGAAAAAACTAGACAAATATTAAAATCCAATTAATATGATAATGGATATAGCTAGTTTGATTAGGACTTCTTGGACTTTTTTTTCTACTTGCTTTTTACCAATAATAAACACTAGTATTAATAGATCTTAAAACAAACTAATTAACATCGAATATACAACATATGAAATGGATGTAAATCTTCATCGATTGATCGTAGTGGTGGTTCCGGTCATGGATCAATCCAAGTTCAACCCCGCCCTGCACACGGAAATTTAGAAAAAGAGCTTTTCTGAGAGTAGTCCGATTTGTAACAAGTTTATTTGCCTTGTTTATCGGAGGATAAGCCTGTATAAACACCGTGAATCATTATTTTCTTTTTGAACGGCAACCTTTATAGTTGTACGAGAAATGACATTTTCTCAAGCAAGGAATTTGATTGGAAATTAAATAGAAGTGATAGATATTGAGTGATACCGTGATAAAGTGAAAAAATGACAAAATTCATTTGTCCAATAAGATTTTGAACTAGATAAAAACAATAGTGCAATGTCACTTTGTAATTCACATGGAATATGTTATTGGTTTTTAACGCACGTACATGTCGACTAAATATACTTTTTAAAAGTTTATTTGGATAGAAGAAAAAATAAATAAATAAAGATGGTGAAGTGGAAGTTCATTTCACCGTTAAATTTAGTTAGAAGAAATAAGTTGTTGTTAAGTAATTTGTAATTAGTTAGATGAATTATGTAGGGTAAAGATCCAGTGAGAATAAAACTTAAAATAAGAAAACGAGAAATAACTATAATCACACATTGAGACTGTAGATTGAATTAGATCGCATCTTTATACATTTAGATCATCCCAACTAGTTATGAAAGTGATTTTGAAGTGAAAACGACGCAAAGTGGTTTGTGAACAAATTTGACCATGTGACGAAAAATACATAGGATTTGTCTAACTCATGAAACGATCTAATATATGTATACGCATCTAATTTTTGCTAGAAAGTATATAAGGATGCATCTAAAGATTAAAGATGCGTGTAATTGAAGTCGATCATCTCAAATGTGGTTATAGTTATTCTCATCATTCTCATTTTAATTTTTCTTCTTGTTTGATCCTTAATGAATTATGTAAACCGTAATGCATTCATTTCTCACTTGCATTTTGTATCTCTATACAATAATACTTGGTATTCAAGTTTTATTTGTAAGAAAAATAAAATAAAATAAAATAAAGAGTAAACTACACCATTCGTCTCGAGTAATACGTTGACCATCAAGTTTCGCCCTCGACCAAAAATTCCATCGTTGGTCCTTAGCGCGCAAACGTTAGTCATCGTTGGTCCCACACTAACTGGTTGGACTAACAGGCGTTAAGCCTTGTTAAGTGGAGGGTATTTATGTCTTTCCCATGAACTTCATTTTCTTTTTTTAATATCTCATCATCTTTATCATCTCCATCACAGATACCCAAATCAGCACTCAAAAACATTATACCAAAACCCACAAATACCAAAACTCCATTTTCATAAACTCAAATTCAAAATTAAAAATATAATTTACAAACTAAAATCTACAAAAATCTCCGTCAACTTGACCATCCAGACGATAGACCACCATTGTTCTTCGGAAAATTTAAGTCGCAAAGGCCTTCGGGGCTCTCGGGGTTAAAGACCGATCTGAGACCAAGACACGCACCCATACAGGTTAACCGAGGCAAGGACGAGCAAAACCAAGCTAACACAACCAAAACCAACAAATCCAAAGGCACAACTCGATAGCACATCCAAATCCAATCCGACACCATCATTATACTATTTATACCACACGAAGCTTTAACAAAAAATGTTTTTAAACTCGCTTTTAACCATCTCCATATCCACGAGACCACACAAAACAGGAACAAAACAAACCCCAGTCACAAACCTAACGCGACCCGAGACCCAAATCAATCAAACAAACACCTTTCTGTTAATCTTTACTACATATGAGACAGTCTTGATGATGATGAGGGAGGCGGCGTGGTGATGGTGGTGGCTGTGGTGGCTAACTCGAACCAAACAAACCCCAACACAAACCTAACGCGACCACTTATCAAAACCTTAATCAAACACACCCTTGGCTCCTCTTGATGGCGATGGCGGCGAGAAGGTGGGTGGTGGCGGTATGGCGGTTGGTGGTGGTGGTGGGGCGTGATGATTATTAAGAGAGAAGGAGGAGAGAGTGGATGGAGTGGACGGGTTTCGTAATGATTTAAAGTGGATGGGTTTCAAGTGGTGTGGGTGGAAAAGACATAAATACCCTCCACTTAACAAGGCTTAACGCCGTTAGTCCAACCGATTAGTGTGAGGACCAACGATGACTAACGTTTCGCGATTAAGGACCACGATGCAATTTTTTGGTCAAGGACGAAACTTGATGGTCAACGTATTACTCAAGGACGAAACTTGAGGAGTTCATTGCCGGTTAATAAAATAAAGAGTTAATTGCATTTTTGGTCCTTGTGGTATGGCCAAATTGCAGATTTGGTCCTTAAAACTTTGAAAATGCACCAGAGGTCCCCATTTTCAAGTTTTCGTTACACGTTTGGTCCCTGGGTCCACACATATTTAGTCCATACACTTTTTAGTCATTTAACGAGTGTTGGAAAACCCGCGCGATGCAGCGGGATTGCTTAAAGGACGTTGTTTGCAACGACACTTAAACCTCAAGGGCTGTTTTTGCTAAGTTGCGAAAGATTATTAATGCTAAAGGACTTACTTTGCAATGACACTTGAACCTCAGGGGCTGTTTTCACCAATTTGGCAAAGTTTGCATTTAATGCACTTGGTTGTGCTACAGTACAAATGTTTTGCTTGTTGGGCAAAACTTATGTACGATCTTTAGTATATGTTAATACAAATATCGTCATTAAACGTTATTTATATTTTTGATCTTTGCCTAAGTTTTGTTAACGACAAAAGTAAATTTAATTTATAAAAGCTTAAAGCTTGTCAAGTTTATTAGATATTAAAACAAGCTTTCTCAAACAATATATTCATCATTCAAGCATTTACATTTATGATTAGTAACATCTTGATATGACTCTAATCATTATGTATGATAGTAGTTTGTAGAATGTGTTAGGTTCTTAAAACCAAACACTACTTAAGCATTTGCATATTTCTATAAATAGTAATACAACATTTGACATCATGTATTACATCATGGAAATCATTAGAAGATTCCATTAGATATTTTGTGAAGATTTGTACTCTTCATATCTTGCACAATCTCACTTAGATAGAGTTGACTTTAAGCAAGATTTGATATCTTGATCGTCAGATGGCGGTACTAAATTGGTACAGGCGGAACCTTTTAAGGGTCCACCGTCCGTGGACGCCTCCTGTCGATTTGGCTATAAATAGCAATGCTAGCCAAGTAGTTTCTCATCCCTTTCTAACATACTCTCATACATATCTTCTCTAACATTTCTAACTCGGTTTCATATCATATTAGTGATCTCTTTTGTAGCAAAGAAGATCAAGTCATATTCAAGCTTCAACGAGAAGTTGGAACTCTTGTTTGTTTAGTGTTGTATGATCTAGTGTTGATCCATACTTCATTGTTGTATCAAACCATCATAATCTTGTGAGTGTGGTGGTTAGTATTTTAGTCCTCAAAATACATTGTGTGGGAGTAGTTGTACCATTGGAAAGAACTCGACATCTAGCTTAGTGTCGGAAATAGTGTAAGCGAAGTGTAAAGGTTTTCTCCACGGTGAAAGGAGCTTGTTGACTAGTGAAGTTAAACTCTCGAGTGTGAGACTCGGGGGTGAGAGTAGGCGAAAGGAAAAAGAGTCCTTCAGGCGAACCACTATAAACAACTTGTTGTGGTTTGATCATTTCTTTCCTTATTTACTTATTACATATTGCTTGCATATTTCATTAACATACTTAAGATCAATATCAATTGATCTTTCAATAAGTTCAAAACAAAGTTTTTAATCGAGTAACTATTCAACCCCTTCTAGTTTCTACAAGATATTATACAAATGTTGTCTTTTTCTTTTTAGTTTTCTTACATAAATAGTCCCTGGGTTTTACATATTTGGTCCTTTTTTTTTCAAATCTACTACCTATGGTTTTGACCCGTTACGGGTTTGGTCCCTTAACCACTATTTCTGTTAGTTTGACCGTCAAGTGGATGTTTTTGTCATTTTTTTAACGGTTTATTCTGTTTTTATATGTTTTCGTCTTTTTTTACGTTTTCGTCCGTTTTTATACGTTTTTGTCCATTTTATACGTTTTCGTCCGTTTTTTTTACGTTTTCATCATTTTTTTATTTATTTATTTTTTTTTTAATGTTTTTGTCCTTTTTTACGCCACCGTTTTGTCCGTTTTATACATTTTCGTCCGTTTTTACGTTTCGCTGCTTTTTTTTAATGTTTTCGTCTGTTTTACGTTTCATCCGTTTTCGTCCGTTACTATATGTTTTGTCCGTTTTATATGTTTTGTCTGTTTTATACATTTTCGTCCGTTTTTACTTTTTAAATACATTTTTTATGTTTCGTCCGTTTCACACGTTTTGCCCCTTTTGTTTTACATTTTCATCCGCTTTTATACGTTTTGTTCATTTTATACATTTTAATCTGCTTTTTACGTTGCGTCTATTTTTACGTTTCATACAATTTTAAACGCTTTAGTATGTTCTTTACATTTTAATCCGTTTTTATCGTTTTCAATTGTTTTATACGTTTTCGTCCTTATTTTACATTTTTATCCGTTCTTATATGTTTCGTCTCTTTTTATCGTTTCATCCATTTTTACGATTTCATCCGTTTTATACGTTTTAGCTCAATTTTATCGTTTTGTCTCCTTTTTACATTTTATCCGCTCTTATACGAAACGTATAAAACCGACGAGAATATATAAAAGCGGACAAAAGTGTAAAAACGGACAAAATGTGAAGGCGGATGAAAACGAAAATAAAATCTGAAAACGTATAAAAATGATGAAAACTAAAAAACGAACGAAAATGTATAAAAACAAACGAAGACGTATAAAACGTAAAAAAGCAGACGAAAACGGATGAAAACATAAAAGGAACGAAACGATAAAATGGAAGAAAACGAAAAACGGACGAAACGTAAAACGGATGAAACGTAAAACGGACGAAATGTATAAAACAGATTTAAAACATATAAAATGAATAAAAATGTAAAAAATGGACGAAAATGAAAAAAACATACAAAATGGATGAAAAATGGACGAAAACGTATAAAATCGGACGAAACGGATGAAAACGTAAAAAATAGACGAAAACATATAAAAACAAACGAAAACGTAAAAAAACGGACGAAAACGTAAATAAAACAGACGAAAACGGATGAAAACGTAAAAAAATGGATGAAAACGTCTAAAGATAGACAAAAACGTATAAATACTTACGAAAACATATAAGTACAGACAAAAACGTATAACAGTTGAAAACGTATAGAAACGGATGAAAACATATAAGAACGAACTAAAACGTATTAAAACGAATAAAAACGTATGATTACGTAAGAAGAACTTACAAAAACGTAAGAAAAACGAATAAAAATTGACGAAAACGTTAGTAAACAGATGAAAATGTATAAAAACGGATGAAAATGGGTAAAAACGAATGAAAACGTATAAAAACGGATAAACACGTATGAAAACGTAAGAAAACGTGTGTCTGGAAGAAAACGATAAAACGGACAAAACGTATATAAACGGCCGAAACGTATGAAAACGATCTAAAATGGACGAAACGTATAAATACGGACGAAAACGGACAAAATGTAAGAAAAGCGGACTTATAAAAAGCAGAAAACTTATAAAAATATAATACTAATATTAATAGTTTAAAAAAAAAAAAAAAAAAAAAAGTACTAAATCAGAAACATGGCAAGACACAAGGACCATTTATGTAAGAAACTTAAATGATGGTGAAAAGAAAATAGGAAAAGAAGAAGACAAGGGTATTTTAGTCATTGATGTTGATCGAGGACTAAACACATTAAAACTGAAAATGAAACGGGACCTCAGTGTGACTTTTAAAGTTTTAAAAGCTAAATCTATGATTTGACCAAACAACATGGACCAAAAATGCAATTAACTCTAAAATAAATGTTAAAAAAATAAGTTAAAAACTCGCTTTAAATTGTTAAAGTAAAAAGTTAGCTTTATTTATGAGGCAAGTATAAAGAATGAAATATATTTATAATTTTCGAGATTCTTTTAGAAAATAAATGGTGCTATTTTCTATTATTGCGTTTGTACTCTGTATTAAATCTAGCAAAAATAATTTAACTTTAAGGTGACTTTAAAACCTAGGGAAGTATAAAAATGGAATGACTTTTGCCTTTTAAGTTAGTAAATACTTTATATTTCAGCTTTGTGACTTGTACGTTTTGATTTAAGTAAATGTTAGATAACTGTACAAAAATCAAACAGTTATAAATAATTTGTATACATTTATCCATTGCTTCTGGATGTTACTTAAATTTCATGTAAAGTTTATTTTGATATAAAATTAGACGCGTCTTCATGGCATAACTAATGAATAATTATATTTGTGAAATTTTGATTCTCAGATAACCTCTAATAAAACTATTTTAAGGGTTGAACTATGACCAGTCATGAGAGAAAAGTTTATATATTAAACCGAAAAATGAAACTTTGAGAAATAAAAATATTTAAAGTATTAATTTAATGATAGATGTTATTAGAGCAAGAGGTGTAGTGATATACCTATACATCTTCATCACCGCCACATCAGCATAACAAACCTCCACAACTAACCACAACAAACCCCCTCCTCATAACAAACCTCAACCTCTTCATTTTGGGCCATCACTACCACTTTATTTTTATTCAAATTTTCAAATAAACTAAATTCATTTCAATAAAAATAAAAATACAATACATAACATAATAATAAGAAAAATAAACACGATCTGGAAAAAAAAAAAAAAAAAAATACAACACATACTAATAATAAGAAACCTAGTCATCTCTTGCGTGATATTTCTTTATTAGTCGTTCCTGCCTCTTTCGGATGATCTCTACTTTTACCGGGTCAGAATTCAAATTGGGATCTATCATCAGAAACTCCATCTCCTTCATCTCTTGGATAGAAATTTCTTTCTGCCGCCTCGCCTCGTAACAAGCCACTTGAGCGTCGGCTTTTTGAGCATATTTTTCGGATATATGTCCCCAAAAAGTACTCGATTGACTCCCACCGGAGCTCGCAGCGCTCGACGTTGAAGTCGACTTTTGTTTCTTTGTGACTCGTTTGCCGCCATCTCTTTCAGGACGAGCTCGTTTGTCCGGGCCGAATATATCCTCGAGACATGTAATGTCAATCGGATCTTTGGCATCCCACTTCGGGTAATTTTTCAAAATATCCCAACATTTTTCATACACGAACTCCTTCCCAGCATAACGTTGCACAAAGCTAACTTTCGCATTCTCGACATGATCGTGGTCATTTTCACCACTTCGATGACTGCAGATGTTTGTAAATAGCGTTGAATTTTGGCAATCACTGTTAATCCTCGACCATTTACCGCTTATCATATTTTTGGTACGCTGGTCATTGGTGGTCTGAGCATTGAACATGTCGAGAATGTCATTCCAAAAGAAATCTTCGGAACGGTCATTTCCCATATCTCGATCTTGGGAAATTTCTATCCAACATTGCGCAAGCAACCTTTCTTCAGACTTGCTCCACTTCCTCTTGTCTGCCTGGGCTATGACTTCCACATCTTCGTCGTCTTCTGCGTCCAAATCCACAGCTTGTTTTGTTTTTTTTTTGCCTTCGTCTTTTCCCTTACCTTTGGGGCGGTTCACTTGATTTTGGTACTTTGAATTGTGAACCGGATGGTTGTGATTCCTTTTGGGAAAACTGTGGAGGTTGTGACGTGTTAAAAAACTGTGGAGGTTGTGACGGGTTAAAAAACTGTGGTGATTGAAATCGGCGGGGTAACATGCGAATCCTTGTTGAAACGCATATTGTTGGTTAAGAAAAATTTCTTGTGGAGACTGGTTGGAATTTTGCGAGGAGGGGGTAGACGGGTTTGAAGAACCCCCGTATTGTGGTGGGTTTGAGTTTAGTAAGTTTGTGAAATATCTTCCGTCATTTGGGTTTTGAGACATTGTGAGATTTTTTTTTTTTGAATAAAGGTATAGAGAGTTGAGGTAGATGGAGGAAATGAAGATGATAAAAATGGTGGATATGATATGTTATTTATAGGGGTGGTGAGTTTTTGTTTTTTTTTTAAAAGAAAAAAAAAAGAAAGAAAAAGAAAAGTAGTATCCGTTGTTAAACGGATATATTTTAGAATTCAAAATATATCCGTTTGGTTTGTCAGAGTAAATCACTTCGTCGTGGTGACGACGAACACCTCAACGAAGAGCTACGGCGAGCACCCCGGTATGGTGGCGAGGCACATCGAGGTGCCATGTCATCCGACGGCGAGCCACGATACAACTACACCCACTGCTCTTATGTTTTTTAATTGAAGGTATATTAGTAGTTTCTTAAATCTCGGAAGCAGAGGATATATGAAATTAATCATTTCTTATATACTTAATATATTGTTCCATAAAAAGTTAGTAAAGTACTTGGTACTACATTTTTACCGATGCATTTTTAGTAAATAATGAGCAACGAGCAAAAGGCGCCCGCCGCGTTGCGCCGGGTTTTTTTTATATGTTTTTTGTGTAGGTCTTTTGCCGAGCTGTATTGGGTTTTCTGTGTTAGTAGTATATCCTAGACCAATATTTTATGTCTTTAATTGGCGTATTATTCCATAATTTTTTAATGGGCTTACTATTCTAGCTATTTGTATATGTATGACATGTTTAAACAATAAAAAATGGCCATGTTGAAAAGGCAAACAGTCGTGTTATTTTAGACACCTCGACAAAGGCCATGGTGAATGATCCAGCCCAAAAAGTTTCAACAAAATGCCAATTATTTTTTACGAGTGTGACTTCACGCGCTTTGTTGTTAGGGTTTAGAATTAGATCAGTGGATGTTGAGTTGAGCTGAGCCGTTGTGATTGTGTGTGGTGTGGTGTATGGTAAGTACTGTGTGGATGCGTTTTGTGGAGCGTTGGATTGTCTGAGGGGATATGAATATGAGATTGTGATGAGGGGTTTTGTTATCGTGTGTGGTGTGGTGTATGGTAACTAATTGGAAATTCTTTGAAATGGGCTTCTGAATCGCTTTAACAGGCGTCAGATTAAATCACTTTACTATATATAGTAATGATATATAGATTTAATTGTAGGCTTAAAAAGAGACCTAAACTAAGATGTCATTATTTAATTGGTGACATTAGAAGTAGGCCTCTTTGATATCACCAACCAGAGGATGACACCTCAGTTTAAGTCTCTTTTTAAACCTCCTAATTAGGCCTCCTTATCATTTCCCAAATACAATATATGCTCGTACATAAATTGTAAAATAACAACACATGTTGATTTGTTAATTTCATTGTAGGAACTAGGAAGTAAAATAACAAAGTGCAAATAAAATAAGGTGGAGAAATAAAGATATTCGGTACTTTTATTCTGTTGTCTATATTTTACCAAACAACAATATCATAATTGTAAAAGTAATTAAACTTACTAGTATTAGATTATATCATGTTCGTACTTTTATGTGTTTATATCTTTGTACGCTCGTACGTTTTGGGTTTATATACTTTTGGTATTGTCACTGTTTTTTTCATCCTCGCACACGCCACACAGTCAAAGGTCTTTCTGAAAGCAGTTCATTTACTTTTGGGTAAAGATATGTCTGTATACATCTCACCTTCTCACATCTTTTTCTAACGAGATTGAATATTATTGTTGTAGATTATATCATGATTAAAATAGAAACTTTCACTAATAATGGCAACCAAAATAAAGATAAAATAAACATCGTTTTCACTTTTTCATTTATATGAGGCACTTTGTGGATATTTAATCCCACTAGCTAACCTTTTAACCATATTAATATAAGATTTATTGATGGCAATTAATTATAGCTATAAATAACATTAGAATGTATAAAAGCCAAAAAGTAAAAGTCAAATGCGTTTGTTATGTTGTACTAATTTTGTTTTGTTATTTAAAGTAATTGTTTGATGCATTGCCTCTAACGCGTTTTCTTGGCATTTTTTAAAAATAATATCTTAATTTACAGGTCCAAAATATAATTTTGTTTGAAAAAGTAACTTTTGCTCATTAAATTCGAAAATGATAAGGTTACTTCATCTTAGGACAAAGAAAATACTCAAGAGTTTAAGTTGAGCAGCTACTATCAGTCCTAAAGAGCCGGTATCCGTCCTGTTTACTACTTTCGTCACAAAATATAAGTACATTTTGATTTTCTAAATGCCTTAAATATTTTGTTTGTATTATATAATATTTGATGAAAATTATATTAATGAAAATATTTTTAAAACCCAATTCATTTACATATTTTACACAAAATATTATACAATATAAATATAAATATTTAAGATCAAAGTTAAATTAAAAAGTCAAAATTGACTTATATTTTGGGACTAATGGGATATTAACTTTTTTATCAAGCATGTATCTTGAGAATTTTGTCCAAAGATTCAAAACAGATAAGTGTGTTTTTATTTAAATCCTTAAACAAACATGACTTATCTCCTGCTAATGATATATTGTACAACTTTCAATTGGGTAAGGTTAGAAAATGAGCAAACGACCGAACGGACCGGATCGACCGAGACCGGACCGACCCGACCCGACCGACCATTCGGTCCGGTCCATGATCTCGCTTTTGGCTAATCGGTTCTCGGTCAGGTCCGGACCACAAACCGACTAATGTGGGCTAATTTGGCCTTGTTGGACTGGACCGACCGAAGGACCGACCCGGACCAACCACATTCGGTCCGGTCTCGGTCTAAGATTTTTGCCAAAATCGGGTCTCGGTCCGGTCCGGTTTTTAAACCGTGATCACCCCTAGGTAGGGTTGTGAACAGATATCAACAAAAAAGAAACAAGAAAAAAAATATAATAAAATAAAGAAAAAGAATAAAAAGAAAAAGAAACGAAACTTAACCAAAAAAAAAAAAGAAACAAGAAAAAAGCTTGACCAAAAAAAAAAAAAAACTAGAAAAAACTTAAACGACCATCATAGGAGAAATCTTATTATCTTATAATAGAGTAAGGTCTTCTATAAATAGTAATACTTAAAAACTCAGCCTCTATAACTAGTAATACTTAAAAATTCTACTACATAATTTACAAGTCTTAAAGCTTAATGTACAAAATACAAAACAATATTAATGTGATCAAAATATTTAATGTAGTCAATTAATTATCAGGTCAATAAATACAATTAATGCAATTATTCAAACACTCCTTACATAAGAAATACAAATTATCAAGCATATTCTACTAGCAACTTAAACACAATTCAAGCCGAAACGGGCAACAGGCCAAATGTGCTCGAGCCCGAACGGTTAAGGGCTAAACGAAATTTTTGATATCCAGAATTTATTCAAAAAGAATATAATAAACTAAAATACGTGATTCATCGAAATTTTTATTTCAGTCTGACTCCACGCAACGCCGCGCACTACGCTTAGTATTTTATCATTATCAAAACCTTTTTAAGGAAACTACACTCTACGCCTTAAAATAACTGTGTACATGATAAACGCATAATTTAAAAAAAAAAAAAAAAACATAATGTTTACGGTTTTTCTCTTTACTTTTGTAAAATGTCGGTTTACTATTAACGGATAATTAATTCATGTCTTATTTAAACTTTGTAATATTAATTTCAACCAAGAAAAATATCATATTTTTGTTTATTTTAAAATGAACAAATAAATCGAGATTAAAAAAAAAAAAAAAAAAAAAAAAAAAAAACATGAACTATTAATTTGAGACGTATGGACTATGGAGTATAACTTTCTTACCACATATGTTTTTTGGAAGGCCTCTTACCATATATATTAAGAATCATGCTAATTTTTAAAATTCTCTAAAAGAGTGTGAGCTATTTTTATATGCACATAGATAATTTACACGAGTCATTTTTGTCAAGTGCATTTGGTTTATGAAAATGAGAATAAAGGAACAAATTATATTCTCAATAAATTGTTTGGTTGATGGTTTTATTTTAAATATAGATATGAAACCCATAAAATTAAGCATATCTCATACCCATCAAACATGGTGGGTTTATAAACCCATAATAATTCCTATGGCGATTCCGGTTAACAAACCAAACACCCTCTAAAAAGTATGTTTTTCTTACAAACCAAATACTCTGCACCATATAACTCCATTATCACCTCACATAATTTTGAAGACACTCACGAATTGTTGACGTACCTATTTGCACGTATTCGCTCAGAGCATCAAGATTGACCCCATATGCCAATCGACGGATTGACAAGACACTTTATCAATGGAGAAATACCAAATGCGCCTGTATAATTAGGAGTTTGTTGGAAATAAGGTGAATGATCGGTTATATCTCGGACAATTCGTGTGAATAGTCGTCTGCTCATACGAAAACGATCATGAAATGATGTATCGCCGTATCTTGGGGTCTCACTGAAGTAAGGATCAACTAAACGGTTATGAGCACCCGCACGATCCCTACTAACTTGGGTTTGTGAGAGTTTTTCTGAGGCTTGAATAGCCTCCAAGCACTCTTCCGCAAACATCATAAACTCGGTACTAACTTCGTTTTCATCATCCGATGACAAATCGGCAATGAATAGCTCGTAAGAATTAAAACTCATAGTGTGTAAAGAATATAGAGAATGTGTGAAATGAGATTTGTGAGTTTAGTGTGTAAATATGTTGTGTATTTATAGGGTAGTTTTAGTTGTATTATTATTTTTTTTTTAATCACAAACGGTATGTTTTTTTTTGTTTGATTATGCAACGTAAATATAAACGGTAACATGCTTTTGTCTCGATCGTGCATGCGATTCATTTGGTAAATATGACCGGCGATCGACTGAAGCCACAATAGCCCGATCGAAATGAAATCGATCGCCACATAGGACGATCGAGTGTGAATCGCCTCTATTGGGGCTAGCCTTAGCATATATATTAAGAATCATGGGAGTATAAATTATAATAGTGAGCTATTTTTATTTCTACATAGATAATTTACATGAGTCATTTTTATAAAGGATAAGTAAGAAGATATTAAGAAAGTACTCCTTCTGTCTTGACTTTATAGTCTATGTTAGTATTTTGAGATGTCTTATTTTAATTGTTCGCTAACAAAAATATATAAAAAAGTTTGATCAAATTTATCATATTACTTTTGATTGAAATTAATATTACAAACTTTAAGTAAGATATTAATTAATTAATTATGGATAAACTGTCATTTTATAAAAGGTAAAAAAAATCAATAATAATAATCATTTTTAAACTGCTTATTTTTACCGATAAACAATTATCTTAGAACAATAGTAATCATGTTTTTCTTACAAGAAGTTTAAGATTTATAAATGATATTAATTAATTAGTTAAAATAAATTATTATTTTATAAAAGGTAAAAAGAAAATCAATAATAATAATCAATTTTAAACTCTGTGTTTTTTTAGGGGTGATCTAATATTGCACCCCATTTTTCCTTCCTTGCACTCACTCAGCCAATCATCGCCCAATGATTATTTTGTTTTTTTTTTTTTTTTTTTTTTTTTTTTTTTTTTGTTATGTTTTGTGTTTGTGTATAATTTTATTTGTGTGATGTATATATATATAGTGTTTTATAAATTTTTATAAACTTTTTATAAATTTATATTATGTTTTTTAATCGATTTTTGAAAAAGTTTTTTCCGATTTAAAAAAAAAACTTTTATAAACTTTTTATAAATTTTTATAAACTTTTTATAAACTTTTAAATAATTTTTTTATAAACTTTTTATAAATTTTTATAAACTTTTATAAACTTTTTATAAATTTTTATAAAATTTTTATAAAAACTTTATAAAAATTTATAAAAAAAGTTTATAAAAATTTTATAAAAAGTAACGTAAAATAAATACCATATAAAAACACTACACAAATAAATACACTATACATATAAAAATACTACACAAATTAAATATACCACACAAATAAATACTACACAATTAAAAATTAAAAAAAAAAAAAAAAAATAGCCGCCGGATAAACATAGCCTAATAAAACAAAAAACTAAAAAAAAAAAAAAAAAAAAGTAGCAGCAGCCCTATGTGGAGAGAGAAACAATCATGCATGGTGGGCGTCCCAGGGGTCTGCAAGAAGTAAGAGGACCCTTTTTATCAGGAAACAATTTTCTTAAAGAAGAAAATATGGTTTTCTTACAAGAAGTTTAAGATTTATAAATGAGATTTATTGGAGAATACCAAATTCTATGTTATTGGTTATGGTGGAGCCAATCCTTCAAACATAAACCAAAAGAGAATAAATGGGACCCACTTGAATCTTTAAAAGAAGTTGCTCAACTTCTTGAATTCAACACATTATAACTCTCTCTACCAGCCCCTCCCCCTCTCTTGAAAATATACAAAGCCCAATTCTACTTCAAACACATCAAAAGCATAAAAAAAACTTTCATCTTTAAAGTGTGATATTTAAAGAATGTGGAAAATGTCTAATACTAATAAGATACTTTTGTTACTAGTTATATGTTCTTGTGTTTGTTCCACCATTAAAGCAACTGTGTCTTATGATGATAAAGCCATTATTATCAATGGCAGAAGAAGAATCCTTATGTCTGGTTCTATTCATTACCCAAGAAGCACTCCTGAGGTATATATTTCACTCTTTCCATTTTTCACCTATGTTTTTAAAAAAATTATTACAGTATTTTTTTTAAGTGTAAAATTTATATTTTTTGGGTGTAAATGTTCATGATTCTTCAATGCTCCATCAGAAATTTGATTATATTTTTGGGTTTTGTAAATATTTAAATTTTATTAAGAGGGTTCCTCTGTTTTGCATTATTTTTGTGTTCTTGATCTTGAATTCTGAATTCTTGGTTTTGTTCAGAATAAAGCTTGGTGTGTAAAAAATAAGTTTTTTTCACATGGGTATCTCTTATTTTGCATTATTTTACATTATTTTGCTGTTTTTGTTTTTTAAATCTTCAATGCCCCCCAAAAAGTTGTTGAATTTATTTATTTATTTATTTATTTCTGTTTTGAAATATTTTGGTCCTGATTTCCTAATTTCCCCCCAAATATTTCTTAACTATTTTGCAGATGTGGCCTGACCTTATAAAAAAAGCTAAGGATGGAGGCTTAGATGTTATACAAACTTATGTATTTTGGAATGGTCATGAGCCATCTCCCGGGAAGGTATACAATTAGTTGCGAAAAATGTCTTACGATATACATATGGGCGTTTAGTTAACTCGTCTGGTAAATTTTGATGTTTCTAGTACAATTTCGACGGGAGGTATGATTTGGTCAAGTTCATAAAACTGGTACAACAAGCAGGTCTCTATGTTCATCTACGCATTGGTCCTTATGTTTGTGCTGAGTGGAATTTCGGGTAAGCACTAAATCTTTCATATCTTGATCATATATGCACTTTTATAGCAGTGTCTTTTCGCATCTTATTTATAGACCGATTGGGAAAGAGACAAACACTATTGAACTCGTGGTCCATATCAACTTTTACTAAAACGCACGATTATGAGACGTATAAACCATAATGTTCACGCATATCTATTTATGGTATTGTCGTCTAAACATACAAAAGAGAAAAAGCATCTGATTTTATCGTTTAAAGATGCATATAGCTAAGTATGCTCTGTTTTGAATTCAGGGGATTCCCGGTTTGGCTTAAATATGTACCAGGAATGTCTTTCAGAACAGACAACGGACCTTTCAAGGTTAGCAATATGGATTTTAAATGTTGATTATAATAATTTAAGATGGCAATCTAATTTTGTTTAATTCGTTGACTGTTATTATTATTTTTAAAGATCGCAATGCAAAGATTTACGGAGAAAATAGTCAGCATGATGAAGTCAGAGGAGTTATTTGAACCTCAAGGAGGTCCAATTATCATGTCTCAGGTTTTGACCTTAGTTCTCTTAACTAACTCGCTAATTTTACTACCTAGAATCTATCTAAATCCTGGTGGTTGTGTTTTTAGATTGAAAACGAGTACGGACCGGTTGAATGGGATATTGGTGCCCCAGGAAAAGCTTACTCCAAATGGGTCGCCCAAATGGCTGATGGTCTAAAAACCGGTGTCCCATGGATCATGTGCAAACAAGAGGATGCCCCTGAACCAATGGTATTATCATATATTTGAGCATTTGACTATTCTTGATTATTCAAGGATTTATTTCACCTAGATATACATAATCAGTTTTGCTATAGCTAAACACCAAACACTGATTAGTCGCTACATGAAAACGCAATAACGAGATAGTTAGTCACTTTCAAATAGCAACGTCAAACACCTCCTTAACGCTTAAGGAGCATGCACGTGCATTCCTTGAATATTTTCAGACTCTAGTGTAAAAGCATAAAACACTAAAAAAAAACAAACTGTTTCAGCACAACTTAAAACCTACTCTAAGTCACTATTCATGCATGTTTGCTAGCTTTGTCCATTACGTACCACTAATTTTCATATGGTACAACCCATGAGGCAAATATCAACCTGTTTTATTTGGTTGGCCATACGGCTTAAGCTTTAAGGCACTACGCTCCTTTTCTCTAACATGCTAATTACATGACAGATTGACACATGTAACGGGTTCTACTGTGAAAAGTTTACTCCTCACAGTCCTAACAAACCTAAAATGTTTACAGAGCTTTGGACTGGCTGGTAAGTCATGCAGTAAATGTTATCACAAGTTTTTTTTAAACAGATTCAAACCCACTCCTATAATTTGAAAGTTGTTCACTTTCTTTTCCTTTTAAGGTTCACGGAATTTGGTGGCCCGATTCCTACCAGACCTGTAGAAGATATAGCATATGCAGTTGCAAGATTCATACAAAATAACGGTTCTTTTGTCAACTACTATATGGTAAGTCACTACCAAACCAGGGTAAATGATTACTATTTTCTTTTTCCCCAATCAAAATTATGATTATTGTGACTTTGATGTTCTAGTATCACGGAGGAACAAACTTTGGACGTACAGCAGGTGGTCTCTTCATCACAACCAGTTACGATTATGATGCTCCTATTGATGAATACGGTATGCAATCATATCATATAAATGTTTGATCTTTATAAAAGAAAAGACAACGAAGATGTAATTTTGACATAGTAATGATACAAATGTTTCAGGATTACCTAATGAGCCGAAATGGAGCCATTTAAGGGATTTACACACAGCTATAAAACTCATTGAGCCAGCTTTAGTTTCAGCTTATCCTACTGTTACATATCCTGGAAAGAATCAAGAGGTTAGCTTGGTCAATTGGTCAAATGGTCAAATATATTTTAATATACCTTGGTTATCCCGAGCTTATATCTTTAAATGTTATCCAACGACAGATACATGTATTTCAACCAAAGTCCGGGGGTTGCGCTGCATTCCTCTCAAACTTTGACCCACAATTTTCAGCAAAAATGACCTTCGGAAAAACCCAATATGACCTCCCTGCTTGGTCCATTAGCATTCTACATGACTGCAAAGATGAAGTATTTAACACCGCAAAGGTGAGAATTATCCTTCTACCCTCATCTGGTCCAACACCAAACACTTGCCTAATATACTTTTTAAGATAAAATAATACGAGTAGTAATTTGGGCTGACTAATTTACAGGTAAAGGCTCCAACCATACAAAGAAAGATGACCACTGCTGGTACCTTCAAATGGCAATCGTATAATGAAGAAGCTCCATCTGCTGACGGTAGTGATACTCTTTCAATGGCGGGGTTGTACGAACAACTAAATGTTACTAGAGATGAATCTGACTACTTGTGGTACCTAGCTGAGTAAGTATCAACTGATAACTATAAATTCAAATATGATTGGAAAAATATTTATGCATTTCTTTATTTGATTTCCCAGCGTCAATATATCACCAAATGAACAATTCTTGAAGAATGGACAGTCCCCCGTGCTTACGGTGATGTCAGCAGGGCATGCTTTGCATGTCTTCATCAACAATCAACTGGCTGGTAAGTCTCACATTTCATGAGTATTTAGCACAAAACAAACAAGAGGTGGTAATATGGGCGGGCCAGACCGGTTGGTAATGGCCAAACGGGTTCAGGTTGAAACGATCATTATTAGTATGGCCCAGGTTGACCCAAAACACCTTTTGTCAATCACCTTCTAGTTTCTTAGATAAAACAGTTTAGGAGGTTTTACGCATCAAAAGTACACTTTGGCCGGCTTTCAGCATGTTCGACCCATTTGACCCGTTTCCTATTAAGCTAATTTCTAGTTCACCTCTTTGACACGTTAGACATAAAACATAACCCAAATTGGCCCGTAAGTAATTGGGTCAAAATTGCTATCCTATACAAACAACAAGTGCTTGACTCTTGCATGTTCGGTCCTGTTACAGGAACTGTCTGGGGATCACTCAAAAATCCAAAGTTAACATTCAGTCAAAATGTGAAGTTAAGAGCGGGTGTCAACAAGATCTCTTTGCTAAGTGTTTCAGTGGGCCTTGCGGTTAGTTTCTTCACTCAGTGGTTCATTCAAAGAACACCTTTTTAGCCGTAAACATATAACAAACATTTATCAGTGAATAACTATTTTGTTTGATCACCTTTCAGAATGTCGGCACACACTTTGAGAATTACAACGTGGGGATTTTAGGTCCAATCACCTTGAAGGGTCTAAATGAGGGTACGAGAGACTTGACGAAGCAAAAATGGTCTTATAAGGTTTGTTCATTGACTATTATGCTCATTCATATACTAATTGTATAATAGTATATGTAAGATGTTACAGGGATGGTGTTAATGTGGTATAGTAGTGATAACTTAGAATGCTTCATACATGCCAGGTTGGTTTAAAAGGTGAAACCTTGAGTCTCCATACACTTGACGGAAGTTCCTCTGTTGAGTGGCTACAAGGATCCTTAGTGGCTCAAAAGCAGCCTCTTACTTGGTACAAGGTATACTTCATGTTCAGCAATTTTAAGTAGACGTAAATAGGAGGGCTGGGCAAGTCAGGTAACTTGTTTGGGACAGAATGGCTAATTTTATATGCGGTTCAACACAGGTCGACCAGGTTGACCGAAAAACAGTTGTGTCCCATTTTTCTTAACTTGATTTTGAAAAAAACTATTTAAGTAGTTATAAGCATTTATATTCATTTTGGGTCATTTTCAACCTGTACGACCCATTTGACCTGTTCTGTTTTACCCACGTGTTTAACATGTACCAATTTGACCTATTATATGTATAAATACAACCTGAATCAACCCATTGTCAAGATAAATGGTTGAGATACCACATCAACCTATCATAGGTTGCAAACATCCGTTACTTTAGCATCTTCTAACTTTACCTTTTTACTTTTAGACTACCTTCAACGCTCCAGATGGAAACGAACCACTAGCGTTAGATATGAATGGCATGGGAAAAGGTCAGATATGGCTTAACGGAGAGGGCATCGGGAGACACTGGCCCGCATACAAAGCTAGTGGTAAATGTGATAAGTGCAGTTACACTGGTACTTATACTGAGAATAAATGCAATCGCTACTGTGGAGACCCTTCTCAAAGATGGTGAATATTGTTATTTTTTAGCATTACTTATTTTACTTTTATTTGAAATTCTTCCAAATTCTAAAAAGACACTTTAACCATTTCAGGTATCATGTTCCCCGTTCATGGTTGAGACCAACCGGTAACTTCTTAGTTATTTTTGAGGAATGGGGTGGAAATCCAGACTGGATCACTTTGGTTAAAAGAACTTAACAAACTAGCAGCGGAAGTACAAATCTTGGAGAATGAATAATTCTCCGTAGTTCGTTTTCTTCAGCAATTGATAATTGCTTAAACCTTTCAGTGAAATACTTAGGTTTAGTACATACACGTAAAGAATATAGAAAGAATAAAATAATGCCTATTGGTTACTATGTGCAGTGGAAATGTAAAGGCATAAAGCTTGCCATATTGGCCAGTTAAAGAGCAGTATAGTTGTATTTGTTTGCACGAACACTATAAGTGCCGTATTGTGAGAGGTTTGTTCTGTATATTCTATTATGCAACAGTCTATTTTCTATTTTTTATAGGCTGAATCTGTAAAAGGTGGTTCTTTACTTCTGTACCAGTCTACCGTGGTAAACTAAGAGCATACTTTAACTAAAATCCAAAGGCACATACTGTATAAAGCACAAAATAAAGAAAAATATAAATAAATAAATAAACTACTGTAATTTACAGCAAACAGGCATTATAAGAACCAAAAAAACTGCTCGCCTACAGATGAGATAACTTACTAGCGATCGCATTAATAGCATCATCAAGGTCTTTGTAACCATGAAAAACATCTTTTCCTTGATGTCTCCACCGCAGCATTCTTTTGTGTAGATCCTTTAGCAAGACATAATTGTTTTGATCAAATTCAAACTCAAGCAGCCTCTTGACGCACTTAAGCAGATATTTAACAACTTTCAGTTTGTTCTTGCAAATAAACTCAACTGCAATCTCTTGGATCTCAGATACCGAATCTGACATTCTTTCTGCAATATCAGTTAACTGGAAAACGGTACAAGCACCTGCAACTGCCTCCTTTCGGCTGCATTTATCAATCCTTGTGATATGGTTTTCTTGCTTTTGTTTGTTCCATCTTCTATTCTTTGATCCAGTGTGTTGACTTTCGGTTGACTGAGGAATTGTACCAGTTGCAACATAATGAAGAAACAGTTCATATCCATCTTCACTTAACGAACCCGAGCAGCCAATCAAAATGCCTAATGTAATCCTTCTAAACATCACATTGTTCTGTATATTAATTGTTTTTACACTTTGAAACTCCTCAAGCCAAAGTCGAATAACTTGACCCACATCCGCTTTGTCATTAGGTTTGGGTTTCTTTAGCTTTATAGAATAATCACCTGCTGTTTTTCTATGTTCAGATGAACTCGAATGCTTATTAATTGACGTCCTTGATAATTTTTCCAACTTCTCAGCTAATAAGCAAGAAACTGATTCATCATTGGGATCAAGAACCCATGCAATGTACCATGCTGCAGCAGCTGAACAAGATGCTAATTGTGGTTGGTTATCTTCATCTACCCGACATATATAGCTGTCGCTGAGATTATTTCCAGGGAGTAGTAATGCAGCGAAATAAAACCAAATGGGGAAGTTCATTGCCATGGACCTGTACAAAAAGAGAGCTGAGTAGTTAGCGTCATTTTGCGTAACTTTTAAAAGGTCAAACTTTATAAATATTTTAGCATCTGGCGAGACGTACCATGAAGATTTGTGATCCACCATGGAGGTTGCAGATGCAACATGTTTAAGTTTTTTCTTCGTATTAGAAACAGACTTCTTTACTTTATGAACCAACTCAAGAAACCGATCACGTGACAAAGGTCCAGCCAATATTCTAAACAATTGGTGCTTGAAAAGAAAGTATGCATATGAAAACGGCAGCTTTGATCCTATTTCTGCAGATAAACCCCACTGCATTGGTCTTGAAAGTAGATCGAACATCGCTGAAACAAGTCCAACTTGAAGCTCTAATACAGAAGCTAGTCCCCTGTTATGAATAGTCAACCCTAAGAAGATGTGAACCGCAACTTTAACTTCACTTAATTTATGCAAGAACGAAAACTAGGATTAAGACTAGATGCTTACGTTAGCAGAAACCAGCGATGCAGCAACGCCCTAGTTTCAATAAACATCACTGGAGAAAATGCCAAGCATAATATTATAGATCGCCATTCCATCTTCTCATAGAGCCCATCACTTAAACAAAGGAAGGGTCTTCCCACCACATCCTGCATTACTTGTGACACGTCGTCGACAAGAGTTTGAGGGTCAAGATACCATAACAGCAACCTGCAAAAGGATTAAACAATTAAAGTGCAGAACTGCAAACAGAAAACAGACTTATTATACTTCAAACAAGTAGAGTGGCACTGAACTACGTAGAGTTATGCCAACCATGGCCAATATCAGATGCTCACCACTGAGTGACTCTATTTTCGAGTTTCACCTGAAGTAGGTTTACCAACTCACGACATGGTAGCCAAATTTGGTAAATGTTTCATTTAGCTGACACAGTTTTAATCCGTTATGATAACTTTCACAAAAAGGGAAAATATTGAACCTTGAGACGATTTTGCAGCTAAAAAAAACTTGACGGCCTAAGGTTACTATATACAGTAATAACTTTAGCAATAGAACTTAAGGTCAGGACCAACACTGAAATAGTGAGAAGCGATAAACAGTAGTGACAGTGTGAAACCAAGTTCAGCAAGAATTATCAAGAAGATGACGATAAACTACTAAAACACCACCAAATGGCCTAGTGGTAAGGCACCTGACATCCTCACAAGAGGTCAGGGGTTCAAACCTCACCAACATTTGGGGTTGGCCAGGGAAGGATCGGAAACGGTCACAGGAAACCCCGGTTAGAGTTTCATACATTTCTCCAAAGCCATCCTTGACTGGTTAATGCGACGTTTGTGGTGGGGGAGTGATACCACTGGGGCAATCAAGATACAACACTGAGTCAAAAGACTCGCCCTCCCCAGGTAACCTAAACACGGAAAACCTCATCCGTTTACCCGTTTTCCGATAAATTGAAGTGTACAAAGTTCCCTGCTCAATTAATCAATCAAGATACAACGGGATGTATAAGCAACTATGTTTACTAATATAAGTATGACATTGTCGATAAACATAAAGCATAGCAGCATACATTCAGATAAAGCATACTTGCAAAAAAAAGAAGTATAATATCATTTCCACTGTTATAGTAACACGCACCTCAATGGTAGCTTTTCGTTCACATACTCAATTCCTTTCGGCACATAACCCACCAACTTCTTCATCGCACGACTTCTTCCATCACTAGTTTTCACATCAATAACCGGAACAACTTGCGTGTATCTAACTTTACTCGTCATCACAGCTACTCTCACAACGCCATACACCAACTCACACTTTCCCGTCCCTTAAAATTTCCAAACACATCCTAGTCAGCATACATCACATCACATAAAACAAGTATAACAAAAAAAATAAAAATCACACCTTCACTTAAATTCCCCAAAATATCAGCACACGCTTGCATCACTCTCACACACTCATCAGTTGACAACTCCACGCCAACTTGTAAAACCTCAGATTCACCGGAACGTTTTACCTTACATTCGGTCAATGCCGATAAAACCGACACGACTGTGTTCACTGAACAATCAATTACTGATTCAAACACCTGAATTGGTAAACAAGTAAACAAGTGAATATAATCATAAGCAATAATAAAATGAACGTTAACTTGTTATAAAATTCTTTAGCGTGTATTAGTTTAGCGTTTTTTTAATATTAAATGCACCAACCACCTAATCTTCCCTACTGTGTTTAGTGTTTAGTACAGGTGATGTGGGACATCACCAGTCATTTAAAACACACAATAGGAAGATTAGTCGGTTAGTGTATTTAATAATAAAAAAATGCTAAACTGATACACGCTAAAGAATTTTATGACAAGTTAGATACATTTCGATCTAATAATCACTAAATTTAAAATAATACTCTTGTAATCCGTTAATGACGGTTTACCGTCACTAATTTTAAATTTAGAGATAATTAGTTCAAAATGTATTTGACTTGTTATAAATTTCTTTAGCGTGTGTCAGTTTATCTTTTTTTTAATATTAAATACACCAACCGTCTAATCTTCCTATTGTGTTTAGGACTTGGTGATGTGTCACATCACCAACCACTTAACACACACAATAAGAAGATAATACAGTTGGCGTATTTAATATTAAAAAAGCTAAATTGATACACGCTAAAGAATTTTATAACAAGTCAAATACATTTTGAACTAATTATCTCTAAATTTAAAATTACATAACCCCATATTATTTCATGTTATAAATTTCTTTAGCGTGTATCAGTTTAGCTTTTTCTAAATATTAAATACACCAACTGTCTAATCTAACTATTGTGTGTGTTAGATGGCTGGTGATGTGCCACATCACCAAGTACTTAACACAATAGTTAGATTAGGCGGCTGGTGTATTTAATATAACAAAAAAGCTAAACTGATACACGCTAAAGAATTTTATAACAAGTCAGATACATTTTGAA
Source organism: Chrysanthemum lavandulifolium (assembly GCA_022545495.1). NCBI lineage: Eukaryota > Viridiplantae > Streptophyta > Magnoliopsida > Asterales > Asteraceae > Chrysanthemum > Chrysanthemum lavandulifolium. The sequence goes on along the minus strand of CM040238.1, from coordinate 293,624,233 downwards.
CTAATTATCTCTAAATTTAAAATTACGTTAATGACGGTTTACCGTCATGAACCGCATATTATTTCATGATTAGAGATAATAAGTTCAAAATGTATCTGACTTGTTATAAAATTCTTTAGCGCGTATCAGTTTAGCTTTTTTTAAATATTAAATACACCAACCGCCTAATCTAACTATTGTGTGTGTTAAATGACTGGTGATGTGACACATCACCAGTACTTAACACAATAGTTATATTAGCTGGATGGTGTATTTAATATATAAAAAAAGCTAAACCAATACGCGCTAAAGAGTTTTATAACAAGTCAGATACATTTTATAAAAAATAAATAAAAAGTTTGTTATATAAATATGTACCTGTGGTGAAGTGAAGCACATTAGTGATAAAGCAGAATCCAAAACCCTAACCCTAGGTGGGAATACTTCATTTAAATTGAGTGATTGGTTTAATGATTTGATCAAAACGTCGTCGTCGGTGTTGTTATTAACGGTGGTTTCGATTTCCGATGCGAGTTTGGCGAAGAGGTTGGTGAGTTGCGGTGGATTTGACATGTTGCTGGTGATTTTGGGGAAATGATTTTCGCGCCAAATTTTGGGGGTTTTGTTTGTGTGTTTATGAAAAGAGTGTTTTGGGCTCGGGTTGTGGAGTTTATGGGCCGGTATCTTTAGTGAGAGCCCAATTGAAAAAGACTAAAGTGATAGTTAAGTAATTAAGGAGTATTTAGAGTAAATTGCAAAACTCTTCTCTATGATGTGTCCAAATTATAGGCGCAGTTTTTACTTTTTTGAAAGTGCAAACGTTGTTTTTTTGGGAAACTATTCGTTCATATATCAATCACGCCTCAAAGTGAAATGACTAACATGCCTCAGAGTGAAATGATAATGTCTGACTAAATGAGGCATTTTAGGGTGTCGTTGCTTTTTTCCACAAGAACTTTTTCCTCTTTTCACTTTTCGCTCGCAGGAGGCAGAGATTTCTATTTGTTTTTTGCATATAACTGCTTTTTTACTTTTTTCCTCTTCTAAATTTCGACATTATCTTTCACTTTACCTCTTCTTTCACAACCCCTACAACTCTTTCTCAATATCTTACATCTCTTTACGTTCCGTCCGTCTTTTACGCTTTTTGTCCGTTTTTTACATTTTAAATACATTCTTTATGTTTTCGCGCTTTTCTACGCCGCCTATATTTTTTAAACATTTTTGCCATTTTTTAACGTTTTTTTACGTTTTCGTCCGTTTTCTTACGTTTTCGTCCGTTTTCTTACAATTTCGCCTGTTTTCTTAAGTTTTCGTCCGCTTTATTACGTTTACGTTCGTTTTTTATGTTTTCGTCCGTTTTTTTAAGTTTTGTTCTTTTGCAAACCGTTGAGTCAGTCTTATTTGTGGTCGGGTGTACGGTTAATTAGTGTTGTTGGTTATCAATGTTTTATATTTTGCAAGAGATGTAGAAGATGTACACAGTGTTTAGACATTGAGCAATGTACTGTTTGGGTAATTTGAAACATATCGATCTACCAAAGTAACTCCTTGTAAAGACGACGTGTTATTTTTAAATGAAAACGGAAGGGCATAATATGGCATTAAGATTTAACCCGATTTGTACAACCATGTAACATTCAGAAAAGAAAAAGTCTTGCGCTGGCTAGTACACTCATGGTTCTTTTGATGCCCGATCTGAAGCATGTAAACGATGCGTCTTTTATGTTTTTTAGGTTTGGTGATGAAGATAGTATGTTTAAAATAATTAGTTAATCTTGATACAAGTTTGTTCAATTCATTAGACCGGTGTAATGGTCATTAAACCCGCCACTTACTTCACGTCGTCACACAACTTTCACGCACTACTACAAATTGGGAATAGAGTCCTCGATAGAAATAGGTTATAGTAAAAAGAACAGAACAAAGAGATTGAATGTTATAAGAAAGAGTATAGATAATTTTTTAAAGATCGAACAAAAAAAAAAAATAAAGTTCTCGTTTCTTTATAAAACCCGCTTATTACAACTATAGAGCCATGTTCCCTCTTTCCAAACCGGGCTTTATGCTTAAAACCAATAGACCCCTGCCTTCCGCTTCAAAACAGGGCTCTATTCATTTACCCACCGCAAACGCTCATGAAATCTTCTAAAATTTAGTATTTCCCACACACATATTTTGAGTACTCCCGCCCAGCTTTTTCCCCAAAATCAAAATGACATTTCCATTATCCCTCCACTTCTTATCTAGATCACTTAAGCCAGACTTATCACTTTATCTCAGCTTTCACATCTTCTCACATCTATGTTTCCTCGTTATCCACCAATAAGGTACTTTTATTGTGTAATATGTTAAATTTAATAATCAATTTTAGGTGTTCATGGTTCGATTTCGTGTTTTGGCGATTTAGGTATTAGGGTTCATGTAACAACTTCAATAGAAACGCTAATGAATCATATGCAGGTACACAGTCATTTTGCGCCTAAATGGATTTCTTATGCTCTTACTTAACAGTTTGAAGTTTTATTCACAGGATACGGCCCTTAATCATACGAAGACTATTGGACTCCTAGGAGATGCCTTTGGTTCGACACCAGAGATGAAAAAGAAGAACCTAGTATGGGTGGTGACGAAGATGTGACGTCATCAAGGAAGGCGATGTTGGAGACAAGAGTTGTGATGTGCTGATTGCGAAGGAAGTTGCTGATATGAATAAGAGCCGATCTACGGTAATAGACGAGTAATTTGTATCGTTTTTTTTTGTTTATCACTTATTAGTGTTGTTATATGTGATGTTTATGATGTGATGCTATTGAGTATTGAGTAGTTGATTGTTGGAATATTAGTAGTATGTGATTGGTTACATCTATTTTATGGAAAATTCGAGGATACTTGTCTAATTAGCATTAAAAATTGCATTTCACGCGTATTTGCTACTTGTCGAATATTTAGGTAAATATGATTTGATGTTAGTGTAATCGAGTATTATGGTCGAATTTGGGAACATGCTGAATTTGGCAATATTAAACGTTGTATGAGTATGAGCCAATCTTTGTTTAGAGACTAATAGTTTATTTAATGTTATTACAATTATTACTGTAGTCCCCTGGAATTAAATGATAGGCAACAAGTTTGCGTTGTCGAAGGAAGCTTTTCAAAAGTCCAAGCTCATTTAGCTAGAGAAGGTTGCTCCCTTATCTACAGGACCTAGGTACATACACACTTAAATCGGTTCTATATTTATTTATCTGTTCATTCAATGGTTTAGCTCATCGCCTCTCGTTAACTTGCACAATTTCAATGTCAGATTCTTCGAATTTTGAGATTGTTGACGCCAAATTGCCTGAAAAAAATCTGAAGTTGGGTAATAACGCTCCCAATATGGTTTGCCCATGGAGAGAACAGGAGACCAATGCAGTGTATGTCGGTAATTTGACAGATGGACATCTAAAAGTGTTAGTGAAGAACAATATTTAAACAAGGTGAATCCTGAAGTAAGTAGGAAAGTTGAGACTTCTGATGTGGTGCAGAAAATCCATGACGACATTCTAAATGACACATTTGAAGAGTGTGAGCAGATGACACCACCTGATAATGAATTTGATGATGTTTGTAAGAAGAGTGGTGATGACGTCATCAATGGTGGCGAGGTTGTGAGTGGTGATGTCATCAAAGGTGGTGAAGTTGATGTTTGTAAGAAGATTGATGTTGATGGAGATGTTAATGTAAATGATGATGTCGTTATCAAAGGTGATGAAATTAGTAAAGATGATGAGGTTGTTATTGGTGATGTCATCAATGAAGGTGATTTTGGGGGTGATGACGTCATAAAAGTTGGCAAGGCTGTTGAATCTGATAAAAATGAACGAGACGCGGTTAAGATCCAGTCTTTGGTAAGAGACAGTCGATTTATTTAAACTTATTTCAATGCATATTGGTTTAGTTATGATTTGATTGTTGCTGTTTGATAAATTAGTTGAATGTTGATTTGATGCTTTATCGCTAATTTATCACTAGGCCATTTGGTTAAAAAAACGTAGGCTTACTTGCCTTATCACTAGGCCATTTGGTGCTAGCCCGATTCTGATTGAGTATTAGGGTTGAATTTGGGAACATGCTGAGCACATATGGAAATGAGATTAGATGTTTTACGTTATGGGATTAAATGATCGGGGTAACAAGTTTGCTCAGCCGAAAGATGGTATTTCTTAATTCGGGCTTGTTTGATTTAATTCTAGTGATGTTTGTTTCGGATTGTTGGTTTGTTGCAAGTACTATGTATCAGTATGTTTGCTAAACTAGTTAAATGTCACCGTTGATGTTTATTTGATGCCTTATTATGAATGGACTAAACACTATTAAAAGTTGCATTTTTACTACATACATGTCATTCTTTAGTCGAATACTAATGATGATGCTTATCTTATCATTATTATGGTCAAATTTGGGAACACGATGAGTACTTTTGGGAATGACATTAAAAGTTTTACTATATGGCATAAATGACAGGTAACAAGTTTGCGTGGTCGAAGGAAGGTTTTCAAAAGGCCAAGTCCATTTAGCTATAGAAGGTTGCTCCCTTATCTACAGGACATAGGTATACACACTTAAATCGGTTCTCTATTTATTCATTTGTTCATTCTATATTTTAGCGCATCGCCTCTCGTTAACTTGCATGATTTTAATGTCAGATTCTTCAAATTTTGAGATAGTTGACGCCAAATTGCCTGAAAAAAATTTGAAGTTGGGTGATAACGCTCCTAATATGGTTGCCCATGGAAAGCAGGATATCAGTGCAGTATCTATTAGTATCAATTTGACAGATGAGACATCTAAAAGTGCCAGTGAAGAACAATATCCAAACAAGGTGAATCCTGAAGTAAGTAGGAATGCTGAGAGTTTTGATGTGGTGCAGAAAAGCCATGACGACCTTCTAAATGACTCATTAGTAGAGTGTGAGCAGATGACACCACCAGATGCAGACATCTATAGTAAACCCAAGACTGATAAAATGTTGGATGTGGTTGTAAAGCCAAAACCTAAGCCGGTAACGCTCACCCTCTTTTGTTCTACATCCTAATTTGGTAGTACTATTATCATATGATTATCTCGCCTTGTATAGTGCATAGTATATTGATTTTACTTTTATGCACTTATAAGAATGACATAAATTATTGTACATAAGCGTTTATATGAACCACAGAAAGATGATAAACTTGTTGTGAAACTGATCTTGGATCTTCAATTCACTGGTTTTGCTGTAGACCTTCATGGTTATGGTTGTGTTACATTTTTGTTTTGTTATTGGTTTTGTTGTAGACCTTCATGGTTATGGTTGTGTTACATTTTTGTTTTGTTACTGGTTTTGCTTCTTTCTGCTATGGAAATACAATGTAACCCATGTGGCATTTAACAAAAACTGAAAAGTAGAAAAAAAAATATAAAATTCATAGAGCCATGTTTTGTAAGCAAAAACAGGGTCTACGCTTATTAAAATGATTTTTAATCTCATAGCAAGGTTTTAACTAAAAACAGTCTATTACACATCATAATTTTTTAAACTTAATTTTGTACAAGTGATGTAGTTTCACTAAGTCATAAAAAACCCATTTATTGCTTTTTCAACCGGCTCTATGCCCATTTTGTACAATTAACGAGAATCATCATTCATACACCACCAAATCCACCATCAAACATGTGTAGTGGTGAGTTTGTGACCACGGTCTTATAAATCGAACTTTAACCGCTACTAGCTTAAACATAGGTACATATAGTGAAAAACGGTTGAGTAAATATGAGAAAAACATAAGTTACCATATATAGAAATGTGTGTTATTTTTGGATCATAACTAAGGATCTAAAGGAAAATAAGGACCATTCATAATGGGGGACCATCTTTTATTGGATTCACATGGACAGTTTGGTGAGACTTGAGAGGTATCATCATCATCATCCTATTATTGACCCCAACACCATCATTTAACCTCGATCTACCATGGTAAATAAGCTGCTTAGCTGTCGAGAAGGGCAATCAGTCATTCTTAAAACCAGCGCCAAAGAGTCGGCGGAAAAGGAGGAAAAGCTCTCCGTTCCTGGTTCTCCTGTAGTTGGATCCTCCGGAACCACAAGAATCCTTAGTTAGAATTAGAATGGGATTCCAATTCGGCACCTTTTGAGTGAGATTTTGAGAAGAGTTGCTCTTTGTTATCGTTTAGTAAAAGATACTACAACATATGAAAAGATTAGTATGAATAAGTAACTACAAGATCATTTTAGGTGACTTGTGCATGTAATATCGCACGGTTTGTAGAAAGCGCGAAAGCTTAACATGGAACTCAACATTAATAACTTATCAAAGGCGACATTCACCTGTCAAACTTATTGAGCGACAAACAAGCATCACCTAAGTGTTAATAATCGGGTCAGATGTCATATAAAGAAATGTACTTTAATTTATCATTAAGGAGTATTAAGAATCTCATTTATGCAATCAAGCTTTGATGATATGATTCTTATTTCTTAATATTCAAACTTCTAGATTAAGTAATAAAAAAAATTAAATTGAGTGCTATGTGTGAATAGCAGATGTTCATACTTGAATCCCGATAAAAGAATCAAAACATATGTAAAACGACGTATGTGATGAATCATTATCCAGATCGAATATTAAACGCATTAGATGTTGGATTACATCACTACCATATTCATATTCATTAATTCGTTTACGATGACTATTAGGGAAACTTTACATAAAGAAAGACATTTTATAAAGATAATCAAATTTTTAAATAGCAATTTTTATAACACCGGCCATATAGCACACATGGTCACTTACATAAGTTATAAAAAGAGAAAAAAGACAGAAAAACATTGCATCAAACCAAAGATGATACAGTCATGCATTCCCTACATTTGTTGTATGTTTATGTCAGTTTGTTACTGTATAACTGGAGGTGTTAAATTTGGCTACACATGTGGTAGCAAATTTCAAAAAGATAACATAAGCCTGCTTCGGTTCAAAAATAAACAATAGATACAAAGGCGGGCCGAGGGGTTCCCTTGAATCACATAGATATTTCTTGTGTAGCGTAAAATTATGTGAAATATATATACTGGTTTTTTATTTAATGCACATTGTCCCAATTTTTCGTGTCACGAGTCTTCTTGAGTCCACGTCGGACTGTATAGAACTTATAACAACTTAACGTTAGGTTGATCATTATATCATCATAGCTATCCTTAATTTAGGATATGGTGCTTAGTGCTTACATGTGTCTTTGAATTGTTGACAGCCTGATTTAATCTTGATCATAACTTAGTCATGTTTTTGGCTCCTTCTAAATAACGGTCCAACCGTCCAACTAGATGTATACCGGCCTTATCCTGCACGTGGACGTTACACGATACGAGTTTTGGTCTAGCATACTTATATTCGAATATATGCTGTTTTTATCTTTTGTTAAGAGAATAAAAAAATTGGATGAATGGTATATATAAAGTAATGGAATCAATTCGGTGGATACAAAAGTTATAATTGTAAAGATACTAAAGAGATGTATTATCGAATTGTTTTTGTGTCATAACCCTAAACCTAATGGACTATAAATGCCCAAGCGCAAAGCGCTAGCGTCCATTAGGTTTAGGGTTATGTTAGCTTATGCTCCAAGTAATAATGTTCTATTATAAATAGACATGAGATCTGACAGAAAAACAATTCAATAATATCTTACAATAAGTCTCCAAAGGCTTCTCGAACACCAACTAGTTAAAAAGCTTAAATCCGAATCAGTCATCATTCACTCACTTTCAATTAATCTTGGTTCTTTTAAACACACAACTTCTTTGTATCTTCATAGTGTCCTGAGCTCAAAAGCACAATCTTTTTCGAAATCTAGCAATCTTTTTTTGAGTTCTAGCAACAGATTCTATTTTTCTAGCAAACCCTTGATTCTTTTAGAATTTTGAAGCAAAATGGTTATAAAAAAGCCAAGAATAGTAATAATTGGTGCAGGTATGGCTGGACTAACAGCCGCAAACAAGCTATACAAATCTGGTGTAAAAAAAGGTGCATTTGAGCTATGTGTTATAGAAGGAGGTAATAGAATTGGAGGTAGGATTAATACCTCAGAATTTGGAGGTGATAGAATTGAGATGGGAGCTACTTGGATCCATGGTATTGGAGGCAGCCCTATTTACGAGATTGCGCGAGAGATTAAGTCTTTGGAATCAGACCAAGCATGGGAATGCATGGATGATTTTCTTGATGATCCGAATCCGATCACCATTGCTGAAAATGGGTATGTGTTAAGTCCTTATATTGTTGATCCAGTTTCAAATCTTTTTAATAGTTTAATGGATTTTGTCCGAGGAAAAAAGAAGTCCATATTGGGTGGTATTGAAAGTAAAATTTGTGTGAATGGGAATGAAAGTGTTGGATCTTTTCTTGAAAAAGGTCTTGAATCTTATAGGAAGTTGGAATCAAGAAAAAATGGGAATGAGAACGGGTATGGGAATGGGAATGAGGAACGGGATAAGGAGTCATTAGTAGAATCAATATTTGCAATGCATGAAAACACTCAAAGGACTTATACAGCTGCTAATGATTTGTATAAGCTTGATTACTTAGCAGAAAGTGAGTATGTTATGTTTCCTGGTGAAGAGATCACTATTGCTAAAGGCTATTCAAGTATTATAGAATCATTAGCATCTGCTTTACCGTCCGGTGTTATTCAACTAGGCAAGAAAGTTAATGATATCGAGTGGCAGCCCGAATGTGTAACAAGTGAAAATAAGCATGGTTATGGTTCAAGACCGGTAAAGATTCATTTTCTCGATGGTACGAGTATGTCAGCAGATCATGTTATTGTCACGGTTTCATTAGGTGTTCTTAAAGCAGGAGTCATGAACAAGGCTAATGATTCGGTTAGGTTTGGATTCAGTCCTACACTTCCTAGTCACAAGATTGAAGCAATTTCAAGACTCGGGTATGGTGTTGTTAACAAGCTTTTCTTAAAGCTAAGTCCAGATTTTGATCTTGACCGGTTTCCGTTCCTACAAATGGTGTTCCATAAATCAGATCATTTCAAGAACCCGAAAATTCCATGGTGGATTAGGAAGACAGCTTATTTGTCACCAATTTATGAAAAATCGCGTGTTATTGTGTTGGTTTGCAGGTGAAGAAGACTTAAACTAGAATCCCTTCCGGATGAAGTGATTCTTGATGATGTTTCCACAACTATTTCTAGCTTCTTGTCACAAAAAGATTATAATGGGAATGTTAAATTTGAAAAGGTTTTAAAAAGTGGATGGGGTAGTGATCCTTTGTTTATGGGGTCATATAGTTATATTGCCGTTGGATCAAGTAGCGATGACATTGATACACTGGCCGAGCCATTGCCCAACTCGAAGGTTTTGGAGTCAACAAATAGCGGTTCACCACTTCAAATTCTTTTCGCAGGAGAAGCTACGCATAGAACTCATTACTCCACAACTCATGGTGCTTATTTTAGTGGTCTTAGAGAAGCCAATAGGCTTCTTGAACACTATCATTGTATTGATGTATGAGGTATGCTTGTTTTGATTCTTAGATTCACTAGGTTTTTTCGATTTCTATTTTTTAGAACATCCTTTTCTCTTATGATTTATCATACTCAATAATTGAGAATGAAAGGGAGAGATAGGGACTTTTTCAAGAAGCTTCTTTTAGAGTTTTCTTCTGCTCTTTGGGCTTTTTTTTTATGTTTGAGATTGTCATTGTCATTGAATATATATGTTTTATTGATGGATTTGCTTATAAAGAAAGCCTTTGATGCGATACAAATCGTTTCTTTCTTTACTTGTTTCGCTATATTTGTGAGCCTCTTCATGACTCTATGAACATATGAAGACGGCAATGTATGCACGTGCATACCCTCTTAATAAATAGTTTGTAACTTTGTACTGTAAAAGGTGGAATAAAAAGATAAATGTAATGGGATTCTATGGTTTTACAAAATGTCCCAAGTGATGAGACAAATAGTGATGATTCATGGTCATTTTACCTTGATCTTTTAGTGCATTTAAGAGTTATTGGTATGTGTAGGACCCATAGTCCTTGATAGGTCCAACTTCATGCACATGCAGACAATGCAATTGCCATTTAAGTACAGTAGTACATTATAGATATCTGTAAATGATGTAAATAATTTAGATCAACTCAACCCCCAGTCCCCCCCTCCTCTTCCTCCATACCTGCCCTTGAAGACAGGAGATGACTGTCCTTAAGGAGACAAGTTACTAAGGGTCCGTTTGGTTCCCATAAAGGAATGAACTATGACTTTCAAAGCCATGCAGTTGTTTGTTTTTTTGTTTGTGTGGCAGAATGAAATGGGTATATCATACATAGATTCATTACACACCATTTGGTGTCTATGAAATCCATTCCCATGGCCATCTTTTACCACTACAAAATTCAAATATCTATACACTTTTTCATACCATATTTTATCAACCAAACATAAACAATCGAATCATACACTTTTTCATACCCATTATCATTCCATCTCATTCCAACCGATACCCATCATTATTCCTAAAGAACAAACCAAACGCCCTAAGTTAGTATAAGAGCATACGGTATGGGCTTATGTGTCAAGTGCCATTCTACCAAATCAAAACCAATAACATGCCATTTCAGATACCATCTCTTTGCCAAATGCATGCCAAATAAAACCAAGCCACTAGAATGGCTCACGCTATATGTAGTGTTTTGTCCTTTTTTCTTTTTTAAAATTTAGAATGCTTGGGGTGAGGTGAATACTTTAACACGTTATTAGATATCTGCCACATCGCCCCCATCATACCCCTTCCAATAACACACCAATAACTAAAACACCTCCTTCATAACACACCAATAACATGTTATTGGGTCCTACAAAAAACCCCACAAAAATACTCATCCACTCACAAAACAAAATAAAAACAAACTAAAACCAATGGCACCACCATTCCAATGGCTAAATTCCTTTCGTCGCCGATGGCACGGGCGGTTTGGGTTTGGCGTGTTATTGGTAACCAAATATGCAAATGGCGTGTTGTTGGTGCACTCACCGTGCACTCTTATTGTGGTGAGTGGGTATTTTTGATGGGTATTTTGGGACCCAATAACATGTTAGTGTGGTGTTATGAGGAGGGTGTTTTAGTTATTAGTGTTATCGAGAGGTGTATGATGTGGCCGAGATGTCATACCAATAACGTGTTATTGGTATATGCAGATACCAGTGCTTAGAGTGCAAGGTATCGTGCATCTGAATAACGCGTTATTGGTATCACATCGCCACATCATCTCCTCCCACAACACACCACACTCAAAACATCCCTCCTCATAACACACCAATAACATATTATTGGGTCCCAATATCCAACATTCAACATTCAAAAAAAAAAAAAAAAAAACAACGAATGGCACCAGCCATTTGAATGGCGATGGTGCAATTGGCGAGCGAATAACATGTTCGGTGGTATGATTTTGGCGGCGCCAAAAGAAAGAAGAGGACCAATGGCGTGTGTTTTATTGTCCCTCACCGTGCCCTCTAAGAGCAAAGGGTATGGTTGTTTTATAACATGCCAAATGCAATTTTTTTGAACCAATAACATGCCAAACCATACCATGCAAGTGAGCCAAATTCATGCCAAAGGGAAATGAGCCATTACATTGGCTCACGCCAAAGAGAAAAATTGTGTACCTTTTGTTATTTTTTAATTCTTTTTTTATTGTATTGTGAGTGAGTGGATATTTTTAGTGAGGTATTTTGTGGGACCCAATAACATGTTAGTGATGTGTTATGAGGGAGGGGTGTTTGAGTGATTGGTATGTTATTGGAAGGTGTATGATGTGGCACTGAAGTGGCATACCAATAACGTGTTATTGGTATCCACGATACCTTGTGCTCTAAAGCCATCAACATATATGGCACAACCCCTCATCCTTTTGGCCTTTGGTTTCTATGTAAGAAAAGTTTTTACTCAAAGTTTTAGACTAGTATTTGTTTGTTTTTTTTACTATTGTTTTGTTGATTTTTGTACATGTGCAAGAGTTGACCTTTGCATGAGTCGAAGTAGAAGACCGTCTCTTGGGTCAATAATGTCTTCGTTGGTTAAACCTAAAGGCCATTGCTTGCACGAGAAGAGGAGTGCGCACACTTTGTAGAAGATCACTGTGAACTAGCAAACTTCTAAGTCCAAATTAATATGCAACTCAAATTGCACCTTTTTGGTTAACTTTTCTTAAACTTGATCTGCAAATGTTCAGTTGACCGCTAAATGTGGATTTTTGAAAAATATGTCATGTGTTCAATCTCAAATTCCGGCTAAAGCTCACTCGAAAGGTGTTCATCGCATAGAGCTAGCTAGGTCTTTGAGGAAGAGTCGCTTGACACCAACAAATGATGCACATGGTTAGGGTTTCTCAACCGATTTAAGCCTTTGAAGATGTGGTTCTCATATCAAACAAAAGGGAACCCATGTCCATGAATCATGATCAATGAAAAGTTTAAAAGGGGGCATTTACATCATCTTCATGGCCCTATTCGATGGTGTACCTACCACCTTAGCTTCTTATTGCTTTAGAAAGACAACAAATTAGGGATACTAATTTATAATCATGAAATTCTCGACATTCTAACACCCAAATATGATTTTTTATACCGTCAAACTACATGTTTACCAACTTAGTTTGTTATTACTCTTGCAAGTTTTTTTTTTTGGTAAAGGGTTTCCCCGGTAAATATATTACTCAAAAAAATGTTTAAGTATAATGGAAGTGGGTAAAATCTCATATCTCAGCCCGTTATATAGGTGATAAAGCTAACATGACAAGTAAACTACTTTTATGAATGAAGAAAATTATAACTAGATTACATTTGACTCAACCGACTCAAAACATAACCTATTACTTTTTTCGACCGTTAACCTTGATATCTCAAGCGTCACAGAAAGCCAAATGATCTACAGGTAGATCATGAGCATTGCACTCATCATCATCATCATATGGATTATCATCCTTAGTATCCTTCGGGCACTCGTACAAGCTATTCGTCTCGTACCCACTCCTACTTTACTTAGAAGCCATTAAAGTCCCAATTTTGTCATAAACATGTTCCACTTCACCCTCGCTATCCTCTTCAGCATTAAAACTGGAAGAAATCGATTGTGTGTGCTTGTTCTCATGCGTTTCACTGTCATTGGATTTCCATCATCACCCACTAAAACAAGCTTCCCTTCGAGCATTTGCTTTTCAATATCTTGAAGTTTTCTAGCTAAAAAAGTTGGACTTTGATTACCATCACTATCCGTATTAACCGGATCATCTTACATAAGCCACATGAGAAGTACTAGGCATAGAATTTGAACCCAAATTAGCCCCTCCCTTATTCGTACCACTATCATACTTCTTTCCGTCAGTAGGGATAACTGCACTCTTGAAGACTATATTATAATTACTTAAAGCCTCAAATAAGTTTTTAAGGTAAAGAAAATCTATGTTATCCAACTTTGCATTTCCCTTTTTACTCGATGACATCATGCTATTGGAAGTCAACGCCACATTTACCTCGTTGTTTCCCTCATCCAAACAATTTAGCACGTCGAAATAGTTAGACATATTTACCACTTTTCCATCATTTTCTTGTTGCCTTGATGTTGTTGCGCCATTTGCGTTATCCTTAGATGTAGATGCCTTGTTGTTCGTCCCTTGTTTAGCAACAGGCCGGTAGGCCATCTTCTTAGTTACATGTACCCGGTCAAACTTCTTAGAGTTGGTTCCTTTTCTTTTGACTTCCGTAAACCCGTAATTTTGGTCACGATTCACTGTGACATTGAGCGTTGGAATAGCAGTAGTCTTGAAACATTCAGAATCCATGTGACCAAAAATATTACACGAACCACATAAAGGGGGAGTCTACTCATATTCTACTCGAATAGGGGTTCGAGTGTATCCTGGTTTGTCTAGCAACGGGACAACAACAACTAACCGATCTTTCAATACATTTTCCGCATCTAGTTCGATAAGAGCCCTAGCATAATTGTTCCTACCCCAAGATTCTTCACACATAGTAGTAGTATAAGAGTTGAGGAGTATAGGAGTACCCAATTTTGAGGCAATAATACTTAGGCCATCATCGGTAAAAGCGGCCATAGGGACGTCATGTAACTTGACCCACACCGGTATCTTCCTTTAATCGTATTTTAATAAAGAAATACAAGTCGACCAAATTTTGAGGATAATAGGTACCGTTCTAATCACCTAAGGACCATTAAGAAGCACAGACTCCAGTTTTCTTTTGAAGAGAACTTAAAGAAAAATAACCCTTGTGAGTTCATCATGATACGTTGAAGCCCACATTTTGTCCACATAGTTCTAGCAAAATGTTGTATCAGAGGAAATGCCACCCTTTTGCCAATGAAATAACGATACAATGTGTTCGCATATCTATTATTAACCTCATCAACTGATCACAATTTAGGAATATAAAAATGTATGAAATAATACCTTTTGGATTTGCTTAGTCCTCTAATAACACCCTAAAAATTGGAATAAAATTTTAATTAGATTTTGATTATATCATAAGTTGAATAAATAAATAAGTAATATAAAAACTATATGTTAAGAAATAAAATACAAAATATTAAAACCCAAACAAACCCAAACACAACCCAAATTTTGTAAACCCATATTAGACAAAAAAAAAAGAATTCGGTCCATCCTTCTCCCTCCGAAAACATTTTATAGGGAAAAAAAAGGAGAGAATGTGAAAACCCTAGCCTCCATTGTTGTTTTTCAAGAAAATCAAGGAACCAATAATCAAGTCTTATTTTTGAAGCATAGTAAGGGTAAGCAATCTTTTCTCCTCATTTCCTATGATCAATTATGTAACTCACAAGATGAGTTAGGGTTTATCAAAATCTCAGTAATTAAGTATGTTTGATCATTAAAACATAATTAGGGGTGTGTTAGAGGCTTAATCTTGCATTGGTTAGGGTTAGATGTTCTTAAAATCGGAATTATGATGCTGTCCAGAATTTGGGTTGAATTCAAAGGGGTCTAAATTGATGATTATTGCATGTTTTTGAGCGATTCTTTAGCCTAAATGTAAATACTTTTTGTGTACATTCTGAATATGTAAGCCTTGTTGCAATTGGAGACCTGTAGTTATGATTTTTATAGTTTACAAGTTAAGGTGTCAATCTGGAAAAAGCTGAGTAAAATTTTGGGTTGGGGTATTTGACTTTTCATGAACAAACCATAAGGATTTTTGACCTCTCCTTCTCCAGTTTTGATATTTAGGATATGTGTGACCCTTGAGAATTTTGGTTGGATTTTTGGAGTTGCTTAATTGGGTGTGTCACGTTCAAACTTTTGGAGTCTCTGTTTCTAGGTACTTTCTGGACAGGTCGGGAAAGTTGATTTTCCAATCTACACTTAAGCTCATTAATAAAATCCCCAAAAATTCATGAAGTAACCTAACTAATAAGGGAACACCTGGGAATTTTCCTAGTTTTATTTGAGTTCAGTTAATAGTTATGAAAATTCGTCCAATATTGGTCCAGATGTGAAGTTAAGAAAATGAAAGACAAAATGATGATATCAATAAGTAAAACACTTATAACTGCATAAGAATTTTATAAAATGAATATGTTGGTAATATGTGAGTATATTTACTGTAGATCTTGTGAAGAGGGAGAAGTGATTGGCTTTGTGTGCTTTGATCTCGTGCACACACTTTGAGGTACAGATATTCCGTCATTTTAGTAATGACACTTCTTTTCTCTCATGACTCTTGTCCATTTTGATATTCGATTCGTATTCCCCTTGCTTTGATTTCATATGATCCATTTGATATGATTGTATGATCTTCTGATTTGATATTCGATTAGTTATTCGTTTGATGTGTTATCCGTTTGAGATCCTGTATTGATATGATTCCATTATTGGATCAGTTTGATATGATATGATTTGTTTTATTTGGTTGCCCGAGCTAACTAGCCATGGAGGTACCATGGCCATGTCATTGATGCACCAATGGCATGACACTATATGGGGTGGTGTGATTAGTCCCCGACATTCCATTTTGATATGATTATGATATGTGTACACTTGGCCATTATGAATACGTATGTACAGTCTCGTACTGGCATATGTATATTTGATTTGTTTTGCAGGGGCGTATGGATGCATCCTAGGTACTCAGTTCAGTTTTGGTGATGTGGTGCGTGTGTGCAATACAGCCCCTCACATTTGGGAGCTAGCTACTCCATCTGGTACTTGAGAGGTCTCTCCTCCTTGTGCACTTATGATTTGACGTATCTGATATGATTTGGTAGATATGGGTTATGATATGTGATTTGTTAGATTTGGCTATTGGAGTATCTCCTTTAGTATTAGGTGCTCATGGCAACATCTGATTTTGGTTATTATGTGGCTATCTGATATTCTGATTCATTCGTTAACTATGCCTATTCAGTTATTCAGTTGACTACTTATTCACTCAGTATTCTTATGTGATTCGTTTGACTATCAGACTCATGCTTCAGTTCATTTGGTTATTATACTCAGTCTTCAGTTTATTTGATTTACTATGTTTTCACTCTATTTTGGTTGGTTGCCAAGATTATACTTCAGATTACCACTTCACCCGTTTACCGAGCTATTATATGATTATTGGATTCAAGTGTTGAATATGCTATTATATGATTATTTGGTCCATCTGTTTACCATGCTGATTATGATTACATGATTTCTCTGTCCACTATGTTAGTATGTGGTTGCCTGATTCATCTGTTATTATGCTAATATCTGATTATCCGCTTACCCATGTTGTTATGTGACTATTTTATTCATCTCGTTGCCATGCTAGTATGCAATCATTTGATTTATCCGTTGATCATGTTATACTTCGTTCAGTTATGTCGAGGGCTATGACTATCATTTAGTAATCTACCTGCAAAATGTGATTTCCATGTTTGTACTTTTGTTTGATGTTTTTGATGCTTATGTTATCGGTTCATCATAGTAATGGATGTTTACCTGACTTGTTGATCCGCCATGTTTACACTTCTGTTCATGTTACTGGTTGATGAAGGAATATGGTACAACTTATGTTATCAATCTAGTTGATTTGTTTAGTTTGCTATGTTGTATTCTTGTTCAGCTACATTTAGTTATGATGTTCGCTCAGTATTTCCAACATATACTTGTGACTGGCATGCTTATACTCTATTAGTATCTCAGCTTGTTATGATATTCATTATGTTTATTAATTGTTAATTTTCTGACTTGTGTGATTCCCATGCTTACATTATATTCAGTTTATTTCGCCTGATTATAGAATTATGCTTAGCTTAGGTATATATGATTATCTGATTTGTTTGTTTGCCATATTCATTTCTATTTGATCCGCTGACTGATATGATTATACACTGTTTGGTTGCTTGTTTGATTATGATACTTTTCATCAACTCCTATATGATTATGTTTTGATACTTGTAGGTTTGGTTATTTATATGAGCTTATACTTGTTAAATGATTCACTGCTTTGCTTTACTTTGGTCTTTTGATTTATGTTCCTTCTGGATATCTGTTAATATTATGTTTTGCAGGTTCCTCATTGACTCATAGACTCATTGTGCTCATTCGTTACGATTTTGTTATCAGTCTCCTCTGATTCTTTTTTGTATTTTGATTATGTTTAGCTTTTGTTTTGTTATATTTGTTCACTGAGCTTTTTAAGCTCGGCCGCATTTCTTTTCCATGCGGCAGGTACCAAGTGGGATGCTGGGCTTTGATGGGCTGAGAGTAGGAGCTTTTGAGTGAACCGACCCTAGTTTCCCTTATTATTTTGGACTCTTTTGGAAGAACATTTGTTTTGATATTTCTTATCTTTTAGACATGTTGGATTATGTATTTATCGTTTGTAAGTCATTCATTTATATGACTTGGTATTTTATTTAATAAGACTTCCGCTTGCATTTTTATTAGTATGTTCTGATATGACTCCATAATGTGACATTCGGACCCTTGTCGGGTTGGGGTGTTACAATTATGGTATCAGAGCTAAGGTTTCATCTTGTTGACCTTAGGATTGACCTATGAGGACTTGGGTAGACATTAGGCTTCCGTCTTGTTAATACAAATAAGCCGTAAAAACGTTTATTTATATTTTACGATCTTCTAATATTTTGTCAATAACAAACGTAAAATCATTTTAACGAAACAAATAGAGTATGTAAATAGTTTGAGTTAATAGTTTCCTAACACACTTACGTTTTCACAAAAAACACTAAAACAAGTATAAGTGTTTTTATGATTTAGATACATATGTACAACAACTAGTGTTTACATATTGGGTTAACATATACTTAAACTAAGTATACTAAAATGGGTAAAACATGTATATACTAAAATGGGTAAAACAAGTATATACCGAGGTAAATACTAGCAAATGGTTTGACCCATAACCCATGGTTTTATATATACCACTTAACCGAGTTCAATGTATCCTTAAGGTACATTGTATCTAGAAAGAAACCATGGATCAACCCATAACCCATGACCCATGACCCATAACCAAAAATACCCATGGGCAAAGAGGAGCTGCTCCACGGATCCTCGGCTTTGTGCTAGCCGGATCCCAGTGGAAGGGATCCGTGGGATCCGGGAACAAGAGAGAATTTTCTATAAATAGAGAGCCATTTCTTCCTTTTTATTAATCACTTTACACACATACTTCCCCAAGTATTCTAACCTCTAACCTCGCATCCAAGTGATCTATGTAGTTTGTCTTTTGTTTTTGTGTGATCTTCTAGGTTCCTCTTAAAGGCAAGATCACCACCTTCAAGACGAGCAAGCTCAAGTCCATGAGTTGCCAAGTCATCATCAAGACAACTAAGGTTCTCTTGTTGATAGTTTTTCCTTTCTCCATAGATGTTTGGTTGAAGGCATTAGTGAAGAATGCCGAAAGTGTCAAGATGAAAGCATTAGTGAAAGGTGCTCATCATCCGTGTCAAAGCATTAGTGAAGAATGATAAAGGTGTCAAGACGAAGGCATTAGTGAAGGGTGCCAAGCGTTGTGTCAAAGGCATTAGTGAAGGATGCCAAAGAATCAAATCAAGTAGCGTTTGGGAAGAATGCCTAGGTCGTATAATCGATGAGGTGCATCGTTATACATATAAGTAGTTGTTTATTTCCAAGGATGGTGATATCCTTGATGATGTTGTAACAAGGAGTAGATCTCCTTGATATTAGGTGTTGTGTTGTGAAGGTAGTAGTTCCTCCATAGTAATGGAACTAGGTGCTTAGCCTAGTACCTAATAAAGGGTAGGCGACGTTGTGATAGGATTAGTTCTCCCAAGGTGTGAAAGAACTCGATGGTTAGCCTAGCACCGTGATAAAGGGTAGGCGACGTTGTGTTAGGTGTGGTTCGCCTTGGTGTGAAGGAACTCGGTATTTAGCTTTGTACCGAAAAAGGTTAAGCGACGCTTGAAGGCTTCTCCGCCATAAGGAGTTGGTGTAGTGTTTACGAACCTCGAGTAGGTGACTCGGGGAGTGGAGTAGGCAAGGAAGGTGTCCTTGTAGCCGAACCACTATAAATACTTGTGTCGTGGTGATGTGCTTCTTACTCTTTATCTTTCATTACACGCTTATATATCTATCTATCAACGCCCAACATAAACAATCGATAACGCTACACGCGTCGTCGGGGTCAAGGAAACTTCCTTTTCTTCGAGCAAGTTTTATAACACCCAGGCGGTGAACCTAATCGCTGTAGTGTAGTAATTAGGGTGCCACGGGTATTGATATCGTTCTCTGGGGAATAGGAATGCTAGTAAGGAGTTACTACGCTAAGGTTAAGGTCGAGGAAGATTATTTTTATCTTTTATGTTTTATGAAAATGGAAAGGTACGAATCTCGGTATTGGATTTGGGGTTGGTATTTCACCGATTACTCTACTATTATCTAATTATCTAAACTAAGGTTGTGGGAGTCTTTGTCTAATTAATGTGTGCTCGTATGATAGTTTAAAGATGTGTTTACTTAGTTTGTATTACTCCTTAATTATCTCCTATTGATGGTTGAGTGTCACGCCTTATTCCTAGTTGCGTTGTGTGTCTAAAGTTGTAGGGTATGCTTTCCCCAACTCTTTGAACTTACCAAAGGGTCTCGCCTACAAACCCACTAGAGATGATAAACTCCTACTCTAAGGCGCTCTTTGGATGGTTTAGCCTACAACTACTCGTAATTATATTCTAAGGTTCACAAAGATGAATCAAGCATTATACACAACGAATGACCTATCGCATTACTAGATCATTAATCAACTAAGATAAGAAACAACCAATCAATATTCAATAATTAAGTTTCATACTTCCTAAGCAAACACACAAGTAAATTAGCTTGGACATGGAGAACATGCAAGCATACACACAAATAATCAAAGACATAATTGAATTAATGAAGTAAAGACTTATCTTGATGTAAGATAGGGTTTAAAACCCTAAAATATCTGCATAAGACACCTTAGGTTCGGTTTTAGGTTTTTACCCAAATACTCTCCACACAAAGACCGAAAAATTCGGATTCTATATATAAGATTACAATTGCGACGTCGTCACCTTATGTTTAGTGACGCCGCCGTGTCGCCGCCATTAGGGTTTCGCCTTGGCCACGTTAACCTTGCGACGGCGCCACCGTATGTCCGTGACGCCGTCCTCTTCAACTTCGACTTCGTCTCGATTGCATCTAAGCCGCCCGAGTAGCGACGGCCTCACTTTTCACAACCGGACGTCGCCACTTGAAAATACGAGTTTTGGGTTCGGACCGTCACACATTTTGGGACGGCCGCCATTAACACCGACGCCGCCGCCTTCTAGTTTCAAAGAATCGTGAGTGTCTCGATTTTGACTTTGGCCATTTTCTTCATATATTCGCCTTTTCGTCCAAATAAGTGCCATTCCAAAGATTTTGCCTTCAAGAGACCTAAAAGTGAAAAGGAACGATATTAAGCAATAACGGATACAAAGTGATCAAATAAGGACTTAAACGACCCTCAAAATGGTACCTTTTAAAACCTTATCAAATATCCCTACACTTGTTATTTGCTTGTCCTCAAGCAAATGTGCTTTTAGCCAATTAATTTATAAGTTGGGGTCATGAAGCATTAATTCAAACGGTCCACAACACATATAAGCCCCAAGAAGTCATAACAAGTCCGAAATTACATACTATCACCTCACATGGGTGTTTGGATACTCACATCTCTCTCGGTGTATATATGAAATATAACAAATAGGAAATGGAAGATAAACACTCATTAACCGGTCCTAGTACATAGATTACCATAGGCTTCGAGAATAGATCAAACCTCCATCGCTTTGGCATAAGCACCTAGGAAAGACTATCAAAGAGGTCTTTTAAAGGGTTGTAATGTTAGGCTTACGGTAGGGAAATAAGGGTTTGGTGGGATAGGCTATTTATTGGTGGTAAGTCAAAAATCTCTATGTTACAAGCATATGAAGAATGGCGTTGCTAAGCCAAGACTCGACACTCTAAACTCTAGATAACTGAAATAAACAAACATAAATTTAAAGGATAGATGTAGGATGGTAGCCAGTATTTTTTTTTTTTTTTTTTTTTTTTTTTTTTTTTTTTCCATACGCTTTTACTCTACCATCCTCTACGGTAACATCAAAATAATAGGGATTTATAGGCTCGTCCCTACACTTGAGTTTTTATTACTCTAACACTAATTTGACCCGAATTGAAAAGATCAAAACACTTGGGGTACATTATTACGCAAACAAAGGGAATTTGAATTTTAACGCTCCCTTCCGTCATTACATAAACTTTAACTTTTCCATGAATCCCAATCGTCTCAAAATCAGATACAAAGGATATGACTCGACTTAGCAACTTATGCAAGCAACTAGATAATTGAACTAAGGGTTTTGGGTGATAATAAACATTTGCACTAAAAGTGAGTGCATAAGGGTAGGCTAAGGCGATTTGGGTGTATATTTGGGGTGGGGTGTAAACAATGCTCTTCATTGATATTCGAAAACCGAAACATCACGAGAACCACGAAAAGGATAGGCTCGAGGGGTTAACTAGGTATCGTGTACTAAAGATGAGTACAACGCAAAGGGTGTGGGGAATTACTCAACCGATGTGGAAGAAGTAATTATATTACTGTGTATCAAACAAGGGTTATCCTAATGCCTCTTATCATTTAGTTATTCCTAACTACACAAGTGTAGCCTCACTTGCGATCTCGGAATGCATCACAAAACAAGTTCTAGAATCTAATATACTACCGGTTCACACTCTAAGCATTGAAGATGAATGCTTTAATTCCTACTAATCTAAGGGCGATCCTCACATTTTGGGTGGAATTTGGGTGGTAATGGGTTTTTGTGCTAGTCATGCAACTTCCTATCCATGAGACGCTTTTGTTAAGACTAATGGCCCACTCCTATATGTCATGAAAATTTTTAAATTTGGTGCCAAAATTACCCTAACCGACATTTTCTCATGGTTTATTACAAAAGTGCAATTGGACAAAGCAAATAGTCAAAGATAAGCATAGTTTCAAAGTTCCGCTTTATTTTCTCTCCCTACATTTCAACCGAACATTGTCCCCAATGTTCCCCGAAGTATCAAAGTTATGATAATGGAAGGTAATTAAAACGAAAGAAACTAATACTCCCCGATTAGCTCGGTATGATCCGTAAAGTGATGGTTAAATCCTTTCCAAGAAGAATTTACGCGTGAAAAGCTCCTCCATCTTATGTAACTTCTTCTTGATAAATTAAACCCGCACACTTGAAGAAAACAAACGAAACCTTCGCAAAATCGGCGGTAATAATATATATAAGACTCGATTTAAACTAGGATATAATGCTTGTGGAATGGATGTTTACTGAATTTCTAAGAAAATTAAGACCGAAAATTCCAAAATTTATAAGTGGCTCGTAAAATGAGAAAAAGTAACTGATGTTTTACTCCTTCCCGACGCCGTCAGTTGCAATCTCGACGCCAAAGTTATCCTCGACAAAAAGCGGTCTCATGATTTTCAAAAAATTCGGAAAATTTACATCTTTAGAATATGGAAAAATTTCGCAAAACATCCATTATGACTCGATACAAGCATTTGACTCGAACAAAAACATATATATCTTTTAGTTAATTGTTATTCTCATGTTTACGCTTTCTTTTGAAAACGTGTGTAATCCTCCCTACACTTATCCCTTATGTAAAGTACCTTTATATGCAATTAAGACGAGGTTAAAACAAAATAAAGCATTTTTACAAATTTAAACATGAGGATAAACAATTAATAAAAGATATATGACACTAACAAGCAAACAATAAAGCATGGGTTGCCTCCCACGAAGCGCTTTTCTTTATTTAAGAGTCTTGTAGCTAGACTCATAGTCGTGCTCCTACGTTTCCTCACGCATTCTCAATGAGAATTCTATCATGTTGACAAAATCTTCATCGACTCTATACTTAGGCCCTAAAGTCAAGTAATCCCTATAATAATGCCTTCTTCTTTCCCACATGAATTTATAACCTTTTTCAACATCTTCCTTGCTTTTATCCTCAAAAGCTTTGATGTTGTCTCTATCATAAATGGACAAGTGGCCATACTCAGTTGTTTTCCAAGGCATCCTATAGGTGATCTCATCGGTTCCTTCCTTGAACCTAACCGTTCCATCATGCTTGTTATGGCTCATTCTAGATATTTCAACAAACGGTTTCCCTAGCACTACTTGGGATAAGCTATAGTCAATGACGCACCCTACATCTTCTAGGACCATAAAATCAACTAAGTAGGTGAAATTTCCTATAAAGACATGCACGTTCTCGACTCTTCCCACAAAGTTGCAAACTCCTCCCTGATACTTAGGGTCTCCTAATATTGAGTCGCTCATTCATAATGTCATTGTAGATGCAGATGACATTACATTGATGGGGATTCCGTATCTATGTAAGCGTGGTCGACACTCCTATATCCGATCATACAAGGGATTTTTAAGTTCCGTGGATTTCCTCCTAATCTTTGGGCATATCCTAATGATAGTGATTGTGGATTATCGATTATGTATTGATGGTACGCAATCTCTTCCTTAGTGGGGTAAAGATTGAAGTAAGCACTATTTTCCACATTCACGTTGTTGTTTATCATGCCATTTTCCGAATTACTACTAATCATAGAGCCAACTATAGCAATACCGACTACTTTCTCAACAGCCCCTAATTGTACTATCGAATATTTTCTCGCAAATCCTAAAGGTCGGTGTTTCTACTCACATAGCGGCTTCGACGGTTGTGTAGGTTATTAGGTTGGGTTTTAGTGACATTGAAATTTTTGTGTTGGGTTAACAGTGGTGGTTGGTTATCACCTTCCCGATGAAAAGTGATGGGTTTACTGAACAAAGGTTACGAAGAAGGGGATAGACTAAGAGAAAGCTAAAAATGAGAAAAATTACTTGATAGGAATCAAGCAAAGAACCTAAACGAGGTGGACTACTAACTAGCTATTCTATTCCCGGCAATGCGCCAAAACTTGATAACGCTACACGCCGTCGTCGGGGTCAAGGAAACTTTCTTTTCTTCGAGCAAGTTTTATAACACCATAGGCAAGTGAACCTAATCGTTGTAGTGTAGTAATTAGTGGTAAGCCACGGGTATTGATATCGCTCTCAGGGAATAGGAATGCTAGTAAGGAGTTACTACGCTAAGGTTAAGGTTGAGGAAGATTATTTTTATCTTTTATGTTTTATGAAAATGGAAAGGTACGAATCTCGGGTATTGGATTTGGGGGTTGGTATTTCACCGATTACTCTACTATTATCTAATTATCTAAATAAGGTTGTGGGAGTCTATGTCTAATTAATGTGTGCTCGTATGATAGTTTAAAGATGTGTTTACTTAGTTTGTATTACTCCTTAATTATCTACTATTGATGGTTGAGTGTCACGCCTTATTCCTAGTCGCTTGTGTGTCTAAAGTTGTAGGGTATGCTTTCTCCCAACTCTTTGAACTTACCAAAGGGTCTCGCCTACAAACCCACTAGGATGATAAACCCTACCTAAGGCGCCTTTGGATGGTTTAGCCTACAACTACTCGTAATTATATTCTAAGGTTCACAAAGATGAATCAAGCATTAAGTACACAACGAATGACCTATCGCATTACTAGATCATTAATCAACTAAGATAAGAAACAACCAATCAATATTCAATAATTAAGTTTCATACTTCCTAAGCAAACGCAAGTAAATTAGCCTGGACATGGAGAACATGCAAGCATACACACAAATAATCAAAGACATAATTGAATTAATGAAGTAAAGACTTATCTTGATGTAAGATAGGTTTAAAACCCTAAAATATCGTGACAAGACACCTTAGGTTCGGTTTAGGTTTTACCCAAAGACTCTCCACACAAAGACCGAAAAATTCGGATTCTATATATAAGATTACAATTGCGACGGCCACCTTATGTTTAGTGACGCCGCCGTGTCGCCGCCATTAGGGTTTCGCCTTGGCCACGTTAACCTTGCGACGCGCCACCTTATGTCCGTGACACCGTCCTCTTCTTTCCGACGCCGTCGGATTGCATCTAGTTCTCCGAGTAATGACGGCTCTACTCTTTCACAACCGGACGTCGCTACTTGAAAATACGAGTTTGGGTACCGGACCGTCAATAATTTTGGGACGGCCGCCATTAACACCGACGCCGCCGCTTTCTAGTTTCAAAGAATCGTGAGTGTCTCGATTTTGACTTTGGCCATTTTCTTCATATATTCGCGCCTTTTCGTCCAAATAAGTGCCATTCCAGCATTTTGCCTTCAAGAGACCTAAAAAGTGAAAAGGAACGATATTAAGCAATAACGGATACAAAAGTGATCAAATAAGGACCCTAACGACCCCTCAAAATGGTACCTTTTAAAACCTTATCAACAACCAAATAGATTGACATAAGTCGATCTAAATATTTAAAAGGAAGTTTTAAATTGGTAAAACTATTCAACCCCCCCCTCTTCTAGTTTTCCACAATTGGTATCAGAGCTTCGTTACCAAGTTTCTTGAAGTATATTGTACTTTGAAAACTTGATACGATCCGTGTATATTTGAAAACTACAAAGAAGGGAATTTCTTAAAACAAAAAGTCATGTTTTTAGAAATCATCATATGTTGGATAGTGATAGATCGTTCTAACATTTTCCTTTGAGAAGTCTTCATAGTAGGATTTGGGTATCTTAGAAGATCATGAAGTATTTCGCGTCTATGGTTTCTAAAACCATAAAAAGGGAATATAGCAAAGGATTGGGGTATCTTAGAAGATCATGAAGTATTTCGCCTATGGTTTCTAAAACCATAAAAAGGGATATAGCAAAGGTATGTTTTCTTAGTTACATTTTTTTAAAAACGCTAAATTGCTTGTGGACAAATGGTGATATATGCTTATATCTTATAATAAGCATAATATGAAAAGTGTTTTAGTGATTTTTTGAAGTTTTGTTGTTAGATATCTTGTTAATCAAGCTTGAATAAAGGTAAAATGGGTAATATAACGTCACTAAAAAGTCTACAAAGACTAAACCTTTTCGTCGGGTCAAAACGCACATTTTTGTAATTTTGTCGATCCGCTGGATCCTCAGTTACATCGACGGATCCTCAAGCAAGGGATCCGTGGGATCCGTGGTACAGAAGATGCTTTTGTCTCGAATTTCAAAATTCATAACTTTTAACCGTAAGTCGTTAAAAGTCGTGCCACCTATCGCTTTAAAGGTATTTGAGTCTACTTTCATTTAAAATGATTTCATAAATTGATTCAAAACAATAATTTACAGAATCATTGATTTATAATAGAAAGTCATTTTTCGGTCATAACTTTTACACAAACTTTTGATCTAATTGGAGACGGATGTTTTCGCTTTTGAATAACAATGTGTACTCTATTGAAATTAAGGTTTTGATCATATTTATAAATATAAAAGAAACTAATCAAGCTTGGTATACATGTTTATATTTAACACAAAGCGATGAAAAGAACTTTCGTATGCTATGTTAAATGATAAATTGTCTTCTTTGCATTACTTGATTATTTGCTTATCTCAAATAGCTTTTGTGCTTGTTTGATTGAATAGCATATGTGGTTTCCTTACCTTGCTATTCATTCTCTTTTGTCGATTTAGTAATATTCTACTAATCAATGTGCTATTTGAAGGAGTGTTTGGGATAACATCTAGTTGTGTCGAAAATGTTAGTTTAGATATTTAGATAAGTCATATAGGTTGAAAATGTTTAAAACATATAACACACTAAATGGATTTTTGATTGAGTCTCATTATATGTGTTTGTATGATTTCCTTTGTTCTTGTATCATTTTCTAAAAACAACAAGAATGTACATCGGATCATAACCTACACTTGTGTTGATGATGTACTCTCCCATTTTCCTTTTCATGATCGCTTCCAAGCTTCATAGTAGGATTGACAACTTGATTATTTCATCCGATATACTCAAGTAAATTATTTTGCAACGCAAATATAATTGTTCATATCCGAAAGTCCAAACTCAAAGCTTTCAACGACATATGTTGAACTAGCTCATCCAACCATTTTTGTTGTTTACCATATGGACAACTTTTAAACTTATTTTAACATGACGCCTGGCCACCTTAGTTGTCTCAAGTATAATATTAAACGAAGCAAAGTATCATCATTGTTACTCTTCGATAGGCCATTGTAGGAATATAAATTTTCCTAACTTGAGAATGAATATTGGAGAACTTATTGCACTAGAAACTCAATTTGACCTAACGGTTGAATTGCTTCCTTGATAGAAGTTGGGTATGTGGAATCACCCGTAAAAATGGTCGTGTTTAGCCGTAATTGAGCACCGCTAGTAACAGTCTCATATTCATTCTCTCACTTGGGAAATTTATACTCCTATGTTTTCCTAAAGTAAGTTTACAATGGAAATACTTTGCATTGTCTTAGGATTACTAATCAAACAAGTTGTAAAATTAATTTTTCTTTAGTTAATCACAACCACTTGCCTCATCAAGCGATTATCTTGCTTTGATCGAGAAGAGCTACATGACTTCATGGACTAAGTTCATTGTATGCTAATCACCATCCGTAATGACTATACATAGTTCATTGCTTCCGTTGGCCAAAACAACCCTACCGCCTTGAACACCATCATCTACTCTACACGCCATTGTTAATACAAACGATTTACTAATCGAGATCGTAAATCTATTTTGAGCTCTTGAATAGCGGTTGTTAAGTTTGATAAACCTATGTGTTACTTGTGAGTTAGATCTCATTTAATTGCTTATGTGCTATTTCTACATGCTCTTAGTATGTTTTACTTGTATACATGTATGCCATCAGAGATCATTAGCTTCTAAGTTCGATACTTAGAACAAACACTCACCGTTAAGTAAAATCGTCCTGTGATGCCGGATCCCTAGTTTACAACTATCCGATCCTCAAGTGAAGGATCCGTGATCCGCAAATAGAAGTGGAGTTTCAACTTTACACCTCAAACCATGTTCCTAGACTACTTCACCCTAGTCGAACTTAATACTTTAGGATCTCTTAAGTCCTTCTCAAGCTTAGTAAGCTTCACACTCACTCATAGCTCATTAAGGATCACACTCAAAGTGCTTTTCGATCTATCGCTTCACCTAAACTCATTACTCTTCCGCCTCTAGATCACTCATTATTTCTCACATGATCCTCACATCTAGACCTAGAAATCTTTCGATTATGGCAAATTTGATCATAATCATCCTTACCTCAAAATTGGTCGAAATGGATCAAATTCTAGTTCTTCCACCTTAAAACCTTTAGGATCTTCTCCAAGACATTATCCTAAGTCACTATCTGATCACTAGGATCATCTAGCTCCATTTGACACTCTCAAGATTTTAGTGTCATCTTTGTTCATTCATTGGTACTCACGAAAGTTCTAATTTCTTTCATATAAGGCAATCATTAGTTACATCACTCATCGCCTTGAACATTTAAGTACCCTTCCATTTAAAGACACTTAGAAGAACCGAAACATTCAAAAGGTATAGGCTTTAGACCTTCAAACATCACTTCTATCCTTTCTTAGTCAGCCGAGAGCCGGATCCCTAGATTAGCCTAGACGGATCCCCATTGGTGGGAACCAGAGATCCGGGTGATGATTATGTCAACTCTGCTCGAACAATCATGTCAAGCTCATCTTGCTAACTTGAACACTCCACCTCATCCTAATTAAATCAAGTTGACTCTGTGCATGCTAATCATCACATTCCAAAGGATATTAGAGACTTAAGTCTTGAATGCACTTGCTAAATACTTCCCTTTATAAGTCATCTAGCTAGAATCCCTTAGTCATCAAACACAACATAATTCTCAAGATTTAGAAACCTTTTCCTTAGTCATTTCATCATGAGGAAAGCTCCTAATGCTAACTCATCCAACCAAGAACCACCTAAGAAACTTGCTCGTGTTGTACACTTAAATTTCCTCAACCGAATCATCTCCGGTTAAACCCACAAATGGTAGGACTTCCCATCCACTGAATCATCATCCGTAAGAGATAATAGTGCTAGAATCTCACCTCAACAAACCCAATCAACAATTGCCAAGAGAACCGCAATAATTAGCATTAAGCCTCTTAGGTTAGAAAATGGATCTTCGAGCTCTAAACCAAACGTACCTAGTTCTAGCAAAACGTCTAAACCTTCATTCCTAGAGCATGGACTACACTCCTTTACCGAGCCTCTCTCTATTCATTAGAGCATTCACCACCGAGAACTTCCCATTCACCAACCTTCTCACTAAAATAGGAAACACCTACATCACCAACTAGTCTATCGTTGGAAACAAGGAACCACCAAGGACTTGATCATATGGAGGAATTTCCATTACCACCACTCTCATTCCTAGTAGAACCTCATCCTAAATTACTCAATGTACCTCCACCATCATTTGTAGAACCTCCTCAAAACATCTTGTTCCTAATCAAGACAATAATTGCTCTAATTGTCTAATCACCCAAGGACTTGTTCAAGAAGTACGAAATGAGTTGCATTTCATATTTAATCATCTTCTTGAAAGATTGGAC
This sequence comes from Chrysanthemum lavandulifolium, assembly GCA_022545495.1. Classification (NCBI taxonomy): domain Eukaryota; kingdom Viridiplantae; phylum Streptophyta; class Magnoliopsida; order Asterales; family Asteraceae; genus Chrysanthemum; species Chrysanthemum lavandulifolium. Next base: position 293,594,083 of record CM040238.1, on the reverse strand, counting down.
CAAATCAACAAGTCTACTCATCCCTAGACTCAAGCACATTGTTGCTTCTTAAGCTTTGGTCACTTATTAGTATTAGTAGAATATGGCTAAATCATTCTCTTAGTTTTAGAGATTTTGTTGATCATCTCTTATGTTTTATTGAATGATAGTTTACTTGCCATATTGCATCGAGTATATGTTTGTTGGTTGAATACATATCTCATTTTGATGTTAACATTACTTGTTACATCACCATTGCCGAATTTAATCATCGCCTATACGGATCCATCAAAACTGCCTAGACGGATCCCTACTAGAGGGAACCGTGGATCCGTGAGATGAAAAACTATTTTTCTACTAACTTGGATCACATATGCAGGAAATTGTGCATTATACTTGTTTTCTAACCTTTGTTTTGTAGTTATTCAATCTACACTTGAAGCCTTTGACACCCTAAAGCTAGGGGAGCTTTGTGTCAAAACAATACATTGCAAATTACTTGCAATATTAGGATTAAATTTCGACATCCCTTTGCAAAATTGCAATCATCAGTGGGGAGCACATTCGCCACTTAGACGAAATCTTTGCAAACTTAGTTGCAAACAAACTAGATTAGTATTACTTTCTTGACGCCTTACCTAGGGATGGACTCGCCAAGGGGAGTAAAGAAGAGATCCTTTCCTGCTACTTGCTCTCTACATCTTTTTATTTTCTTTCACATGTTTTCTTAAAACAAGGTGTTTTTTCTTTCAAGGCTCTTTTGTTTCGACAAAAAGGGAGAAGAAAGTAAAAACTACAAATTCAAAATTTTACAATTTTAGCTTTTCCTTAAAATAATTTTCTGCTTTGTCATCAACAAAAGGGGAGATTGTTAATACAAATAAGCCGTAAAAACGCTTTATTTATATTTTACGATCTTCTAATGTTTTGTCAATAACAAACGAAAATCATTTTAACGAAACAAATAGAGTACGTAAATAGTTTGAGTTAATAGTTTCAACACACTTACGTTTTCATATAAAACACTAAAACAAGTATAAGTGTTTTTATGATTTAGATACATATGTACAACAACTAGTGTTTACATATTGGGTTAACATATACCAAACTAAGTATACTAAAATGGGTAAAACATGTATATACTAAATGAGTAAAACAAGTATATACTAAGGTAAATACTAGCAAATGGTTTTGACCCATAACCCATGGTTTTATATATACCACTTAACCAAGTTCAATGTATCCTTAAGGTACATTGTATCTAGAAAGAAAACCATGGATCAACCCATGACCCATGACCCATAACCAAAAATACCCATGGGCAAAGAGGATGCTCCACGGATCCCTGCTTTGTGCTAGCCGGATCCTTATGGAAGGATCCGGGATCCGGGAAACAAGATAGAATTTTCTATAAATAGAGAGCCATTTCTTCCTTTCTATTAATCACTTTACACACATACTTCCCCCAAGTATTCTAACCCTCTAACCTTAGATCCAAGTGATCTATGTAGTTTGTCTTTTGTTTTTGTGTGATCTTCTAGGTTCCTCTTAAAGGCAAGATCACCACCTCTTGAAGACGAGCAAGCTCAAGTGCATGAGTTGCCATGCTTCGTCATCATCAAGACAACTAAGGTTCTCTTGTTGATAGTTCTTCCTTTCTCCATAGATGTTGGATTGAAGGAATTAGTGAAGAATGCCGAAAGTGTCAAGATGAAAGCATTAGTGAAAGGTGCTCATCATCCGTGTCAAAGCATTAGTGAAGAATGATAAAGGTGTCAAGACGAAGGCATTAGTGAAGGGTGCCAAGCGTTGTGTCAAAGGCATTAGTGAAGGATGCCAAAGAATCAAATCAAGTAGCATTTGGGAAGAATGTTTAGGTCGATAATCGATGAGGTGCATCGTTATACATATAAGTAGTTGTTTATTTCAAGGATGGTGATATCCTTGATGATGTTGTAACAAGGAGTAGATCTCCTGATATTAGGTGTTGTGTTGTGAAGGGTAGTAGTTCCTCTATAGTAATGGAACCAGGTGCTTAGCCTAGTATCTAATAAAGGGTAGGCGACGTTGTGATAGGATTAGTTCTCCAAGGTGTGAAAGAACCCTGTGGTTAGCCTAGCACAGATAAAGGGTAGGCGACGTTGTGTTAGGTGTGGTTCGCCTTGGTGTGAAGGAACCCGGTATTTAGCTTTGTACCTAAAAAGGTTAAGCGACGCACAAGGCTTCTCCGCCATAAGGAGTTGGTGTAGTGTTTACGAACTCCCGAGTAGGTAACTCGGGAGTGGAGTAGGCAAGGAAGGTGTCCTTGTAGCCGAACCACTATAAATACTTGTGTCGTGGTGATGTGCTTCTTACTCTTTATCTTTCATTACACGTTTATATATTTATCTATCAACGTCCAACATAAACAACCAAATAGATTGACATAAGTCGATCTAAATATTTAAAAGGAAGTTTTAAATTGGTAAAACTATTCAACCCCCCTTCTAGTTTTCCACACGTCTGTTTCAATCTTTTCCGATTCTTTTGATTTTCGTTCAGATTTGAATTCGATATCCTTTTGTCTTCGCTGATATGACCTTCTTATTTTCGCATTTGATTTTGTCTGTTTTATCTTCGCGCATTCATTTGTCGATCGTTTAAATGGAGACTACTCGTAGAGTCGAAGATGGTAGCCGACCATGCTGTTACAACAGCTTCGAACCGAGAGGTTCGTGAAGCGTGTCGCACCGATTGTAATGTCTTTGGAGACATGAGGATGTCACGGAAGGAGTCGGACGGATCAACAAGAGGAGCAAAGACAGAGACGGGATTCAACTGGTGGACACACAGAAGCCGTACGAGCAGAAGAACTATGATCGGCGTATTGCAGATAGACGGAGAAACTACTACTAGGAGTTTGGGCGTATAGAAGGTCAGCAGTTAAGCAGAACTACTAGTACGTCATATCAGAGAAGAGATGCTGAGAAGATTTCATCCGCTCTGTGTGTTTTGTGGGGCATCGGGACCATGATTATCTCGAGAATGGTGGAAGATAGAACTATCGCGATTCGTCGTCCCTCTCATTTGTTTGTCACGCGTTTTGAGACAGTTTGATATTTTGTTATGTGATTTTGATCGATATTACTTTTCTTTGATTTTTTCGTAACTCGGTTTGAATTGTGAAGTTTTATGATTTGGCATTTTGGTAATATTTCGCTTTGTATCATATCTCATATCTCTTTGAGAGATTTCGATTATCATCTATTTTGTTTATGTGATTCAGACGTTAAGATTACATTTGTGATGTTTGCAACCGCTCGCGCTACCGAGATTGTTTTGGATCGTTGATGCAGGTTTTACTGACCAAGTTTTAATATTTTTATTGTCTCGTTATACCTATGGTCTACCCTAATGTACTAGCGGGCAGTGTACCCGGTCGTGTGTAGTTTAGTATTTGGTAAAACCGAGGTCGTCCCAAGAGCTATGTGTGTTGGATTATTACTAAGTCTAGGTGTCACATTTTTTAATATGACTTCGATAAAGAATTAATTAATTAACTACTAAAGTAGATAAAAGCAAATAAAGGCAAAGGTTCAATCAATAGAGGAGAGTGATGCTAACCTAGTTAATCATCCTAGCTAGTAATGTCTACGCCTAATTACTTCCAATAACTTCGTGGGGTCAAAGTCGAGAGGACAACATTTGGTCAATTCGCCCTAACCTATCAACAAAGATTCCACCATCGAGAAGTCGTGTGTCCCTCATAAGTCCAGCTTGTTCCCGGTCCCCAAGCCGAGTCATTACACCGCTACATGCTAGGCTTATAATAGTGAGTGCTCAGGCGTTAGCAACTTAAACACTCACCCCTAATTCTTAAGTTCATCCAAACGGTGGGTGATCACTGGTCAAATCGCACAAGTAGAAAGGGTCGCCATTGGTCATATCTTACTCTTCCCGCCTCACCACTCACTTAGGGTCACTTGGTCATATCTCCTAAGCAACTAGCCTCACCGCCATTCAAAACTACCAAACAAGGGTAGCTACCAATAAACTATGCATGCATACACTTAGAAATAATTATACGGAAGTAATGTAAACTAAACAAAACAATTATGAATCATAACTAGGCCAAGACCAAGAGGTGATTAGCTCATATTAACCATACAAATCAATTCAATATTTAATGTTACGAAATACATGAATCTAAGTAAAGAAAGATAAAATGCTAATGCTTATCGTAGGGAGTAATTTCTCCCTGGAGACAAATTCCAGATGCTCCTCTAGACCGCCTTTGGTCGCTTCCCACGCTTTTTGGTTGTGGTGTGTGGAATGGGATGATTTGAAATGTCGAAATCGTGGGGTATTTATAGGCAGATTCGGGTTACAACAGAATTAATAGAATTGTTATGCCGTAATCTTCTATTTATTCGAATTTGCACTAGATCTCGCTGTTACGCAGAACCTTGTAAGCGGTTACCGATCTTCAATATTTCTTGGTTACCGTAGTTTAAATAAGAGTTACATCGTAGTTATCACGCGGAACCTCATTTGACCTAATATGGTTACGTCAGTAGTCTTTTGTGAGAGTTACGTAATCTTCTAGTGAGTTGGCTTTCGAGTCACGCTTTAGTTACGGCGTAATGTGAGAGATGAGTTACGCCAGAACTTCTTCAAAGTGAGCATACTCTGATAAATCTTTGATAATTCTCTAATTCCGCGTCTCTTTAGCTCCAATGCTTGTAATTTACGTGAAAGTGGAAAATAATAGAAAACAAGCGTAAATCCATATAAATGATATAAATTACAAGCATTATCGGGGGAAATTGACACTTAATATTCAGGACTATTTGATGTTATCAATCGTCAGAAATGAGTCATGAGGAACCTTCTCAAGTAAGACGACCACCTTCCTTCTTCCCGTGGATTGGTAAGTTTTCGTTTAGCCTTCTGAATTTTTTTGGAGTTTAGGTTGATGATATGCTTGTCCCCTGTATGTGAATTTGATTTGATTTGGCATTAGTAGATTATTTGTCACTACTCAGAATAGAATATGATGGCAATAAGGACATGTTCATATGATGCAAGTATTATGACGCCTGATCAACGTGATAATACCGAGATCATATGACTTGAACTTATTGGGATCATACGATGTCTTGAGAAGTGTATGATTTTAGTACGTTTGATGAATTAGAATTATATCCGTGATACGTCAGCCTTGATGATATTCTGGACCGTGTGGGTATCCTATCCATTCAATTTCACATTCTGATACGTTTTGATATTCCGATATGTGCTCATTGATCGTCAGTACGAATATGTTACCCATCTCTTTATGAAATCTTGATATGTTTGATAATTCGGTATGTGATTCTCTAATGATTAGCAAGTTCCTTGATCCGTTCAGAATCTGGTTTGATTTGATGAAGTATTCCTACCGTTAACACTACCTCAGTAATTGTCTCGTGTGTATACGTGCTTCATGTATCTCTTTGAGGAACTTCAACTATCATCTGTCACCTATTTGTTTCATATTCGTTGGATCATATTTACTATGATTTGTATTATGTGAAGAGCCTACGGCTATCCTAGTTGTCAGAATCGAGTCATGAGAGATAAAACTATTTCCGTCAGGAAGATTCTTTTGGAAGAACCTCCGAGCGAGACTATTGGCATTTCTTTCGCGATTTGTTACGTCTTTGTCTACTTTACGCCTTTCCAATTTCGAGGACGAAATTTTTTTTAGAAGGGAAGAATTATAACACCCTAAAAATTGGAATAAAAATTTAATTAGATTTTGATTATATCATAAGTTGAATAAATAAATAAGTAATATAAAAACTATATGTTAAGAAATAAAATACAAAAAATGAAAACCCAAACAAACCCAAGCCCAACCCAAATTTTGTAAACCAACAAAAAAAAAGATTTGATCCATCCCTTTCCCTCCAAAAACTTTTTGTAGGGAAAAAAATGAGAGAAGGAGAAAATCCTAGCCTCCATTGTTGTTTTTCAAGAAAACTCAAGGAACCAAAAATCAAGTCTTATTTTCGAAGCATAGTAAGGGTAAGCAATCTTTTCTCCTCCTTTCCTATGATTAATTATGTAACTCACAAGATGAATTAGGGTTTATCAAAATCTCAGTAATTAAGTATGTTTGATCAATAAAACATAATTAGGGGTGTGTTAAAGGCTTAATCTTGCATTGGTTAGGGTTAGATGTTCTTAAAATCGGAATTATGATGCTGTCCAGAATTTGGGTTGAATTCAAAGGGGTCTAAATTGATGATTATTGCATGTTTTTGAGCGATTCTTTAGCCTAAATGTAAATACTTTTTGTGTACATTCTGAATATGTAAGCCTTGTTGCAATTGGAGACCAGTAGTTATGATTTTTATAGTTTACAAGTTAAGGTGTCAACTGAAAAAGTCGAGTAAAATTTTGGGTTGGGGTATTTGACTTTTCATGAACAAACCATAAGGATTTTGACCTCCTTCTCCGGGCTTTGATATTTAGGATATGTGTGACCCTTGAGAATTTTGGTTGGATTTTGGAGTTGCTTAATTGGGTGTGTCACGCTCAAACTTTTGGAGTCTCTCGCTTTCTAGGTACTTTCTCGGATGTGTCGGAAAGTTGATTTTCCAATCTACACTTAAGCTCATTAATAAAATCCCCAAAATTCATGAAGTAACCTAACTAATAAGGAACACCGGAATTTTCCTAGTTTTATTTGAGTTCGCTTAATAGTTATGAAAATTCATTCCAATATTGGTCCGTATGTGAAGTTAAGAAAATGAAAGACAAAATGATGATATCAATAAGTAAAACACTTATAATCGCATAAGAATTTTATAAAATGAATATGTTGGTAATATGTGAGTATATTTATCAGAGATCTTGTGAAGAGGAGAAGTGATTGGCTTTGTGTGCTTTGATCTCGCACACACTTTGAGGTATGTATATTCCGTCATTTTAGTAATGACACTTTTCTCTCATGACTCTTGTCCATTTTGATATTCGATTCAGATTCCTTTGCTTCGATTTGATATGATCCATTTGATATGATTGTATGATCTTCTGATTTGATATTCGATTAGTTATTCGTTTGATGTGTTATCCATTTGAGATCCCTTATTGATATGATTCCATTATTGGATCAGTTTGATATGATATTATTTGTTTTATTTGGTTGCCCGAGCTAACTAGCCATGGAGGTACCATGGCCATGTCATTGATGTACCAATGGCATGACACTATCTGGGGCGGTGTGATTAGTCCCCGGCGTTCCATTTTGATATGATTATGATATGTGTACACTTGGCCATTATGAATACGTATGTACAGCCTCAGATCGGCATATGTATATTTGATTTGTTTCAGGAGCTTATGGTCGCATCCTAGGTACTCGCCTCGCTTTGGTGATGTGGTGCGTGTGTGCAATACACCCCCTCACATTTACTCCATCTCGTACTTGAGAGGTCTCTCCTCCTTGTGCACTTATGATTTGACGGATTTGATATGATTTGGCAGGTATGGGTTATGATATGTGATTTGTTAGATTTGGCTATTGGAGTATCTCCTTTAGTATTAGGTGCTCGTGGCAACATTCTGATTTTGTTATGTGCGATTATCCGATATTCGATTCATTCGCTAACCATGCCAATTCAATCATTCATTGACTAATTATTCACTCAGCATCTTATGTGATCTGCTTGACTATCGGACTCATGCTTCATTTCATTTGGTTATTATACTCGATCTTCGCTCATTTGATTTACTATGCTTTCACCTATTTCGTTGGTTGCCGTTTATACTCAGATTACCACTTCACCCAGATACCGAGCTATTATATGATTATTGGATTCAAGTGTTGAATATGCTATTATATGATTATTTGGTCCATCTGCTTACCATGCCGATTATGATTACATGATTTCTCCGCTCACTATGTTAGTATGTGGTTACTTGATTCATCCGTTATCATGCTAATATCTCGATTATCCGCCTACCATGTCGTTATGTGACTATTTGATTCATCCGTTGCCATGCTAGTATGTAATCATTTGATTTATCCGTTGATCATGTTATACTGCTCGCTTATGCCGAGGGCTATGACTATCATTTAGTAATCTACCTGCAAAATGTGATTTCCATGTTTGTACTTTTGTTTGATGTTTCTGATGCTTATGTTATCGGTTCAACATAGTAATGGATGTTTACCTGACTTGTTGATCCGCCATATTTACACTTCTGTTCATGTTACTGGTTGATGAAGGAATATGGTACAACTTATGTTATCAGTCTAGTTGATTTGTTTAGTTTGCCATGTTGTATTCTTGTTCAGCTACTTCATTTAGTTATGATGTTCGCTCAATATTTCCTACCTATACTTGTGACTGACATGCTTATACTCTATTAGTGTTTCAGCTTGTTATGATAGTCATTATGTATATTAATTGTTGATTTTCTGACTTGTGTGATTCCCATGCTTACATTATATTCAGTTGATTTCGCCTGATTATAGAATTATGCTTAGCTTAGGTAATCTGATTATATGATTTGTTTGTTTGCCATATTCATGTCTAGTTGATCCGCTGACTGATATGCTTATACACTGTTTGGTTGCTTGTTTGATTATGATACTTTTCATCAACTCTTATATGATTATGTTCCGATACTTGTAGGTTTGGTTATTTATGTGAGCTTATATTTGTTAAGTGATTCGCTGCTTTGCTTTACTTTGGTCTTTTGATTTATGTTCCTTCTGGATATCTGTTAATATTATGTTTTGCAGGTTCCTCATTGACAAAATCATTGTGCTCATTCGTTACGATTTTGTTATCAGTCTCCTCTGATTCGTTTTTGTATTTTGATTATGTTTAGCTTTTGTTTTGTTATATTTGTTCACTGGGCTTTTTATGCTCAGCCGAATTTCTTTTCCATGCGGCAGGTACCAAGTGGGATGCTGGGCTTTGATAGGTTGAGAGTAGGAGCTTTTGAGTGAACCGACCCTAGTTTCCCTTATTATTTTGGACTCATTTGGAAGAACATTTGTTTTGATATTTCGTATCTTTTAGACATGTTGGATTATGTATTTTTCCTTTGTAAGTCATTCGTTTATATGACTTGGTATTTTATTTAATAAGACTTCCGCTTGCATTTTTATTAGTATGTTCTGATATGACTCCATAATGTGACATTCGAACCTTTGTCGGGTTGGGGTGTTACACCTCTCCTTCTGGTCGAGCGAGAGCAATTTACTTACGATACTTAAATTGACATTAATATAAGGATAGCTTTATTATAATTTTTGAACAACGGCATTACAATCATTCATAAAAATACACTAGCAATAAATCAATGACCCATAAAAGAATCATGACCCACAAAAAGAATCAGGACCCACATTTATAAAGAAAATTAGAATTAATTAGCTACAATAAATTGTACCTAATATATTCACTTCATATAAAGTATAATAAATTTTGGGTTCAATACATCGTCTATAGAAAAAGACAAATATTTCTTGTCGTTAGTAAGAACTATATATTTTATGAAGATTGAATTGAAAACTAGTAGCTCCATAAGAATTTGAAGCAATTTGAATTCAAATTGCTTGTGGAGCTACTAGTTTTCAATTCCCATGTCTTCGTATAAGATATATAGTTCTTACTTGCGAGCTCTCTCCCTCCTTTGGTTAAGCGTGTCTTCGCTCCTATAAGCTATTTCTTACTTAAGAGCTCTAACTCCTTACTATCTCTATTCCATCGTAAAACTCCGGTCAAAATAAGTCGTGTATGTAATTTTATGGATATTTGTGAGTATTGTAGCTCTTTCGCAGATATAGAAGTTGGGGAATAAGATTACTCATGCTATCCTAGTTTTATGAGATAAATTAACTTACTTATTTGATATGCATTCTATTTCATTCTTCATGGTTTATACATGCTTTTTTTAATTTAAAGGTTTTAAAACTGGGAAAATGATTTAGTAATTTAGAAAGATATAAAGTGAAACAATAAAAAGCTCTTAGGCTGGTTACAATAGTGTCGATCCACAATCGATCGAGGCTGGATGGGCGATCGATTCCACTCGATCGTCCTGTTGTGGAGCTTGTCTGCTCGATCGACACCACAAACCAAAAACATTCCACTTTTGTTGCTAGCCGCTGTAAGTCCAAAAAAATAATAATAAAAAATAATAATAAAATAAAACCGCTTGAAAAATAAATTTTGACCGCTTGGTAAAAAAAAAAAAAAAAAAAAAAAAAACTACTAAACTACCCTATAAATATACAAACATATTTACACACTAAACTCACAAATCTCACAATCCTCTCTATCAAAAATCTCATAATTATCTCTATCAAAATGTCTAAGAAAACACCACAACAAAAAGGCCGAAAATCTCGCTTGGCACAAAACGCCTGCATATTTTAACACCGGATCCGATTTCCTGTTAACCGTGTCTCACCAAGAATCAATTTGTTGGGAATTAAGGTAATCATCGATTTTCATTCCAAGCACAACCACCGATTCTCGACTTCAAGCTTCAGCTTGAAGAGATTCGATCAAGAAGAATTGATGCCGGGTTATACTTCAAACAGAAGTGATAAAGCGCATGTTGTGTTGTCACGAAAGTGGGAACCACGAGAGAGATAAGCTCTTAGAGTAAAAGTCACTGCAGTATGTATAGGTTGGCGCCAGACATGTAGAGCTTACTCGTAATAAACACGATGATTAACAAAACAATATGATTAGTTGCATGCTTGTCTAGTTGCATGCTTAGTCTAGTGTAGTAGTAGAAGCGTAAATTGTCAACGCCATTGTGGTTTCTTGCCTATATAAGAAACCATATTAGCTTGTAATAGATAAGCTTTTCTTAAGTTTCTCAAGTCTTGTATTCTATTCAAACATAGAGTTTCTATAATCAAAGATCCATAGAGGATCAAGTGTTCTTAGTTAATATAACTTGTATTCATTTTCCGCTACAATATCAAGTTGTAGAGATCTTCTATTAGTTTGCTTGTGATTACATTGGCAACACTAACGATCTCCGAGTGCTTAAGATCTATCAAGGTCTTTGTTTCTAACAAGTGGTATCGAGCCTCGGAAAGTCTCTACGATACTAAGAACCATTCTCTCCCCATACAATCAAATCTTCATTCACCATGCCCGGATCGACATCGAAAATGAAGTCACCAACACAAACAACACCAACACCACTTCCATGCAACAACTCGCCTCACAAACAAAGAATGGTAAATTCCTTATTTAAAGAGGGAAGAATATGAACTTTGGACTATGAAGATGGAAAACTGGATTTCCAATATTGATTGGAATCATGGGAGGTAGTAAAGAAAGGAAATAGTCTAAAGAAGATGATTCCCGATGAGATGGAAGTTTATCATGGCTCCACCAAAACCGTCAAGAAGTGCCGCCATGCAGAGAGCATAAAGTGAAGACCATTCTCGCTCAAGCCACACCAAGATCATCTATGTGATTTTCATCATATGGATGATGCTAAAGATATTTGGATGGCTCTCAAAGCAAGGTTTGGTGGAAATGAAGAATCAAAGAGAATGAGGAAGTCCATGCTAAGACAACAGCTTGTGACTTCAACATATCGAAGAAGAAGGTATCCACAAGGGATACGACAGTTCCATAGGATCTTGAGTCACCGAATCGCTTGAATGCTAAACCGACAATGAAGATTGCAACTCAAAGTTCTTGAGGTCCTTGCCACCATCATGGTTGCATGTTAGTATTGCACTCAAGGCTAAAGGAGGGTTGGACATGCTCACCTTGATGAGCTATACAATGCACTCGTAACCCTTGAGCCGATGTCGACTCCTCACCGTACATCTTCTTCTAACCATGCAGCCTTTTGTTGGGACCTCTCATTCCAACATGATGGTACAAGCTCCTAGCTCCAACTATTTTCCATCATCTCCTAGTTCCAACTACTTTCCATCATCATCTTCAACTCCCCCGCACCACATAACCCTCGTCCCACTCCACCAAGTTCTCAAGCTAGGTCTAGTAGTGTGATGGAGGATGTTCTTCATTCGCTTGTTGTCGACTATGATACTCAAGAAGATCTTGCATATGAAGACTTTGATCGTGGACCTCTTGAAATGGAGGAAATGAAGTCGAAAATGCAGTGGCTTTTGTTGTCATGGACATCAAAAGGTTTGAAGAGAAGGTCGAAGGAAGTTTGTTTTCAAGGAAAGGAACCACCGCTTTGATAGGGGAAAGTCGTGCTACTCTTGTCATCGATGGGGCATTTCAGAGAATGCAAGGACGTAAAGAATGGAGATGGAGCCAAATATCTTTCCTATCGCCAGTAAACAAATAGAAGTCGAGCATCGCAGCCTCCTCACCATGGATGAACAGTCAACTGGACTACACATGAACCTCGTTAATGAGGAAGCTCATGATATCGACAAGGTTGGACCGCTTGCAAGGTGCACTTTGGATGAAAGGCATGATCGCTTTGCCTTAATGGGATTATCTCGTACACAATTGTATATTTGGTCGTAGTCTTAGATACAATGAACTTAAGGAAGAATTTGATGCTATGAAACCTAAGTTTGATGCATGTTATATTGATAATGAAGCTCATAAACTTGCATTAAAACTCGAGAAAGACAAAAGTATGGTTTCGTAAGAATCAAATAGCTTATGAAGAAAAGATAAAAGTGTTACAGCTTGATCTAGAAGTTGCAAATAATTACTTAAACCGTCTCGAGAAAGCAAAGGATGAAGTCAGTGTCTCGAGAACCTAGAACTTAAGGCAAAACTAGTCAAGAAATTGATAGGCATAATGAATGGCAAATGTCCGTAAAAGCTTAAATAGAATCATCTATACTAGTCAATCTCGTATATGTCCTATAGGTTTAGGTTTTCAAAAATATGTAGGTCCGTGGTTAAGTATGATGGGCGAAACCTACATCGCCAGGTTAGCTAATTATGTTAAAGAAGGTATAATGCATGTCGTCCCCGGTCCCATTAGAGGTGAGTTCATGCCCACGCACCTATCCATCATCGTTGACTTTGATGGATCACATCACTTATATGGCAAAAGTCAAAGACTTGCTGCACTCGATACCTCATCTAATGATTTTGTCTCTTGCTCGACAAAGGACAACTCATCGGATCAAGGGTCTACCTCCTATGAAAGTTGTGATTCAAATGAGAAGTCCGACCTCCCAAGCCTCGAACCAACACCCAAGCCTCGCACCCCGCCTACTTGTGAGCCCTCTAGGAAGTCACGAGAATCAACTTCCAAGACAGCTTTCTCCCAAGACTTATCTTTAAATGTTTTAATAATCATCGTTAAAAACAATTCCTTGAATGTACTGCTTTAAGTACTTCGCATGTAATCCACCATCTTCCTGTGTGAATAAAACTTCTAAGAAGAAGACATGTTTTGTATGTGGCAAGAATTTCATTTGATAAAGGATTGTGATTTTATGAACAAAGATGGGTGCATGTGCTAATCTCGCAAACATAAACCAAATCGACCAATGTTGCTAATATCCCACCTTATGTCCCTCACAAAGAAAGACCGACTCTCATTGGAGAGGTTCGCTAATGCACCATATGTTCAAACCACTAGTTCATTCTTTAAACATGGTTATTGGCCTACATATGTTGACTCTATGTATGCCGGGATGGGATATGGGTGCATCACCGTGAAGCCCTCAAGCAGTTGTTCTTGGACCAACAAAGGACCAAATTATCAATGGAGGACCAAGAGCAATGGTGGATCCTCTAAAACTTCATGCCTTAAACCCGTGATCCACAAGGTGTTCAAGTCAAGAATGACTTGAGCCTCCTCTAAATACTAACCGTCTCAGATATATTTTTGTTGTTGTTTGTAGGATCATCCCTTAAGCATAAGAATATTGGTATTGTTGATAGTGGTTGTTCCAAGCATGTCCGAAACAGGATATGATGCACAATTTTGTCCCTATAGAAGGAGGAGGCAATGTAACGCTTGGAGGAAGTGATGGGAGTATCACAGGAAAGGCACCATAAAACACCTCATCCGGATTTTGAAAATGTGTACTTTGTTAAGGAACTTCAAGATTTCAACTTGTTCTCTGCTTCACAAATGTGACACTAAGAACAAAGTTCTCTTCATCGAGAATGAATGTCTTGTGTCGCCTAAAGACTTCAAACTCCCGTAAGAAACTTCAATTCCCATCAAGGTTCCTCGTACTCACAATTTATACACATTCAACCTTAATGAAGTTCAACCAGTGGTGACCTCACTTGCTTGGTGGCTAAAGCATCTCTTGATGAGTCCACTAAATGGCATAGAAGAATGGCGATGTGAACTTCAAGACCATTAACAAACTCTCAAAATGGGTCTTGTTGAAGGACTTCCCACCAAAGTCTTCACAAATGATCACAATTGTGTCGCTTGCAACAAAGGAAAACAACACGTAGCTTCTTACAAAGCTATCAATGCTATGAGCATCATTATCGAACCTCTTCGCTGTTTCACATGGATCTGCTTGGTCCAACTCAAGTCAAGCATTGATCATAAGTTCTTCGCTTGGTAATCACCGATGGCTATAGCAGATTTTGTTGGGTTTTCTTTCTCGTAACCAAAGATGAAACATCTCGCGTCGATCGAATTCATCACTCTTGTTGAAAATCGCTAAACAAAAAGGTTAAGGGTATTCGTGTGATAATGGGACAGAGTTCAAAAATGCTATTCTTATAGAACTCGTGGGTCAAAAGGCATAAAAGGGACTATAGTAATCCAAGAACCCCACAACAAAATGGGGTGGCCGAAAGAAAGAATAGAACCTTAATAGAGGTCGCTAGATCCATGCTTTCGCACTCTAAGCCGCCCACCATGTTCGGATCAAGTCATGGCACCGCTCGCTATGTGCTCAACAGGTGTCCATTACTGCACCACAACTTAAAACCCCATATGAACTTCTTTGAAAGGTTCCCGCTATTCACTACCTAAACCTTTCGTTGTCAAGTGACCATTCGAACACAAGTGATCCGTTGGGAAAATTTGATGAGAAGGTCGATGATGGTTACATTGTGGGTTATTCAATTCATAGTAAGGCCTACTGTGGTGTACAATTTGCAAGCCAAGAAGATAGAGGAGACGTTGAACCCGAGATTTTTGAAGATAAGCATAACATTCAAGGATGTGGTCATACGTGGTCTTTTGACCTTGACTACTTAACCGATTCCTTGGGTTACACTAGACACTTGGCTAATCGTAATGCAGTCCTCAAGACTCTCCAACTAACCATGCAGTCCCTTTGATGATGACTCAAAATGAGTTTGAAGATGATGAGCAACCCATACTTGTGCCTTCCTTTCTCCTAACAATGTTGGTGTACCACCTCCAAGGATACCGATTCGAGTGATGAAGATGACTCTCATTATGTCGAGGACCTCGCTAGGCTTCGACTCAAGAATTTGCACCAAGCTTGAAGCAGAGAAACCGAAAGAAGGGTAACTAATGAAGGAGTCGCACAAACAACGTGTTCGTCAAGATGACTCACACACCTTCCATCCCCAAATCAAGGCTATGCTGTTCCTCCTCAAGTATCTTTCGACTTTGGTGAACCCTATACACGCTTTCCAAAACCTTCGATCTTGGAAATCATCAACCCAAAGTCGGCATCTTCACCTCACCCTCTTATGATGTCAATTTGAACCAACCATCACTAATCTTGATTCATCCATTGAAGTCAACCCCATCGCTACTCGTGAGGATCAATATTGCTCATCCTCAATCCAACATCATAGGTGATCTTCCGCACCGTTAGAACTCAAGGGCTATCACAAGTCCTCAATTTGACAGATTGCTTTTCTCTTATGTCTCTAACCAACAAAGAGACAATCACACGTACTTCAAACATTGTCTGCTTGCTTGTTTTCTCTCAAGTGGAACCAACCAAGGTATCTCAAGCTCTTAATGATTCAAGTTGGCTAGAAGCAATGCAAGAAGAGATGCAACAATTTCACAACCAAAGAAGTTTGGATCTTGGTTCCACTCACCGATGGCAAATATGCCATTGGGACAAAGTGGGTTCAAGAATAAGAGAGATTCTCGGGTGTTGTGATTAAAACAAAGCAAGGTTAGTAGCACAAGGCTTCGTGACAGAGGAAGGAATTGATTATGATGAAGTGTTTGCCCCTGTTGCGTGAGTTGAAGCAATTCGCATTTTCTTGGCTTATGCTTCTTATATGGGCTTCATGGTGTATCAAATGGATGTCAAAGGTGCTTTTTCAGATGGTGAGATTGAAGAAGAGGTTTATGTCTCTCAACCAAAGGGATTTGAAGACCCGATCACCCAAATCATGTTTACAAAGTTGTTAAAGCTCTCTATGGCTTACATCAGCTCCAAGAGCTTGGTATGCTCGGCTTTCATCATTCCTCATCAAGCATGGCTATAGGAGAGGAGCTATTGATAAAACTCGCTCCTCAAGAAGAATTACTCCGACATCATTCTCGTACAAGTGTATGTGGACGACATTATCTTTGGTTCCACAAATGAAGCTTGTGTGGTGGAATTCGAGGAACTTATGAAGGGTGAATTTCAAATGAGTGCTATGGAGAACTTACTTTCTTTTGGGTCTCCAAGTTCAACAGAACAAGATGGCATCTTTATCACCAAGATAAATATGTGAGGGACATTCAAGAAGTTTGGTATGGAAGGTGTTAGGACCGCCACCACACCTTATGAAGTCTCAAGACTAAAGCAAATCATGAACCAGATCTACCGTGAATGTGCATCCAGACAGTCCATGATTGGTTCATTAATGTATCCGATGCCTTCAAGGCCCGATATTACGCTTGTCGTGAGTGTGTGTTCTCGACATCAAGTCACTCCACTTGCTTCACATCTCATCGTCAGAAGAAGATCTTTAAGTACCTCAAAGGCCAACCTCTTTAGGCCTTTGGTACCCAAAAGAATCTCCTTTCAAATTAGAAGCATATAGTGATAGTGATTATGCCGGTGCAACCGATAGAAGATCCACAACCGAGGTCGCCAATTTCTAGGCAAAGGTTGATTTCTTGGCAATGCAAGAAACAAACCATTGTGGCCACCTCAACCATCAAGGTAGTACGTTGTCGTCGAAACCGCCGTGGACAAGTCCTTTGGATTCGTAACCAATTGTCGGACTATGGGTACAACTTTATGAACACTACAATTCATATAGATAATCAAAGTACCATCCGCATAGTCAAAATCCAGCTTTTTCACAATGAACTAAACACATTGAAATCGTGCACCACTTTATAAGAGATGCTTATGAAAACATTTGATAAAAGTGGCTAAAATCCATACCGATAATAATGTGGCACCTATTAACAAAGGCTTTTGATGGACCAAGGTTTCAACACCTCGTGGTCAATATTGGAATGCTAAACCCTTGATCAAGATAGTTTAAGGGAGGCATAGGCTCTGTGGGAGGCATATGCCTGTGGAGGATTTGTGCAAACTCGCAGATTTTTGTTTTATATTTACTCGCAGATTTTTTTTTTTTTTGGTTTGTTTCTATATTTTAGTTTGTACTCTAACACTAACTTCTAATATTTTCTAGTTTGTTTGTTCTTGTTGTAGTGTTTGTTTAGTGTTTGTTTTGCGCTTGTCTGCATCGCATTTTGTCTATTCCTTATCCGGATTGCAATTTATACATCTCAAGATCAAATTCATCAAGAGTGGCTCATTAGTACATGGTCGATAGTCGAGAAAGTGTTGCCTGCTTTTCCGATAACAAACATCAAGCATACAATTTGATTCTCATCAAGATAATATCGAAAGAAAAGAAATTGAAGTCAAATTGTTCATTCATTCATTCAAGAAACAAACATACCATACTTACATAAAGTCAACTTCTATTTTGCATCCTCAAGCTAAGCCTAATCTAGTGTATATCTTTCATTCAAATCTAATGGAATGCTGGATATGCGTTAAATGCTGGCTTTGCCTTCGTAGGTCTTGCGTAACCACCCATTCCGCTTAACTGGCTGGTTGGATATGCACGACCAGGACGACGAAGATGCTAAGGACCAAAATGGAGGGATGGATTGATGCAAACGATTGATGATGACGATGACCACGTAGGATGACGAAGAGAACTATCGTGTCCTTTGTGCTTCATCTATTCATTTCAACCAAAATGCAATCGATCCACCCTCCTCAAGCCCTTCTTCTATACGATGGGTGTTTATGCACCAAAAGATGGCGCAGTGAGACCAAGAACCACCTCTCTATCTTTGGGGAGTGGCGGATTCCTGGCACGAGGTCTTTGTTGAGACCGAGGTGCTGGAGGTTGGGAGTAAGAAGTTCCCTCCTTATAGAGTCATCGTAATCATCGCAGATTCACTTGAGTCACTACAATGTCATCTTCAAGAAGAAAGAAAGGGCGATTTATTTGGTCTTGGATAGGGTTGAGGAAAGTAATGGTACCATGGGTTTGATTCACCACTGATGATGATGAAGAGGATGAGGAAGTCGAGGAAGTGAGATCTATGATCTCAGGTTTGGAAGTCATAGTGCAATTGGGTTAATTGGGGTTATTTGGCTTCTAGGGTTTGTGGTAAATATTTGGGGATCTTGGTGAAAAGATGAGTTACATTGGGATCATTTTATAGACGGATTCGAGGTTCAATGAGTTTAATGCAAGTGGGTGGCACAGTAATTCTAGAAACTTACCGAAGATATTCTTATCTTTGATGCATTCTGCTGATGCCATAACTTCAGCAGATTGATCTTGTATTTCTGCCGAAGTGTTATTCTGGGTCGGGTCAAAGATGTCATACACGCCAAGAATGGTCAACCAAACGGTCCATTTTTCTTTGACCATAATTTGGGCAAAACACTTCATCCACCATCACCGCTCGTAATCTAACAAATTCCTCTCATTCCACTTACACAAACTCTCACCATTTCAAAATCATAATCCTAAACACTCATATTCCTCATGGGTCTTGAATTTAAATATGATCACAACAAAGTTGCTTTTCCGGTAATGGCAAAGGTTATGAACCAGACGAACCAATGGTGGAATTCTAAAAGGTCCAAGATTCGTTATGCTCTAACTCATTCTCCAAATGAGATATATGAATCATCGTTACTCAATTTTGGGCAATCACGAGAAAAGGAGTGAGACAGAGATTAGGTCGTGATTGATGAAACAGAGTGCATTGTGACCGAGGACCTAATCAAGGAAGCTTCACCGAAGATGCCGATGGAGCATTTTACTCTAATCGTGAAGATGTGTTGAATGGGCTAAGGGCTATTGGCTATCGTGGTACTAGAACCGATATGTGGCTAAAGAAGGAACTCGCCCCAAATGGAGGTTCCCGGTTCACACACCGCCCAATGCATGAGCAACAAGATCGAGGATGGGACCGCCTCAACCGATCGATATGGTATTGTGTGTCTTTCTCAAGGGTAACTTTCAATTTTTCTAAGTATATTTTCGAAAACATGGTTGAAAATATTCAAAAGACAAAGGAAAAATTTTAATGTACCCAAGGTTTTACAAATCATATTAGACACCTCTACCCAAGCACAAGCTTTTTATCCTATAAGTTCCTTGATCGCTAAATTGTTTGCAACCATGAAAACTCACTTTCGGGAACATCATCCCTTGTTAGTCGCTATGTTGCCCCAAGGTAATGAGGTCGCTAATGAGGAGAATGTGGCTCATAATCCTCCTACTTCACCGTTGCTACCGATGGTAATCCATTGGTCAACATTGATGAGGGCCCATCTTCATCGTTGAAGCAACTCATGTTGCTCCCGACTGCCCACCCCGCCCCAGCCCTCCACCCACACTTGATACTCATGTTGAGTCGAGCTAATAGACCACCCACACCAAGTCCCGTGAGGGATCCTCTGATGAAGATATTCCCACATTGAGCATGACCAGTTACTCGAAGGTCCAATGAGGCTCCCTTACCACGAGCAATCACCGGTGGAGCCGAGGACCCCATTACACTCTCATCTGTATGCTCTTGTCAATGTGTATGCCGCAGAGGTTAAGAATCAAAAGGAGCTTGCAGAGACCAAGTCTTCTTGAGGCAAAATTGAAGAACCGCAGAATCGATTAAGGTCTTAGAGCACAACCTACAAGGGTCTTCCAAAAGGAAATTGGTGGTTTCATCCGATGAAGAGCAAGAAGTTCCTCCTTTGGGTCTCTAGAAATGTTGGTCAAGTTTCTCTCAATGACCCTTCATCGTAGTCGCCACTTCATCAAAGAAGACGAAACTGCTCGCATACACCGTAAGAAAGAGATCTCGATCTTCACAAGGTTTCTTCAAGCTTCGAGGAACTCGTAGTTGATAAGGTCGCATCCGCCGATATACAAATGGAGGATGCATCTCCGCACCTTGGATGACTTCATCTGCTCAAGAACCATCGACCTTCACCTTCAAAGCAGATCATCCCGATGTTGCCGCCTTGACCACCTCGCTGATAATCTACATCAACATGTTGATTTAAGTACCCGTAAGAAATTCTCGTAGTTGATCTTATCAAGAAGAATGTGCTAAGCACCGATGACAAAGGGAAAATGTCATCATCAAGATGAGCTTGGTCCTAACCTAGTGACCGAGGAGGAAAGACTAGGTCAAGCTAGTAGATGGCGAGTTTGAGAAGTCAAAGGAAGATGCAAGATTGGCTAAACAATTTGAAATGTAAGAATTCTCATCTCTAACTCCCGAGAGAAGAAAAGAACTAGATGAATTGAGGGTTCGATGCTCACGCACAATGGGATGTTCTAACTCAAGATGTCATTTCAAGACCTTCTAGCTCAAAGTATCCTAGGTGGAGATTTTCTTAGTGACAACTATGTGGAGCGAATGAGGCTCGTGGAAGACAAAGGAAGCAAGAAGCACTTGCACAAAAGAGGGCGATCCAAGCTCAAGGCCAAAACAAACCTCCCACTAAAGATGAAATAAGAAGGGTGGTGAAAACCAATATTCACGGTCCAACTCGCCTAACAATGAAACAAGTCAAGGCTTTTCCCGATCATGTCCTCAGATCGCAAATATAACCAAATCATGGAGGAAAGATCATTATCTTTAGCAAAATCTCTCAACCTAAAGAGGACTTCAGAGAATGAGGTCGCCCGTAAGCCAAAAGACTCAAGGTCGTTGATGCTACAACCAAAGAATCTTCTCCAATATTCCTCGTCAAGCAACCTCTCAAGTTGCTTCTTCATCGCCAAGGGTCAATCACGAACCATCTTCCATTCCTCCCCAAGCACCAAGCATCGCCTCCCTCTCCCACAAGAACACCGTTGTCACAAGAGAAGATTCTCAAGTTAAGGAAACCGATCTCGCAGAAACCAAAATGTAAAAGGCTATAAGGATATCCCACAGATGAAAGCACTTCGTGCTTCAACCATGTCTCCATCTACCGATTCATGCCCCACTACTGTAGCACAAGATGAAAATGCTCCCCTCAGAGATCTATCTCGCCGGGAGGAGAAAGAAGTCTAAGGCCAAAATTTCTCCTTGGATCTTGAAGCTAATGACTCATCTTTTATCATAGAAGGGGTCGCCGATTTTCCGATGGAAACTCGTAAGATGGGATAGCCGGACATTGAAGGAAGATCGATGAATGTTCTTCTTCGTAGGACTCTACTTCAATGGAATTCACCTTTCAAGGAAATTCTACACTTGATAGATAGAGAGCACTTACTTTCTCTGCTTACTCAAGTTTCCACCCATTATTGCAACAAAGAACCTCAAGGCTCGGAATGTACCGCCAGAGATTTTCAAATCTTGTTAAACTCCCACATTCCCAACAAAGAAAGCATCTTCCATTTGGGTAAACTCACATCGGTGGAAGCTTATATCTTGGAGATTCTATCCTCTCCTGTGCATGTCCTTGAGACTAAGGGTGGAATCACAGCATGCTGTTGTCCGAAAGAAAGTATCCTCTCGCCTAAAAGACTTATGGAAAAGATGTTGAGTCGAAATTGAAATTCCTCCGATCCCGTGGGAAATGAAAGACAACTGCTTTAACATCGGTCGGATTGATCAAAACTCAACTCGCAACAATTGCAATAGGCCTCTTCTTCTTCCAATCAAGACAATTGGTACCCCGCACTACTTTGTTTTGTTCATTTTAATCGCTTTTCTTGTGTTATTTGCCTATGTTTGTCAAATTTTTATTAAGTAAACGACTTTCACCAATCCACACAAACATCATTTTAAAAATAGTGATAGCGTTTATTTAATAAAAATTAGGTTTTATATTTTCCTTTTCAACTTATTATTAAGCTTTTTCGCTTTATAAATTGTTTTAGTTAAAAAAAAAAAAAAAAAAAAAAAAAAAAAAAAAAAAACTACTTTTATGTAGAATTTTTGTCTGATGGTCTCTAACTCACCCGATGTACCTTTTGTATATCAAAGAGTTGGCTAGTCCAAAGGGTACACTTTGGTAAAGACACATCAAATCTGTTGATAGTCGTAATGGTTTGCTCAAACCATAGGGTTAGCAACCACCCATGCTTAATCACGAGAGTTGTATGGTCATCAATTCACCATGGTCTATTCCTCGCTTGGAATCCAAGAATTGGCTAGTCCACATGTATATGGCATGTGGTAAAGACAATCGAATCCATATTTGGTTCTCAATTCACCAATCCTAAGAATTGACTAGTCCCGAGCAAACGGCCACTGTGTAAAGACAAGACAAACCGCTTATATGGTTGCCGATTTGCCAATAAATCGATGGTTATCAATGTACCATAGTTTTCGAACTCAAACATGTGGCTACTCCAAGAGTAATGGCTATTGGTAAAGAGACATCAAATCCATTAATTTCGATGATTCACCTCTCACAGAGTTAACACACCGGAAGTGATGAGAATAGTATTGAACTTATATGTTTTGAGGTACACGATGTCATATGTTGTCGCAAAGATTTGGTGTTTCACAGTCAGCTTGTCGATCCTCAAGATCTTGTCCACTCACCGCTCACACAACATTATGGTACAATCCTCAAGGAAAATGTTACAATCCTCAACAAAGATTAGCAATCTATCAAGGAAACCGAACTTAACCTAGTCAAATTCCGCTTAGGGAGGATTGTTGGGAATTAAGGTAATCCATGTTTCGCCAAGCACAACCATCGATTCTCGCCAAGCTTCAGCTTGAAGAGATTCTCAAGAAGAATTGATGTCGCCGGGTTATACTTCAAAGAAGTGATAAAGGCATAAAGGTGTTGTGCCGAAAGTGGGAACCACGAGAGAGATAAGCTCGCTTTAGAGTAAAAGTCACAGTATGTATAGGTTGGCGCCAGACATGTAGAGCTTACTCGTAATAAACACGATGATTAACAAAACAATATGATTAGTTGCATGCTTGTCTAGTTGCATGCTTAGTCTAGTGTAGTAGTAGAAGCGTAAATTGTCAACGCCATTAGGGTTTCTTGCCTATATAAGAAACCATATTAGCTTGTAATAGATAAGCTTTTCTTAAGTTTCTCAAGTCTTGTATTCTATTCAAACATAGAGTTTCTATAATCAAAGATCCATAGAGGATCAAAGTGTTCTTAGTTAATATAACTTGTATTCATTTTCCGCTACAATATCAAGTTGTAGAGATCTTCTATTAGTTTGCTTGTGATTACATTGGCAACACTAACGATCTCCGAGTGCTTAAGATCTATCAAGGTCTTTGTTTCTAACATATCATGAAGTTTTGGATGTGTAAATTGCTATTATTATGTTTGATAATATTGTGCCCTTATGATTGCATCTTTTAGTATATTTTTTATTTTTAGAGCGGCAACTTTATTAAAACGAATCTAGAAAAAGCTAGAGCGAAATTATTAAAGAATCAAACAGGTGTTGCAACCAACGTCCCAACTAAAAATACAATTACATCTAGAGTGGCACCAAGTGAAAAGGCGCAAACAATATCGTCGAAAATAACATCTTTACGAGGGACTTGCGTCGAGAAGAGCGGTGATTCCAAACATCCATACACTCCACCAAGATACATAAAAATCCTTCCAAAGAACCTTTAACTTTAGAACTTAGCTGATGGAATTGAACCAAATAAGCCAGTCAGAATATGAACCAAGGGGCGTCCAAGACAGGTTCCACCATCGACATATGAGCCTGACGACATCCGTAACAAAACTACAGCTGAAAAATAGATGTGACGAGTCTTCCTGAGCTGAGGAACAAATCGGACACAATGAATATGAAACGTGGACGCCACGATGCTGCAAATTGGATCGAGTTGGTAACCGATCCAGGAAGACCTTCCAAGCGAAAACATTAATTTTTATCGGAACGTATTTAACCCATCTTGTAGCGGTAGGATATTTCGGCAGGAAACATTCGTCAATGAGGGTGCGCACATCTTTAACCCGAAAAACACCTTCCCCATTCAAATCACAAACTCATCTATCTTCCATATTGGACAGCTTAGTTTTTTCAATAATCTTTTGAAGAAGGTCTAATTGAAAATCTTCGACCCCTCCTCTAGCAGTACGACGAAGAGAAGAGGTAACCGAGTAAATTAACTAAAATCTTTGTTAAACAAAAATATATATTAAACACACCCTAAATGAATAAGTTTGACTTCACTAACTTTAATCATGATTCAATCGATCTTTTTTGCTTTCACTTTAATCTTTGTATAGAAAAAGAACTACATGACATGTTAAACAAAAATTTAAATTGATTTACATCTTCCCAAATAAAACTAACATATTCGTAACTATACTATTAAATTTTCATAGTGTTTACAAAGACAAAATCTACTATTTTCTTCTGAAACAATGGTCCCCTTTTTTGATATGCAAATCTTGGATTGCCCTCACCACATACACACAAGGGACCATGCTAAATTTTTTTTGCTCTAAGCCATAAATGAACAAGATTAAGACCGAAAGGACCGGGGCAGAGTATATTGGTTAGGACCGCAAGTTTAGTTACGGTCCTAGGGTTGGTAGCGGAATCAAGAATAGGATGGGAATTGCCCATTCTCTGTTTTAGGCATACGCAGAATCGAAAAAGCGGAGAATTTGGAAGAAAATGGAGAGAAATGAGGGAGACTTGGGTAGTGTAATTTCTTAATTTATTTCCCTTATTTTGGTGGATAAATTGGAGAAATTGATTATTATTATTTTGATATATATATATATATATTTTTTTACAACTATAATTTTGTTAAATAATGGATTTCGTTTAAAAAAATATATATGTAAACAAATTATTTTTAAAAATAATTTTTATAAAATATTTTTAAAAAAATAATTTTTTAAATAAATACATTTTTAAAACATTTTTTTAAAAACAAGTTTTTTTAAATAAAACATTTTTAAAATTATTTTTTAAAATAATTTTTTAAAGAAAGTACATAAATTTTAAAAATAAATTTAAAAAAGATATATTTTTTTAAATAATTTTTTAAATATTTTTTAAAATTGTTATTTAGAAAAATAAAAATATTTTTAAAAAAAAATCAACAAACAAATATATGTTGAGTCTTATATGACAAAATGTTATTTAAATAATTTTTTTTCATTTCTACAAGTCTCATTGTTACCAAATATTAGAATTGAACAAAATTTCTAACGATTTTATTCTGCGAGATTCTATTATCTCGCCCATTTCGTTTCTGCCAAATTACTCTACCAAACGTGCCATTAATAGATTTTACCAAAGAAATTGAAATTTGAACCAACAATCTTTTGATCAGACAACTTATACGTGCATCGTTGATCTAAAAACCTTGGGTAAAAATGTGATACACTAAATGTAACTAAAAATGGTAGCTTCAAATGATGATAATAATAATAAACTATTTACCCAAACAATTTGTTTTGTATGTTAAGTTAAAGGCCAACAAATAAATAAGGATCTGTCGGGACCGTTTTGCCTAGATCGGTCCTCGACTTGAGAACAAACTACGATCGGGGCTAAAAACAACGCAACTAAGAGAGGGCCTAAGATATATTGGTCTTGGCTCGAGGGACCACTCATTTGTGCAACTCGTGAGTAAGAACATCAATGCTAATAGGTTTCAATCTTTTTCATCAGTTCAATCGAATGCAAGAATAAATTCGTGTTGGATTATCAGATATATCATGAGATCATGTAACATTACATATTAAATAAAAAGAATCAATATACATACGATAGAACAGGTTCGGCCGTGGGTTTAATCCAAGAACCCCGGTGAACCAAATGACTAGACCGAATTGATAAAAAACCAGATTTTAAATTGTACACAACTAAGGAAAATGTTTTCCTCAATCTTTGACTAGTAAAATGATGTTGTGTGTTAGAGTGTAACTTAGAACTAGCGATCAAGGTGGAGCATTGAACCAGATTTTTCTTTTAGAGTGTAAAACCGTGTCAAAAATTTTGATATTTGTATTACAAGTCTTTTATTAAAACTCCTATTATTTTGAGTCTGTTAGTGCTTGAGATACAATTTATTTTGTGACCAAGACCAGACCCAAGGGGTAAGGGTTTACGGAACCCCATAAATTTTTGTCCCGTGGTGTAATTTTTGTCGAAAACTTAATTTTCTTAAATGAAATGATCTCTAAATGTTGTGCCACATGTTTTGTTTAGTTAGTTCATTGTATTGTAGAAAACCGAATTGTGAACTCGATCAATTATGGATCCGACTATCCGAGTCCGCTGCTGTTTATGACTTGACCTCCCCTAGTTAAAGTGAAGTTTGTATGCAACATTTTTATTTTATTATTTTTATTATTATTATTTTTAGACTAAAATACACCGTTGGTCCCTAAACTTGGCAAGGCGCATCGTTATGGGACAAAACTCGGCTTTTTCATCGCCATAGGTCCAAACCTTGGCCATTAAATGCCAGAATCGTCCCTTGACCAGGATTGAGATAGTCAAACCGATTTCTTTCGAGGGTATGATAGATCATTCACATTTTTGACCCAACCTAGTTAAAATGTAACCCAACCTTCAACCATATATGTATCGGCTAAGTGAACCCTAAAATACAATCAACACACATTCTACCCAAAGCAAAAAGAAAACAATAATGGCACAAAGCGATAAGAGGAAGGCTTTGTTGAGTTCGTTGAGGAAAGCATCGCCCAAATGAAAAGGGTTTGGGTGTTAAGAAGGAGAAGGAAGAGGATGACATCTTGTTATCAAAGTTTAACGATTTGGGAGAAAGGATTAAAAATCTGGAAATTTTGTTTAAATATCTTAAGGAAAGGAGGAAAAGAAGAAAAACGATGATAGGGAGAGTTGTGGGTCTAGCTAAGTGTATGTTTAGATAATAGTAAACATTTGTAGTTCTTGAGAATATGAAATCGATGAATAAAAAATTTGGTTCTTATTTAAGTAATTGTGTTTGAAATCGTTTTGAATTTCTTAATAGGTTTGACTTAGCCAAGGCATACCACAATAGTAAGTTACAATTTGTTGGCTTTCATAAGTTTGTTTGACTTTGGTAAGTCAAAATTCAAGATGTTACAATACACCATTGTCAATACATTGTTGTTTATCGCTAAAGCGTTTGCATTTTCAACCCATGTTTTTAAACCACCGCTCTAATTTTGCCGACACGGGTGTTTGGTTTCTTTGTAATAACTTTTGCGATAAAATGGGCCGTTTGGTTTAGGCGATACAAGCGGATGTTTGTTGATACATTATGATTTAGTGCTAAAGTATTTACATTTTCACCACGCCTTTTTAAACCATTGTCTTTGCTTTTACGATACTGAGGGGTGTTAGGTTTTACCGATTAAAGTTTTGCCGATACAAGGGCCTCATTTGGTTTCTTGATACAAGGGCATGTTTGGTTTTCTTGATATAAGGGGATGTTTGGTTTTGTTGATACTAATTACACTAAAATACACCCAATATCACAATACAAGAACAGATTAAACAACACATAACCCAAATGATATTTTATCATTAATAAAGTCATTAAACATCATAACCAACTACATCAAATCTAATTTACATACCCTTTTTAGCAACCTATATTCCCAAAACTATCACCCAAAAGACCGCCTTTATCTACCCCATGGAAAACCAAAAATTCGGGCATTATGTTCACCATTTTGTTAACAAACTCTTGGTTGAACCGAATACCTTCATCCGCTTGACCAACAATCAGTATGAGTTGGGCAAGTTGCTTTGTGTGCCTCGACCGGATTTTGGTCGGTGCGATCCACTGATCAAGCGTAATTCCACGAGGTCCTAGAGCTTGATTCTCTTATCGCCTCCCACGCTTGATGATTCCTGCCTTCGATCTTCGAATGCAATCAATAACTAGCTTCTTCGTAATCCCTTCGCGCCTCTTCTTCAAACGAGATAGCCATACGATCATTCAAATTTGGTGAATCGGCAACCTCTATGAGTTCGCTTAAAATGGGGAAATCGCCATTGGAAAATTGTTTGTGTGTGGAAAAGTGGTAGACGAGTTTATCGTTTGGTGTGCACTAGTTAATATAAATCTCCTGTAAAGAGACGGTCGGCGGGGTAATAGTTACTTTTTCCACACTCGGTCTCTCGAATTTGTCTTGGTTGCCGTTGTCATAGTTAAAACTCCCGCCCAATAATCACTTTAGAATACACAATTGGTCCCTCAAGTTGCCAACTTACGTAAAACCATTAGAAGTTTGACTTTGTTAAGTCAAACTTCTAAAACATATCAAATTATCAATTAACTCCAAAACAAATATTGAGTAATGGGTTTGCAATATTGACTTTACAAAGTCAAATACCATTCTATATATTATTGAACATTCCACTAGCCATCCTTATCATCAAACTTCAAATACCATCTACATCTTTTGCACTTAATCTTCCAAAGGTTTTCAATCCTTCCGACATTACGACTCTCGTTCACAGCTAACCCATTCACCATTTTCAAGTATTGACTAACTAAAGTAAACTGGAAATGCGCTTTTACTTGCTACAATCAAATTAAAATGCTAAATGAAAGTTTGACTTTCAATGTCAAACTTTCATCACCTACAATACGCACAAACAACAACATATGAACAATCTAATTTTAAGCAAACCATATAAACAATTATTGTACAAAATTACCAAAACTATTTTGCAACATTAATTGTCCTAGGGTATTCAAACTAAACATAAACTACAACCAGGTCAAAGAAATCTACCATGGTCGTGGGGAAGCTCGGTGGAGTTTCAACGACTTCCTAGCCAACTCCCATTGTTCCGGTATTTTCATTCCCATCATGACTCCTATCGCTTTGCACGATATTGAATGTCTTTAGCGACCGGAACACGCAAGTATGCACTTTATTAAAGTTATTTCATGCTTTGTTCGGGAAAAGCTCGAAACACCACCGTCGTAGTTGGCCATGGTTGAATGTCTTTCTGCTCACTGCGGTGGAAATATTTTGCAAAGGTAGATCACTAAGCGTGTTTGCGACTGAAAAATCAAATAGTGTTGAGATACACAAACATGGCAATTTAGGAATGTTTTATTTGATACATATGCATTACAAGATTACACTTACTCGTATCCAAGATTTTCAAATTCGGAGATGACCGAATCATTACAATGGTGAACGCTACCATAACACTATTCCCAAAATTGACATCTGACGACTTAAGGTTAATCAGTGGAAACAAAGGGCACCTCATCCTAGGATTAGCTTCATGTATCAACTACAAGAAGTTTTAAAGATTAAATTTCATTATCATATACATCTCTTTAACATTGTTAAATTATAAGTTGTAAAAGCGAAATTGTTCTTACCGTACAATCACCAAAATCCAATGTAAGGGTCTCAAGATTTTGAAGCCTTGTCAAGTGAAAGATATCGGATGTTGTGATTGTCGTCACAACATTATAACGACCTAATGACAAATGTAACTTCTTCAAATTCCCAAGTTTTGCAATATCCCATAGTCTCATCTCATTTGTACTAGGACGATTCATTTTAAGAGACTCAAGTGAGGGACAACCAGCAATAAAGTCCCAAATTGTACCGCTTAAAAAATTGACATGAATCAATTCTAAGCTCAGTAGATTTGGAAAGCCATGAAAATATTCCAAAGTAGCCATAGCATAAACATGAAGTACCAGATGTTTCAACTCACTACGAGAGTAAAGTTGGGTTGGAATTGAGTGGCTCTTGTTTTTGGTTGATAATGGAATAATCAGCTCCTCAATTCCATTGTCAGCCAAAAACAAGAGCCACTCATGAATCTGTTCATAATGAAAGTTGTTTATTCCAATAATTGATCTTGGCTCTACAACGAAGACAAACTTTCTTATTGGACCCATAAGCCGATTTAAGAATCTAGTAACAAGCCTCCCATCAAACTCGTATGTTAAATAATAAAAGAAATCCTCATCAAGTATGACATCGGTGAGCAAAGTCCACTTAGACCTCCGGTTTCGCTTAAACTAGAGGTTCTCACCGCTTCTAACAAAGGCAACCGATTCAAAATGTTAGTGATCACTTCATCCGCATGTTGGTAATACGATTGATCGACATGGTTTTGTTGGAAGTTGGGTTGGTCTTTGAGTTCGAAATGAGGATTTATATTCTTGATTTCGATTTGCGTTTATCGTTCTCGGATAATGTTGTTTTATGTGATTGGTAAAGTTGTTTGTTGGATGGGTGTATTGGTTCCCGCGAAATTAAATGCAAGAGTATCAGGGAAGAAACGGCTAGTAGTCATACTCACAATTAGGGGTGTCAATCGGGTTATCGGGTCGGGTTTGGGGCTTATCGGGTCAGGTCTATCGGGTTTTGAAAAAAAATAAACTAACTCAAGAACCCGACCCGATAAGCTATCGGGTCTATCGGGTTGGTCCATCGGGTTGCGGGTTATCGGGTTGGATCTATCGGGTTATCTGCCACATGCTAAGCTCATCCAACAATTTGCTTCATTTATTAAAATATCACTAAACATGAAATTTATATAAGAAGAAAACCAATGAGCGTTTCTATTTCCTAAAGCCTTAATATATAACAAATAATCGAGCATTTCAAAGTATATTAAGTAGTCATTTGGCACGAAAATTTTGGGTCGAGAGTCATGTCGTTATTTTCCACCTTGTAGCACCAACTTATAAAAAATGAAAGCGACTAAGCTCTTGATCCAAACTAGAACTAAGGTTAAAGAACCAATTTATGAATTTGTTCAAGAATCGTAACTAATGGACTATAATAAACTGGCATTCATTCAAAAATTATAGATTTGTTAATGGGACATTATAGTTTATCGGGTCAACCCGATAACCCGATAACGAACCAAGTTAAACCCTAACCCGACCCTATTAGGCTATCGGGTTTATCGGGTTGACCCGATAAGCTAAGTTGGACCCGAATCAACCCGACCCTATAAGGCCTTATCGGGTTCGGGTCGGGTTCCGGTCGGGTCGGGTCGACCCATTTGACACCCCTACTCACAATTGGTCCACTGGGTTGAAGGTTGGGTCAAAATGTGATTGGTCTATTATACCTCGAAGGAAATCGGTTTGACTATCCCGTCGCGGTCGAGGGCGATTCGGCGTTTAATGGCCAAGGTTTGGACCTATGGCGATGAAAAGGCCGAGTTTTGTCCCATAACGATGCGCCTTGCCAAGTTCAAGTTTAGGGACCAACGGGGTATTTTAGTCTATTTTTTATGAGTTGTTTCAAGGAAATTTATATGTTGATCTTGATCTACAATTTTCTCACAATGTGCTTGTTAGCTAGAAAAAATTATTAAGTTCAACATCACAATTATAAGTACCGATAAAACATCAGTTATTAAACAATGCATAAAAAATTAGGTGCATGTCTCTTTCGATATCTAATACTGTATCTAATATGCTTTAAACTATTAAATATGTTATCTAAGGGCATATTAAACCTTGCTTTAATGGGCCTATATGATGAAAGCATCCTACTTTAACTTAATACCCCAATAACAACAAGTCAAGACATAGTGGTAGACGAATCTATTAGGTCTTATCCTAGAGGCCAACATCAAATTTTCGAAATATGTATTTCTTAGTCGAAAAAATCTAGTAAGGTATAGGTTGAACTAAAATTTTGTAGGCCATTGATGTTATTGTTAGAGTTGATTGCAAAAGTTGTCCATGTGATTCGGCCAAATTGCATGTTTTGTCCATGTTCTTTCGAAAGTGCAGACACCTTTTATGTGAGAAATTTACGAGTGCAATTTTCGTCCTTGATCAAAATGAAATGACTAAATTACCCTTATCTTTAAATAAAATAGAGAAGATGAGCATTTTACTCATTCTAGTTTTTCCAGAGACGAAAATTACACTCGCAAGTTTCCCACAAAGATGATGTTTGCACTTTAAAAAAAGTTAAGAACGAAACATGCAATTTGACCAACCCTAATTTACCCTTATTGTTAAATTGTGGTCAAGAAATCAACACAAGTAAGTTGATATGGTGGATTATGTAGCTAATTCTTATGTGATGATTTTTTGTAAATAAATTCCTAGAAATTAGTCGTTTTCTTGTATATTCCAAGCTTGAGTCTTGAACCATAAATAAAATAATTAACTAAGGTCTTTGGTCTAGTGCTATGTGAGTGACTTATTAACAAATAAGTTGTGAGTTTAAATCTCGTTTAAGACATTTGTGAGATATTACGTGTGAGATAAAATGTGTAATGATGGATTGTCGTTAAAAAAAACGTTAGAAGAAGACTTGAGGCAAGAGCCTTGGATCCACCTTGCGCGAGAATGAAGATTTTTATTTTTTATTTTTATTTATTTTATTTTATTTTTTAATTGGTGAGAACGAAAGTTCGCATCATATGTACATGTTTTATGATTCATTAGTAGTGTGTACTTCTTCCGTTTTAAAATAATTGTCTTATTTTGATTTTTTGAAGTTTTTTCTTTTCGACTTTGACATTAACTATTTTTTTTGTGTTATATGATACTTGATGCAAAATATATAATTGGATTGGGTTTTAAAGTATTTTCATTGCTATAATTTTCATCAATTATTATATAAAACAAACAAAAATACTTAATGTTAAAGTTGAAAAAAAAATTAAAAGTCAAAACCAGACAATTATTTTAAAACGAATGGAGTACATGTTTATAAAAGTGGATTTTTATGTACTCATTAGATTTTGATGCTAACATGTAGGGAGAGATTGGCACGCATTAGGAATTGATTGACACACTCCAACATACAACTAGTTAAAGCAAAGTTTATTAACGATCTGTTGTTTGTCTGTGATTTAAAGTGTCTCAATCAAAAAATGAAGTGTGTAAACCATTTCCTTAATATGAATCATATATTATCATTGACATTTACATTAGCAAAAAACGACAAAATATTGCCTTGTAATTAAATATTCAACCACTCTAATGAGCATTTTATCTTGATCCATACACTTCACCCACAGGTGATGGATTTGTTTCACCACACCAAAGTTCTTACACAACTATCACTTCTAAAAGCTTCTTGTTAATTAGCTTTAGAAGCTATTAATTATTGATTATTGCTCTAAAATATGATTCATCAACTTTAAATACATATGATTATAGTTTATACCTAATGTATCTAGATTTTGAAACCCCACCAAAATCTTTTTCAAAGGTAGTGCATATGTTATGTTTTACTACATAATTGGTGGTCAAATTAACATTTAAACAAAGCTAAAGTTAAGAGTTGATGACCCTTTAACAAAAATTAATCCCTTTCCAATTTTGTAATGATATGCCTACCTTGATAATTGTGCAATGAATATTTAAATAGAAGATTCAAAATATGATTTAATACATACATGCTTTTTGACAACATCTATCGTCTGTTACTTTCAGTTAGGCGTGGCATTTCACGATCGAAATATTTATTAATAGTGGGTGTAATTATACATATTACACGTAACTCTTTATCTTTATAAAATCCGCCTCAAAATTATTGCGTGAGAGAGAATCGAGTTTAATAAAAATGGGCCACTATAAATCTCAACCATTCAAAAGAATATTCTCCAATATATTCTCAGCTTTTACTTAAAAATGGAAAGTGGACAATCTTTTTGAGGCATCCCTAAATGGAAATATGGACAATTATATTGAGACGGAGGGAGTATATCTTATTTTGATGTTAACCAAAATTAAATATGATATAAAAGGGTGGTGTTGAGGTTGTACCAAAACATGATTTTAATAGTAAAAAACTTGGATATTAGTGAAGTGATAGTAGCTTAGATCAACTAAAGCATCATTAAGTAAACAATAATTATATGGGATCAAGGTAAAGCATCATTATCAAAAGGCTAATCAAGCCAATTAGTCAAAATCTCAGTCCCTCTAATTTGACTAATATGACCCCACCTCTTTGTTGTGGCCAACCAATATTTAGAATATGATATCATGTAAACAATGTTTATATCAAAATAAAATATGTGTAACTTTCAAGATGCACGGCTCATATAAACCAAAGTTGTCATATCGCGATCTTATTCAGAATCGTTGTCGATTTTGCAAAATCGAAATCGTAAAATCTGATTTGGATACTAATTAAGATTTTATTATAATGTCATTTTTTTAATAATCTTTGAATATTGTCCAAATTTACAAATTATTATATATCATAAACGCAAAATTGTATGAATATTTCATGAAAATATTGTCCTAAATATGAATATGAAATGTTTAAAAAGATTATCGCTAGCATGTTGCTTTTAAATTTTATAAAACATAATCCATAACTTTTGAGTTTTTAGTTTGCGATTTGAGAAAAGTAAAATCGGATAGGATTAGATTTTAATATTTTATGGTCAAGATTGTAACGATTATAAGATCTTGAAACACAGCGATTATCATAAAATCCCGATTGTTTTTGTATAGTCTAATAAAATCGTAAGATCACAAAGCAAAATTGAAATATTAATAACTATGATATAAACTATGCATTTGGAGCAGTTGAGAGACAACTAAGGCATTCTGATGGTAAAAATTTGAATAGTTTTTTGTTGCTGCCACATACTCTTTTTCATTAACTCTAACCCATCAAAAAGTAAGCCTCTCTAATGCAAGGTTTTTAAAAGATTTTTCACTATTTAAATAAGTCGTTTGAATAACTTAACTCATTGTGGCGAAAGCTTTACAAAGACTTTTAAGAGAATGACTTGTTAAACATCAAGCGTTTGATAGCAAATTATACAAGTCATTCTCATTAAATGATGACTTATTGAGGATGGTTGTAAAGCTTTTGAAAAGCTTTATGCATTGAAAAAGAATTGGGAAAATGACTTGTTTAGAGATATCATTCATTGAAAAATTGATTGTCATCAATTCATTTAGTTTTAAAATTTGATCGTTGTGGATCTTTCGACTCGTCTGAAACTTTCGTAAAAAGCTTTTCGTGATAAACATTAATATCAAAATAGAAGGAAAAGTACATTTTTTGAATAAAATACAAGTATCTAAGCTAAAAAGCTTTTACTTCAACCACTTGAGGTTCTCAAGCTATTCTTTCAAGTGGTTTGAAAAGTTATTAGATGCAACGCTAAAAAGCTTTTTAAAATTGTAATAATAATAAAAAAAAAAAAAAAAAATGTTCAAACAATGCATTACAGATGCTCTAAGGTCTAATAAAGAGATTTATCACAAGGTTATATACAAAAATAAGATACCATTCTCATACTATTCACACTATGTAATATTAGCAGACTATTTTACTTAGAGAAATGATATATTCTTCTACTACTTGTTACTACTTGTATTTTTACTCACAGTATCTTGACAAGTGTCAGAATTGACGGTTTGAATGCATGAGAGGAGCCAAGATTTGAAGTTAAGGGGGCCGAAACTAACATAAAAATTATAGCAATAAACCCTCGAAAAATGATTCTATAGTTCTTTTAACTCATGTTTCAACTTAACACCACAATAAATTTATTTAGTGTTGTATATTTTTATCTGATTGGTTGTAAAGAGACAATGAGTGAAAAAAAAATATATATATATATAATATTCTTATGTGTGTAAAAAATACGTAAATATATAATTTAAGAGAATATAGCAAAACTCTTTTACATATTGTTTGTATTATGTTTAGGCCAAACTAAACATAATATCAACAATAAGTAATATAGTCCGCTAGTACGTACCTCATATAGTGTGTTTAAGTTTCACGAAGTTACGTATCATTGGCACCACTACGGTATGTGGTAAAATCAATAGACAAGGACCGGATTTTTATAAGCCACTTTTACTCACACTGAAATTATATATAGATCAATCATAACAGTTAAGCTAGTGTTTTATAATTTAAAACCAAGAAAATGGTAACATTCTGGCGAAGAAAATCATTTTACTTGAATTCATAAGCTCATAATACAAACAATGGGCCAAACTTGGCTTTGGTTCCAAAGTTACTTTATATGGGCTTTGACCCGAATTTAATCTCAATTTTAGGAAACACATGAGTAATCAAAACTAGCCCAAGTTTGTAACATATCAATAGCCATTTATCACATGTTCGGCACAGTGAACAGACACGCATATAACACACTGGGTACGTTTGTTTCGGCTTATAAAGCGAGCTTATGGCTTATGTGGTTTTTGGCTTAAATTTAATAAGCTCATTTTTTTGAATTATTTTGAAACTTTTGGACTTATATAAGCTTATTATGATATGATAAGCTTATATAAGCCTAAAAGTTTCATAATAAGCCACCAAAATGAGCCTATAAAACATAGGCCAAAAACAACGTATGCCATAAGCCTGCTATATAAGCCGTCACAAACACCCCCACACTACACTAGATAGTATACATGTGTGTGCACTACGTATGTTGGCATACAGTATGCATGTATCATCTATGTGTTGGTGGTTATTCAAAACGAGGTTAAGACAATCGATAGCGATGGCAATACCATTTGGTGGTTCTGGGATATCACTTGGAATCGTGTGATCACTTTCCAAAGTAAACTATTAGACCCTAATGCCCCGAGTATCACGAATATCTACTTGGGATAAGCACAAAACGCACTTGAAATTAGCACGATTCTATAACCCTTTCGCTTATAAGTATTTTGTGTTTTCGTGTGTATTTCATGCATATTCGGATCTCCTATATATAGGAGGTTACTCTTGAGCTATTCAATGGAATTATGAGTATTAATCGGCCCATTAATAGCCTCATAATTATCCCCATTATAGCCAGTTAGTGGTTACATGACCAATTAAGCGTGGGCATAAAGAAGTTGTAGCGCCATTTAGCGATACTTTCCATAAGCGATGATTTTCCATAAGCGGTACTTTCCCTTAGTAGTACTTTCACTTACGGTGGAAATCTGACTATCGATCGAAACACTTGCATCGATATTTCATGATCGATTACTTTCGGTGCTATCGGTTGGAACATCGCTTATCGGTGGAAGCTTGCTTATCGGTGGAAACCACAAGCATTACTTTCCACAAGCAATACTTTCACCAACAAGTACTTTCACCAAGATACTTTCACCAAGACTACCAATACAAACCACTATAAGAGTCGGGTGTTCATGGACCTTATGGGTGTACGCTCCGTACCTCTAACCCATTACAAGGTGTGAACTAATCCACAAGTGCACTAAATTTTCCAACAATCCTCCCAATTTAGTTCACTTCCTTTGCATGAAAAATAAACATCAATCAAAGCATGTGCATAAATGAAAATGTCACGAGGTTGAATTTCCATCTTAGTAATTACACGTTCAAATATTCGAGAATCGGGGTGTTCTAAGAATTGAACCCTTCAACCCATTTGAATACACGAAGATAACTACACACAAGTTTTCAAACACTTAAAAGCTCCCGACACTATACAAGCCATGTGTCCATATCGAATTCATAAATGTTGTAAAAGCTAAAGTCCAAAAGCTTCAAGCGGCAAAACTTCAACATTTACATAGGTGGTTCCTCTTTAGTCATGCTCCCGCCAAGCACTTTTTCAAAGAAAATTAACCATTAAGTAAAGACTTCATCCTCCTTTCAAGCAGTTCGAGCACAACCTTGGGATGTAAATAAAACATGTGCTCCACCTCTTGAATGTTCAACTTTCCACATTGAACTCGACTCCCAAGTTTCCTTAGGAGGAGTTGGGTGTCCTAGCATTCGATGACTAAGTTGGACTTAAACCCATCCCTTTAGCGAGACTTTATAACCAAGTCTCTGCCGGACCCTTCGTCAGTGATCGGCTAAGTTACTTGAGATCTCACAAACTCTATAGATACCACCCCATTCATGATAAGCTCACGAATCATGCTATATCCCGACACCTAAGTGTCTAGACTTACCATTATACATTTGGCTATAAGCCTTAGCGATTGTATTTGCACTATCACAACAGGATAGAAATAGGTGCTATAGGTTTAGGCCACAATGGAATCTCGAGAAGCAAGTTTTTCAACCATTCGACTTCTTTACAGTAATTGCTAGAGCCACAAATTGATTCCATTGTTGAACTGGTGATGCAAGTTTGTTTCTTGGATGCCCAAGAAATTGCACCTCCACCAAGTAGGAATACCCGACCATCGGTATTTAATTGTCTTCGTGTTCTTGATCCAACTTGCATCGGTGTAACCTTCCAACACTTATGGGTAACCAAGATACGAGAGACTATAATCCATAGTTCTCTTCAAATACTTGAAGCCCTCTCGAAGCGCTTGCGCTGATGAGCACTAGGATTGCTAGTATACCGCTCAATTTTCCCACCGCAAAACCAATATCGGGTCTTGTACAAGTCATGGCATACATCAGCTGAGCCGGTTACCCTAGAATACTCAAGTTGAGATCTGACCTTGCCATGATTAGGCATCGACTTCACAAGTATCCATAGGTGTACTCAACTGAGTACAATCAAGTAATTGAATTTCCTCGGTGCCTTCTCAATATAATGAGACCGAGAGATAGAAATTCTATTACTTTCATGTTTAATCCTTATACCAAGGATAACATCGCCTCCCCATGTCTTTCATGGAGAACCTTGATGACAAAAATTCCTTTGTCGGTCGACTGATTTTGGTCGGTGCCAAAGATCAACATGTCATCAACATATAGACAAATGATGACTCCTTTACCGCATTCATCAAATTTGCTATATACACATTTGTCGACTTGGTTAAGAACATAACCACTAGACAAAACCACTTCATCAAATTTTTGATGCCATTGCTTAGGTGCCCGCCTTGATCCATAAAGAGACTTAATCGGTTTACACCTTGTTTTCATTGCGAGGCATGATGAAGCCACGAGGTTGGTTCATATAAACCTCTTCTTCCAATTCACCATTCAAGCGGTTTTCACATCCATCGATGAATAACAGTTGTGAATAGATGCCATAGCAATCGCCAGATCTTATGGTATCGTCACGAGCCATGTGGGCATAAGTATCAAAATAGTCTATTACCGACTTTTGTTTAAAGCCCCGAATGACTAGTCTAGCTTTGAACTTTTCAATAGTTCCATCTACATTCATTTTCTTTTGAAAATCCATTTGCAACCCAAAGGTTTGCAACCGTGAGGTAGATCAACCAACACCCAGTGTTGTTGCCCATGATGGAATCCATCTCATCATTGATTGCTTCTTTCCGTAAAGCAATATCCGGGACTTCATTGCTTCTTCAAATGTTTTGGGGTCATCCTCAACAATGAAGCAATAGGAGTATTGGTCCGAGACCTCATCTCGGTACCTTCAACTAAGTATAGTTGAAACTCGGGTCCAAATGACTTTGGAGTCCCGACCCTTTTGCTTTTCACGAGCACATGTTCAAAGTTCTTTGAACCACAACCTCATCGGGGACCACCGATGGTTCATCATCGAGGACCTCGATACACCGGTGTCATGAGTTCTATTAGGAATCCTCGACTTGGTCAGGGACCGATGAGAATCTATTCTCATCAAAACTGCATCCCTTGATTCAATTATTGTGTTAAGCTGAAACATGTTCATTAGGTTCAATAACATAGAACCTAAAAGCCTTGGAATGCTCAAAGATATCCAACAAAGATGCATCAATGCCTCTTTCACCCAAAGTCTTTGCTTTGGATCGTGGAGTCTTACAACCCTACAACCCCAAACCTTGAGATAATTGGGTTGGGTTTCTTTTTAGTCCGAGTTCATAAGGGTAACCTTGTTCCTTTTGTTGGGAACTCTATTTAGCAAATAGCAAGTCGTTAACATAGCTTCACCCGAACCCTTCGACTCATCCCGAATAGGACAACATGGAATTAACTATCTCCTTCAAGACCGCTTTTCCTTTCGTAAATACCATTTTGTGAGGAGTATAAGGGCAATGTTTCATGGATTATTCCAACAGATGAAAGCAATCGAGTATCCATGTACTCACCTCCCTATCGTCCTTAATCTTTTGATTAAAGACCCAAGTTGTAATTCAACTTCGCTTTTAAACACTTTGAATTTATCTAATGCTTCATCCTTGGTATGTAATAAATAGACATAACAAAATCTAGAAGCATCATCAATAAATGTCACAAAGTACTTCTTATTCCCCAAAGAAGGAGTGGCATGCAAATCACACAGTCAATGTGAATAAACTCCAAGATCTTAGTCTCACGACTAACACCACGAAAGGGTTTCTTGGTTATCTTGGTCAACATGCAAGTTTTACACTTTTCGGTGTCCATGTCAAAAGAGGATTAAACCATCCCTAGACATATCTTGCATTCTTTTATAGTGAACATGACCAAGTCTAGCATGCCAGGGTAGAATCACCGATCATATGTGGTCACAAAAGTCGAAATAACACATCGGTGGTAATATTAGCCCTGAACATTTGATTACATAAATAACCAAAACCAATAAAACACCACATTTAGAAAGTACAAATTTATCGATTCAACAACTTGTTTATATCCATGATTATTCAAAACACTACTTGAAACCAAGTTCTTCCCGATATCGTGAACATGAATAACATTAAACAAAGTTACAATCTTTCCAAACTAAATCTAAGATCTACAAAACCACGACCATGCACCAAGGTCGTTGACTCATTTCCCATGTGAAGAATAGAACCATCATTCGGTGAATCATAAGTCTTGAACCGCCTTTCTATCTTTACACACATGAGCTGTTGCACCGAGTCAACCCACCACGCAACATCATCATCCCGCATAAAAAGATTCGAGGATACATATGTAACATAATAAATCGAAAAGACTTATTAAACATATTACGACCTTTCGGTGAGTTGGTGAACCACCACCCCTGAACCATTAGTGCTCGATCCATTGGCTTTACCACCAACTTTAACACCCTTGCGGTCCACTTTTAATGTGACGGTCTTGCCACATTTCCAACAAGTAGGTGTAGCTTTGTTAGGATATGCCCTTGTGTTGTCATGATATTTGCGTTTGCCTTTGTTGTCATTGTATCTGGTAGGTTGTTATGCTCTACCATATTGACAACAGATGGTCCAAAGAAGATTGCTACTCTTTGGCTTGTCATTATCCCGCACCTGAGAGATTCCTCAATGTGCGGATGACCGCCAACTCAATAAGAGTTAACTCCTCCTTCATATGTTTCAAGGTATGCTTGAAATCTTTCCATGAAGGAGGAGTTTTTCAATGACACAAGAGACTTTGATAGCCTCATCCATGTTCATTTGGTGTTGTGTAAACCTTCAAAGTATTCCAAGAAGTTCATTGTATTGTTCCATAACCGGTCTTGAATCGGTCATTTTGTAATTTGTGAAATTACTAACAAGGAACTTACTTGATGCATCCTCACCATATATTTCGCATCCAAGGAATCCACGTTCTTTGGAAGATTCAAAGTTCGATAAATATCAAACAAAGAATCGACATACCATCTGAATAAGACCTCTGATATGTAGTCATCATTCTCCCACTTGCTCCTCCTCCCGATCCGCCCACAAGAGCATCATCACCATCATCGTGAATTGGAGTAGTCAAGACATAGACCACACTCATGCTTGACAAAGAAGAAGTGCATCTTCTTCGCCACCTCCTAAAGTCCACCCCTTCAAACTTGTCCACTTAGCAAAGTTGAAGCCATGTGTTTCATTGCGTGATTGCCATTGATTATCACGAGAATAGTTTACTTTGATTGTTGGTGGTTATTTCCCGAGCAGGTTAAGACAATCAATAGCGGTAGTAATACCACTGGTGGTTACCTGACATCACTTGAATCGTGTGATCACTTTCCAAAGTAAACTATTCGACCCTAACGCCCGGGTATCATGAATATCTACTGGGATAAGACCAAATGCGCTAGAGAATTAGGCACAATTCTATAACCCTTTGCTTATAAGTATTTTGTGTTTTACGTATGTATTTCATGCATGTTCGGATCTACTATATAGGAGGTTACTCTTGAGCTATTCCAATAGAATTATGAGTATTAATCGCCCATTAATAGCCTCATAATTATCCCCATTATAGTAGTTAGTGGTTACATGACCAATTAAACGTGGTCAAAGAAGTTGTAATCGCCATTTAGAAGATACTTTCCATAAGCAAGATTTTCCATCAGCGATACTTTCACTTACGGTGGAAATACTGACCCTATCGGTGGAAACACTCGCCATCGATTTCATAGCATCAAGATTTCACGGTGCCATCGGTGGAAACATCGCTTATCGATACGAAGATCGCTATCGTGGAAACCACAAGCAAGATTTTTCACAAGCAAGACTTTCACCAACAAGATTTTCACCAAGCGGATTTCACCAAGACTACCAATACAAACCACTATAAGAGTCAGGGTGTTCATGGACCTTATGGGTGTACACTTTGTACCTCCTAACCCATTACAAGGTGTGAACTAATCCCACAAGTGCACTAAATTTTCCAGTCGACTCGAGCAGTTTTGTTCACAATGCATTTTAACTATCATTAGATGTTATAGCCTTATAGGTCAGTACGCAATCTTACAGTCCACTTCTATACGATTTAAATTTTGAAGCTTTAGTTCTATCCAATATCGATATGTCACTTGATGTGTTTCGTTTTTTGTATTTTATGCATATAAGATAAAATAAAGAGGAAACTAAAACCCACATATATTTTCTCTACTTACATATATTGATCTCAAGTTCCATTTACATATGAGTTACGTTTTTTATCCCAAAATTATTTCGTATCTCAAAATAAAGTTTTATTGGTGACTTAATGTAATGATCCACTTTTTTTAGAGCACATGGTACAAGGACCCAATGGCAAGCTATTATAACTTTTTGTTACCCAACAACAGTGCACCATGGTTGGCGTCATTCATCCCATTGCCAACCCATTAACAGGCGTGGTTGTTATTTTTATTTATTAGTTTTTGGTTTTGTGAGAATACCATTCATAGTTGTATATGTTAGTAACATAGCCATAACGACTTTGTTTTACTGCTCGAGGTGGTGATAGCTTTTATATATTTACTTAACTAGTTAGTGTTGTTTGTTTTCTCGGCTTTCTTCTGCTGAACCGAAAGAAGACATTGTGTATAACGGTGAGAAGGCAGCAGAGGGAATCGTGGTATATACATGTGGGAAAGGCATCAAAACATGACTGTAGAGCTGTGGAATATATGCGAAGGGTCATGCAGTCGGTCCATGAACCCAATAAGAGGGCAACAATGGTTTCGGGTTCACAAAGGGTAAGTAAAATACTTTTGGTGGTGTATTATAGAACCCACATGCACCAATAACAATTATAGTTGAAGATAGTAATAACAATCATAGTTGGGAAGGTGTTTTAGTTATTATGTTGTTATTGGGTATATGCTGAGGTCAGGTGCTGCACAAATAACAGTTATTAGTGCACACCACTGAATGCGTAGTCCAGTGGTTGGTTCGTTGATTTGCGAGCATCCAGACTCGGGTTCAAGCCTTGCTAGTATTTTTTACGTAAGATAGTTAGATGCATTTTTTTTTTCCTCTCTTTAATAAATTGTTAGTCTTCATTTCACCCATCTCTCTTACCATATGTTTTCTTATATGAACAATAATTTGGAAACAAAAAATAACTAGTTTTGCAAAATAAAAAGAAAATTATAAAAAGGGTCAATATTGCCGTTGCCCATTTTCTAAACACTTTTATCATCTCTTTCACATTTAAGCCACGCCAACCGCTAAACCGTCAATCCACCCAAATTTTGACACGTGTCATTCTTGATCTTTCATTCAACAAACGATTCGACTACTCGAGAAAAAAGACAAATGAACGACACACGCAAAATTTGTTTGAGTCGGCGGTGAAATGCGACACAAATGGGAAAGATGATAAAATGTCAAAAAATCGACCAACCTTAAATATTTCTACTTATTTTTAATTTTCAAATAAAAATAGGGCAAGATTTCAAGATGAGTCCAAAAGATCTAACACTTGGCCCATGTCGACATTAAAGTCGACTATCAATGTGAAAAGCCTAACCAAAGGACCAATTACCCATTGTTTTTCTTGGTTATCTCATACGTACCAAAGCATTTAAAGATGTCTGTTTTTAGTACCAAAATGTCAACATTATTAGAGCATATAGTACGATGACACTTGAGTGAAAGGTTCCCAGGTGCATTAATCTACTTAGTGGTTAACAATAAATGACCATTTTAAAGGAAGTAAACAATTCACCCAACCACTTTCGTACACATGAATAAATTAGGATCATTGTAACCAAATGATCGTGACTTTAAATATCGTTTGAAATAGATGTGTGAGAGGTGTGTGATATATAGTGTGACTTGTAATATTTTTTTTCAAAAAATGTGAGTTCATTATATCATTTTGGAATAGCAAAATGGAAAAGGCTTAATATGTTAACGTATCAAAATGGTTTATATCCTTGGGTAATGCACGAGTGTTTTGATGCAAAAGTTAGAATTAGTGAT
This sequence comes from Chrysanthemum lavandulifolium, assembly GCA_022545495.1. Lineage (NCBI taxonomy): Eukaryota > Viridiplantae > Streptophyta > Magnoliopsida > Asterales > Asteraceae > Chrysanthemum > Chrysanthemum lavandulifolium. The sequence goes on along the minus strand of CM040238.1, from coordinate 293,549,275 downwards.
TTGAAGTTACTGAAGGGGGTGACAGTTATGCCACCATATCTAATCCATACCTAATCACCCACCAATAATATTTTTCCATCTCATCTCATATCTATTTCATACCTAACCATAGATTTTAGTGAACCACGCTTAACCATCTATCATAAAATGCACCGCTCAACGGCTATTTTTCTTGTCCCTCCCACACCGATTCGGGAACTATACCGATTTGCATACACCCGCACCACACCGATTTGGTGGCATTGCAGGGCCCCGATCGGTAACACCAATGCCACCAAATCGATTGTGGTGTGGGTGTATGGCAACTCCAGATAGCTCCCCAAATTGTGGAGAGAGGACAAGAAAAATACCGTTGAACAATGATTATTATTATGATGTTGTGGCATTCCGCCATTAAAATCTATCGTTGTATGAGATAAGATGAAAAGATATTATTGATGGGTGATTAAGCATGAATTATGTATGGTGGCATGAATGCCACCCCCGTATTCAAGGCACATGTTACATGATCAAATTCAATGAATTATAATTTACTTTTTGTTCTATGTGTTTAGGATAGTGACAACTCTAGCAATATATTTTAGATGCATTGTTCCTCACTTCCTTGTGATGGCTGCTTATTTCATGCGTCTCAAAATTGTTCATCTTTATATTTTAAGATGTTCTTAATAATTGTCTCATTCTTATTTCACTAATTAAAATAAATTTTAGTGGATGATGATAATATTTAATTGGTTAAAGTGCGTATAGATCCTATTTTTAAAGTGTTTTTTTGTCACATAAACAATAATTTTGTGATGTAAGAAGTAAGTTACGATGCTAGGTCGTTAGGATGGTTCTAGTAACAAGGGTCAATCCCTCTTATTTTTCTTGTCACGTCAGCTTTCTTTCTCCAGTGATCTTCAGACGATTTGATGCCCCAGTAAGGCGACCTACACTACAAAAAACATACCCCACAAATATAATTTTTTTAATTATTAAATACATACACAAAACATCATTTCTATTCAAAAAGTAGAAATTGTATTCGATCCTTATGCCGACCAAGTTGGTTTTCAAATCTCCCTCGATCGACATGCCACAGAACAAGATCGACTAGGAATCGATCGTTTGAGTCGATCGAGCCTTGTTAATGGAACCAACCTTACTGATAAGTTGATAACATTTCTAGATCATTTAATGTTTAGCCTCTAGTATAAAATGACTGTCTAGAAATGAATGCTTAGCTTTTAGAATTTGGTTATATTTGGTGAAATGTGTTGGAGGTAGAGCTAGAGCTAATGCTATAAGCTAGTAGTCGGAGCTTTTAGACTTTGAGTATATTTGACGAAATAGATTGGAGGTAGACTTTGTGTATGTATGACGAATTAGTTGGAGCTGAAGTTGATTAACGTAAAATCACATAAAAATATTTCAAATTAAAAATACATTTCAAGCTTTCGCGTGTTAATCAATTATCTTTTGAAATATATTTAAGTAATTTGATAAACTAAAAACCCTCGTAAACTCATTTCAATAAGCTTAGGCTTATAAAGACTTATGTAAGCGTTTATGAGAAATAAAACTTATTTCATAAATTAGCTTATTTTATAAGCTCAAGCCCTTATAAACCCACGCCAAACACACCCTTAGTTTCAAGCTCTTATCTAAAACGCTAGTAAACATTAACGTCTACCATTAATATATAACCAACTTAAACACGATTCCTGCATTAAATGTCACTAATACAAATAATGAAGCATATTATACAAATATTCAAGCCCGAATAAGCAACGACCCTAAAAAGTCCAAAACAAGATCCCATACTGTAAACTAACATGCTAAATGGGCACGAGGCAAACAGTCTCATGTTATACAAATTGACACCTCTAATATTAATTATCACAATTGTATAATGAAAAATATTGTCATTAGTTAAACTGTTAATGCGTTGAAATACGTCACATGAAATTCTTAATATCCGTAAATTTATTATCAAAAAGAACATAATAAACTAAATTACACAATTTACAAAAAAAAATTATTTTCAAAATACCACTATCATACTGCCACGACATCCGATCTTAACAACGAAATTTAATCAATCAAGAAAAATTAAAAACTAAAATTCATGTCGGTAGATAAGATAACGACAGTATTAGATAAGATAAAGATTCAGTAGTCACAAATATGTTAAACATGACTAGCACATGCCATAAACCATTAAATAATTGTACCGTCGGTCACCTCATCTCACCACCCTCACCAAAACAACCTCTCCTTCTACTCTTTCCGATCCCATACATCACGCGCCCTTACCGGGTTATAGAAAACCATTATTATCTTTACTAAAATGACAAGCCGGGGGGCTCCTATACCGGAAAAATTTCAAGGTCGGATAACGAAATTTTTTGTCTCAAACTTGCCGGACAAATGTAGTGGGAAAGATCTTGCGGAATTCATACGTCATCTTGGGGGGATTTTTGATCTTTACATTGCAAGGAAACGGGATAAAGGAGGAAATAGATTTGGATTTGTCTCGTTTTTAGATGTTAAGGATACGAAGGAGATGGTCCGAAACTTATGTGGTATACGGATGGGAGATTATGGGTTGAGAGCCAATGTCGCAAGATTTACTTTTGAAGATGGGGAGATTGGCCCTCAACCTAAAGAACATAGGAAGTCAGAAAACAGAGAAAAGGCCGAGGTGAAAAGAGGCGAGGGTTTCATGTCCGGGACGAATCCTTACAGGCAGGGTGGTAGGACATTTAAGGAGACTGTGACGGGGAGGCTAAATGGTGACAAGGAGACTCGCGCAGTCCATGTTGAAGATGGGATTGGTGCTTTTCAGAAAAATCATGGGAGAGCTTTGATTCTTCGTATGATGGATTTGGATGCCCTCAAACGGATTAATAGTATTCTGAAAGAACTTAGTACAGAGGTGGGTAAGGTACAATACTTGGGTGGGTTATCGGTGATGGTTACTTTCAACAATAATGAGATAGCAGGGTCGGTTTTCACGGCGGCAAAGGAGGTTATTGGCAGATTCTCTTCGATCAGTTATTGGGAAGGACAATCGCTGGCTTATGAACGTTTAGCATGGCTAAAAATCCAAGGCTTACCGGTACAACTGAAGGCTAGTGAGGTTATAGTTAAGGTGGGAGAAGTGTTCGGGAAGATTATTCATAGACCGCCTAGATCAGAAGATGATTCAGATCTTTCTTATGAGTATATTGGGGTGCTGGTGGGAGAAGGAAAGAAGATTTCAGAGGAGGTGACGGTTCATTGGAGACACAGACGGTTCAGGATTTGGGTTTCTGAGGAGGCAGGGGATTGGGTCCCTGAACTTTTTGAAAATAAAGATAAGGTCGGTATGAATGTCGAGGAAGAAGGTACTCGGTCGGAGCATCATAATACGGTGCTAGATAACATGGATGAGGATAGGTCGGACGAGGTAGCCAGAGATGGTAGAGCAAAGGAGAGAGCCGGTGCTGATGGTTCGGCGGTAGACGTAGACGTTGATTGGAACAGTCCGGCAGGTGAAGTTGATGGTGCAATGGTTACGGAAGCATTTTTGGAAGAAATTAATGTTACATTATTTGGGGAGATTAATAAGGAATGTTCTAATGAAGAGACCTCTACTCCTGGAATTAATTTTGACTTTGAGAAAGATATGCAAGGCAATGATTTGGTGGAAGATACCAATTCAAAAATCAATAAGAGAAAAAAGAAACAGAGCTCCGACGTAATTTTAGGCCGACCCAATTTAGAGTACTCTAGTAGTATTGAAAAAACAAAAATGGGCAAAAAGCCCAAAGGTAGTGACCCTTTGGGTCTGGATGTTTTTTTGGATATAAATGAAAAGGCGGAGGAGGCGGAAGAGCTTCTAGAAAATATAAACGTTAATCATGTGGAAAAGGAGAGGTGTGGAGGTAATGTCAAGAACGGGGAAGTTGAGGTGAGTTTTAATACTTCTGTTCCTTCGCAAACAGTAGGTTCGAGGGCTGCTTGTGATGAGTTAGTGGGTTCGGCTAGTGAAGATAAGAGGGAGGTCTGTCATGGTAATTCTGAGCATTCTTTGGAAGACCCGGAAGTGGATGAAACCATACGGATGGGGGTTCTTTTGGGGGCTCAGTTGCAAGAACAAAGGAAGCTGGTACAGGATTCGATCGTCTTTGAAGGTGTACAGGTAGTTGACAAATGAATATGTTATCCATAAATATTAGAGGAATGGGGGTGGAAGGAAAGGCAGGTTGGGTTCGTGGTCTGCGAAATAGGTATGGAGTTGAATTTATTGGGTTGCAGGAGTCTCAGGTCTCAGGTTTGTCTAAGAGTGGGTTAAGCTATTTCTGGGGGGATGGGGGTTTGGAGTGTGATGTGGTTGATGCCTTTGGTAGGTCTGGCGGCCTCGTGAACATTTGGAATCCTAAATTATTCCAAAAACACATGGCTTTACAGAATCAAAATTTCTTGGTCACTACGGGCTCCTTAGTGGCAGACGGGTCTGTTTTGAACATTTTTAATGTTTATGCTCCTCAACGGGCAGGAGCAAAAAAAAGGTTATGGGACGATTTGGCAGGGGTTATTAGAGGATGTCAAGGCATGGTTATTTTAATGGGTGATTTTAATGCAGTTCGTTTTCCTGAAGAACGAAGAAACTCGAGATTTAATCAGGGAGTTGCTTCAGATTTTAATAGCTTTATTGATGAGATGGGCCTTCAAGAGTATTTTATGAGGGGGTATAAGTTTACTTATTTGGTAGGGAACGGAAAGGAGCATAAACTTAGTAAGATTGATCGGGTTCTGGTGTGTCAGGCCTTTTTTAACAAGTGGCCGACTGCTTGTTTGAGGGCTTTGCAGAGGGAATTCTCGGATCATTGCCCTCTCTTATTGACTGTAGTTGACTCCAACTTTGGGCCTAAGCCATTTAGATGGTTCAACTCATGGTTAAGCAGGGACGGGTGCGAGGGGGTGGTTATAAAGGCTCTAGAAGATTGTGCTTTTCAGGGCCATCCGGATGTGATTATTAAGGATAAGTTTAGATACCTTAGACAGGTTCTCAAAGACTGGTGGAAGGAGGTCTTAAAGAAGGAAGGGGAGGAGTTGAGGGTCATGAAAGATGAGATTGAGAAGTTGGAGACAACTATGGAATCTCGGGACCTTGAGGAAGATGAGGTGTGGGTATGGGAGGAATGTAGAAAAGGAGTAGATCAATTAAACTTGTGCCATAGTCGGGATTTGAAACAAAAATCGAGAGTTAGATGGGCCATGGATGGGGATGAAAACTCAGCCTTCTTCCATGGGATTGTTAATGGGAGAAAGGCTGTGAATGCCATTCCGGGCTTGATGGTTAATGGGTCTTGGGTCTCGAAACCTTCCTTGGTTAAAAAAGAGGTTTTGAGGCATTTTAGAAGCCACTTTACTGACAACTTAAAGAAAAGACCAGGGCTTAGGTGCGACAACTTGAAAAGACTTCAAATAAGCAGTGGTGAAGCTTTGGTGGCTAGATTCTCGAGGGAGGAGATCAGGGAGGCAGTTTTTGATTGTGGTTCGGATAGAGCCCCGGGCCCCGATGGTTTTAACTTCAGGTTTGTTAAATTCTTTTGGGGTTTTTTTGAGGATGATTTTAATAATCTTCTTGAGCATTTTCATGAGTATGGAGTTATCAGTAGAGGTTGCAGCTCTTCTTTTATTACTTTAATCCCGAAATCCAAAACACCGGTGGGTCTAAAAGATTATAGACCCATTAATTTAGTAGGGATTATAAATAAAGTTATCTCCAAGGTTTTGGCTGTCCGAGTTAAGAATGTTTTGGGTACAGTTATCTCGAATACTCAATCAGCTTTCCTTAGAGGTAGGTTCATTTTAGATGGACCTTTAATGATTAATGAGACGATTGGGTGGATTAAGAAGGCAGGTAAGCGGGCTTTCTTGTTGAAGCTAGATTTCGAGAAGGCGTATGACAATGTTAATTGGGGTTTCTTATTATCAATCCTAGAGCAAATGGGTTTCCCTGGTCGTTGGTGTCTTTGGGTGAAGGGGATCCTAGAATCGGCTCGATCGGCGGTCTTGGTTAATGGGTCTCCCACGTTTGAATTCCAGTGTGAAAAAGGGGTCCGACAAGGAGACCCACTTTCTCCGTTTCTCTTTCTTGTGGTGATGGAAGCTCTTCATTGCTTACTTGATAAAGCGGTGGATTTGGGGGTAATAAAGGGGATTCATTTTGACAGTGGTACAAAGTCCCTTTCACATTTATTTTATGCAGATGACGCTTTGATAGTGGGGGAGTGGTCTAAGGAGAACATAGAAAATGTGGCTAGAGTGCTTCGGGTTTTTCATTTATGTTCGGGGCTTAAAATAAACATTCAGAAATCTTTCTTGTATGGGATTGGTTTAAATAGTAGTGAAGTGGCGACCATGGCGTCTGTTCTTGGGTGCAGAGTCGGAGTACTTCCTTTTGATTATTTGGGGATTAGAGTTGGAGCTAATATGAATCGGTCTTGTCACTGGAGCCCGGTTATTGAGACGATTCAAAATAGGCTTTCGTCGTGGAAGGCTAAAACTCTTTCCATGGGGGGGAGGTTGACTCTTATTAAGTCGGTGTTATCAAGCCTGCCCATCTATTATTTGTCTCTCTATAAGGCGCCTGTGAAGGTGTTGGTACAGATGGAGAGGTTGATGAGAAAGTTCTTGTGGACAGGTACAGATGAGGTTAAAAAGGTTCATTGGGTGTCTTGGGAGGTGGTCACCACTTCCAAGAAAGAAGGGGGGTGGGGGATCTCGAGATTGGCAGATATAAATTTGGCTTTACTGGCTAAATGGGCGTGGAGATTTACGATTGAGTCTAGATCGAAGTGGAGGGTTGTTATCGAATTAGTTCATGGTGGGAGGGGATGTTGGTGCTTTCTTCCTATTAAAAAAGCCATCTCGGGATGTTGGAAGACTATTGTCACGTTTTTGGAGTCAACCCGGATACAAGGTAAGTCGATTCATCAACTTATACGGGGTGTGGTGGGCTATGGGGAGGAAGTTTGCTTTTGGTCGGATCATTGGCTTGGTGATGTGATATTAAAAATTCGATGGCCTTGCTTATACAAATTAGAGAGAAATAAAAAATGCAAGGTTAAGGAGAGAGTTTCACAAGGCAGGGATGGTCTGGTATTTTCAGGAAGTTGGTACAGACAGCCTCGCACGGTCGAGGAGCTTTCCGAGGCTCAAGACTTGGAGAGAATGTTATTGTCTTTTAAAATGGGTGGGCCTAGAGATGATTGGATTTGGGCAGATGGCTCAAATGGTCCATTCACAGTAGCCAAATGCAAAGTTTTATTAAAAGAGGATAGGAATATGGTTCGAGATTTACATATGAAATGGGAAGGATGGGTGCCTATAAAAGTCAACTTGATCGCTTGGCGGGCTGAGCTTGACAGATTACCGACTAGGGTTGCCTTGGTAAGGAGACGTATCAATATCACAAACATGTCTTGCCCTTTGTGTAGCACTGCTGATGAAGACATAAAGCATTTGATGGTCGGCTGCGGGTTTGCGTATGGAGTTTGGAGTTTCATTTGTAAGTGGTGTAAGTTGGACCCCTTTTTTGCCTATGATTATGATGACTTATTGATGCTGTACAAGAATGTCCATGGTGGTAAGTGGAGGAAAAAAATTATTAGAGGTATTGTTATGATAACTACTTGGGTTTTATGGAACACTCGGAATGCAAAGATCTTCCAAAACACTTCTACCCAGGTTAGAGATGTGGTGGCTGAGGTGAAGTCGAGGTCTTTTTTATGGTTAAAACATAGGTCGAAATTTAAATGTATTGTTTGGAAGGATTGGGCCACTTACCCATTGTATATGTGTAATTAGCTTTGGCGGTTCTCGTTTTGAGGGCTTGCCGGTTTTATTGAAAGTAAATGTTCAAAAAAAAAAAAATTAAATAATTGTACCAAACTCTATCCCAAAACTAAAAACATGTAAACATGTAAACTTGTATGAACTTAACAACGAGATAAGTAGGTCCTTTTCATGAAGCAAATAATCAAGTTATAAACTTATATATAACCTTGAGTAAGTTTATAAAATAGTCAGCTAATTTTATAAATGTTGTAGTATATAAAAATATGATATGATAAACTTATAAAAGTTTATAGTTTTGTAAGTGTTGAGCTAAAACCATTTGTTATGGTGTCGCCATTCACACACGAAGGACCACCTTTACGCATGGTCTTTTATGACGGAAGTATAAAGTTGGCGTGTGAAAGAGAGGTTTTGGGGTTGGTTCTGTCGTCTGCACCACCAAACAAAATACATTTTTTTTATGCGAGTGTGTACGAAATATATTGTGAGTTATGTTTGTATAAAATGAGATATTTTTAGATGTTTGGCTAATTAGTAACCGCCTCTAAACTTGATAATAAAATGCTATATTAAAAATCAAATGTTACGCTAAAATGAAGATGATGATCGAGAAATCATTACACCGGGCCTAAGGCGATCCTGAGTGTAAGTGACCATGCCTCCGTAACCATGCATGTCACTCGTGACCATTAAAACAGAAAGCCACAAGTCATGATCAAAATGCATTTTAATGGTGATCGGCTCATCATAGTGACAAGCAGAAAACGTGAGACCCATAGTTAACGTTTTATAATTAAATATTTGGTTTTTGAGTGTGCGTGTGAATATTTAAAAGAGTATATTTTTATAAAATAAATATTTTAATGAAATGCGGGGAAAAAATGGCAAAAAAAACAAAAAAAAAAGATGAAAGAGACTGACGAAAAATAAGAGGTGAAAGAAAGCTAACGTGACACTGATATGACTACCGCCACCACCCTTTGGGATAATTCTCACTGTACACAGATATGGCTGAGCATGGAAGGTTCAAAACCGAACTGGACCGACAAAAACCGAACCGACCTGACAACCCTTCGGTTCGGTTTCGGTTTTTTACAATTTTCGGTTTCGTTTCGTTTTGGTTCGGTTCGGTCCGATCCAAAACCGACAAAAACATGCACAAACACACGTAAACCGGACCGAACCGACGGACCCGACACTAAACCGAACCGAACCGACTATATTCGGTTCGGTTTATGTTTTTTATGGTTTTGGTTTTGTCGGTTCGGGTCGGTTTTGGACCGACGCTCATCGAGTCATCCCTATACACAGATAATGCAACCACACACTAGTCCACCACCAAGGGTGAGCATTGATCCCGGACCGGACCATCAAACTGAGAATCGAATTAGCCAAAAAGCCTAGACCGAGTACTGGACAGAATGTGGTCGGTCCAGTCCGGTCTGGTCTCGGTCTTCCGGTCCAACAAAGCCAAAATAATCAGTTTGTGATCCGAACCGGACCGAGGACCAAATTAGCCCAAAAGCCTAGACTGAAGACTGGATCAAATGTGATCGGTCCGATCCGGTCTCGATCGGTCCATCGATCAGTCCGGTACGTTCCGGTCGTTTGATCACCCCTATCCACCACTACTACACTACACTATTCTAGGGGTGAGCTCGGTTCCGGAACCGCACGGAACCGAACCGGAACCGAGAGAACCGAGAACCGAAAAATGGATGGCCGAGGAACCGAGAACCGGACCGAGTAGCATGTCTCGGTTCCGGTTCGGTTCTCGGTTCCGGTTCGGTTCCTGCGGGTCTAACCGATTGGAACCGAAATTATTAAGAAAAATGCATTATATAAAGTATTTGCTGTCGTAGAATTTGTAGCATGCATTATATAGATGTATTTTATGTAGCTATGTGAATCCTTAGTATATGGTGTGTGTTTGTTTCATGATAAAATTAACACGGTCTCACGGACCACGACAACCCAACAACGTTGATAACATGAACAGAACCAACCTGATTTGACGTCATCTTGTAACGTGTTGTGGCGTAGTACAAGTTAGCTATGTGGATAAGAAAAGTACTTTGTATATTGGAGTCACTTGAAAACGAATTAGATCATGCAAGTTTGCTTGTTGGTGCAGCAGCTGGTCACTGAACACCAATATGGTGTATTTTGCGCACTTTACATGACACTTCTTTCATAATTGCTCTAATAGGGAATGTCTCTTTCCAAGTTACGTTGATTCTGTTGTTAGATCAAACAAAAAAATTACACAAATACTAATCATAAAGTTACAAGTAAAAAACCATATAGCTAAGCATTGATTCTTCCCATGGTTATATTTGTGCTACTGTTACATTAAGCAAATAACTTTCTTGCTCCTATTGTTACGCACTTATAGTTGATCACATAAACGTAATTACACAAACACATGCATGTTGCTTCTTGCTAAGGTTATGTTCAAACCAAAATATTTGTTGCAACTACTACTAGTGTTCATATACTTCTAGATCTTCAAACCAACAAACTCTTATATATATGAAATTAATGCGGTTCTTGATTCGGGATCGAACCGAATCGAGCAACCGAAATTCGATAATGAAGAATCGGTAACCTGACCGCGGCTCTAAAATTGATTCGAGTTGGGCTTGATTCCGGTTCGTTTCTGATTCAGGTTGCCTCTGCCTATTTGCTCACCCCTACGTTATTCTACAATCCATGAGTTTTCCACGTGTCACAATTCTCCTGTCACACCTTTTTTGTCTTTATTTGACAAATCTCTATCAATAAATATCACTACAGTATTCGTACACGCATTTCACACCCCCAAAAATCAAAACAAACAAACTTTTTATTACTTTCTCTCTCTATATAATATATACATACACTTTTCCTATATCTATACATTTATTTATTTATTTATTTTCACATATAAATACACACACACACTTACTCATACCACACTTGTAGTAGTAGTAACTAGCAGGTAACTACGGTGATGACGTGGCATCTCGATGATGAGAATGTTGTTGATGTTAACGGTGTCATGACGGCGGTTAACGGTGATTTTTCGCCGGAAAAAAGTATGCTGACGTGGCAGTTGAACAACAATGGCGAACGATTGACTGACGTTAACGGCGGCAGTGAGTTAACGGCGGAGACGAAAGGTATGCTGACGTGGCAAATGAACAACAACGGCGGCGTAACGACGGTTAACGGCGACGGTTATTCTCCGGTTAAAAACGACGATAAAAAATGCATGCTGACGTGGCAGTTACCGGTGATGGAGGTTAACGGTGACGGTGAGATGAAGAGCATGCTGACGTGGCAAATGAACAACAACGGCGGAGTAACGACGGTCAACGGTCCGGTCAACGTCAACGACGATACGAAAGGCGTGCTGACGTGGCAGTGTAGCGGTGAGGTTGTTACAGATGAGATGAAAAACATGCTGACGTGGCAAAACAATGAGGAAGATGAAAATGAGTTATCGAAGTTTCTAGAAGAAGCATCTTGGAGTGAGATGATGACGTGTCAAAACACAAAAGTTAAAATAATAAACGATCCGTACTGGCTCCCGTTGAAGTTTCAAACGGGAGCCGCTTACGTCACCATCAACGGGAACGAGGAGCTTTGCGGCTCCTCGTTCTCTGATTCTGACACTTCTTATATGGCTGGGATTAGTAGTTGTTGTGGTAGTGGATTTGTTTGTGGCGCGTGGGATGGAGGCGCGGATGAGGCGCGTGGGGATTGGGGTGAGTGTGAAGATGAAATGTTGGCGCGTTTTTTGGGGGAGAGTGAGTGATGGTCACGCGCTGGGTTTTGAGGGGTTTTAGGATTTAGATGAGAGATATTTTGTAAAGACTTGGGATACAAGAAAGGGATTTCGATGAAATGAAAAAAATTTGGGAATGGAAAGATTTTGATGAAATGAAAAAAATTTGGGAATGGAAAAGTTATTATCATTAGTAAAGAGTTTAATTTGGTTATTGCAAGTAAATCCATGCAGTAGTAAAACTTTCGGGACGGAATTGCGTGGAATTAAATGCGTTCGGACACCTTTTATGGAATTTCAGAACAGAATAATTTTGACAAACCTCGATTTTTCAGAACGACTCGTCCCAAAATAATCATGTTCGCATTTTGTATAATTTTTCTTAAACGCATACTACCAAATTATTTTCCTGCCCGTCCCGGTAGCTCTTGACATAAAAAGTTAAATCCTATTAAGGAATTATAAACTAAGTCAATGATTAATAATTAATAAATATTATAATGATATTGGTGTATTTAGACTATCTCGTTGTATAATACGTTTGATAATTTGTATTTTTACGTGAAAGGATTTAATTTTACCGGTAAAATCTCAGATTCGTCACTAAACTCATCTCTGCATCACGCTTAATCCATCACTACATGCATGTGTTAGTATTTAAGTCTGTCATAAAATCGTTTCGGCCGATTAAGCCTCTGATAATCGCTGATCGCTCACTAAGCGCATTGATTTTATCATAATCTGCTATTTAATCGGTTTGGTTAACGATCGCTAAAAATCGGTCAACAAACCGATTAATCTGACAAAATCGGTCAAAGGTCTCTTAAAATGGTCAACAATAGAAGTAATATTTATGTTTGATTTTGAACTTTGAAAAATTATGTATTATATCTATATTCAACACTGAAATATTTGAACTACGAATACGCTTATCTCATGATATAAAATAATATAATATCTAAAATTACATTTTTGTGCATAAAAATTTCAATCCGATTAATTCCCGCCTAACCGATTAATCGTTAGGCCTTATCCAAACGTCTCACTAGCGCCTAGCGATTTTTACAACCACTAGTTGGTACTCTATAGAAAATAATGTGACAAATATTAAAGCTTATATAATATGTGGTTTTTTTTAAAAGACTACCACTGTTGCTAAGATCAAAATGCAAACATACAACTACGATTCCAGTTAACCCAAAGTAATAATTAGGTTGTTCCTACCTCCGATGTTATCAACAGATGTCGATCAACCAAAATTCACTTAGCTGTGATATGGTCTTGATGAGACTTGGAGTACGTAATCAAAGTTAGTGTTATTTGATGAATCATATTGTTCATGTCGCCCCGTTTGTGAACCTGATCTTAATGATACGAGCAGATAGGAATTTTTGAGAGGGTGTTCTTGACAATTTTTTCTTTTTGATTATAGTCTTAAAGTTGTCCAGATGGTTAATTTATCGAAAAATGGGGGTTCAGACGCGCCAAAAACACATTTTATTTAAAATTACATTTCAGAATCACAAAATAGGGTGTGACTCATACTACACCCGGCTCCCATGTGGGTCTGTCCATGATGTTATGTGGAGCAATTCATAATGCATTTAGCAACATTTATTGTAACGATTCCTAATGCACCAAGACATGTTCATTGATATAGTTCATATATAGTACTTTGTTGATGATCGATAACCATTGTCTAATCGCATAATATAATACTATAGCTTTAAATATATCTCCATTACTGTTTTCATAATAAAAGATGCATTAAAATATGAGGAGGGTTATTTTACATACCAAACTTTTCTTACATAGAAATATAGAATCATCTCCACCATCCATCTAACAAGAAATCGATGGCTGAAATTAAAAGTATTTTATTATTTCACTTATTTTTTATAATTTAAATATCTCTTAAACCGTTAATCTTTAAGTGAAAATATTTACACCGTCACAAGAAAGATTTAATTATCTTTCATGACGAGATGACTTTGATATCTTTCGAAAAAAAAAAAAAAAATCATGTTTTTCGTCTTTTTATGCGTTCTTGAAATTTCGTGAAAAAAATCGTATATGATTAAACACTAATTTGAATATCACACGCGATATTAGTGTTAAATCGTATATGATATATGATATCACACGTGATATGATATGTATATCATATGTGATTTTACATTAATATCATACGTGATATTACACTAATATCACATACGATATTACATATCATATATGATATAACATTAATATCGCACGTGATATTCAAATTAAGATTTAATCATATATGATTTTTAACGAAATTTCAAAGAACGTAAAAAACCTAAAAACTTTAAAAAAAAGGTGAAAATACGGAAAAAAAAAATTTTGTCGAAAGTATATCAAAGTGTTCATCATATAAAGATAATTAAATCTTTCGTCAACGATATATTTTTTCGCTTAACGATTAACGGTTTGAAAGTTATTAATATTTGAAATAAAATGATGAAAGTGGGTTTTTAAATTGTTAAGATTAATCTCATCCATTAGATCAAATAAAAATGAATGATTGAGATTGATCCCTTGATATATAAATAATCTTTTATCCTCAAATAATCTTAAATCTTAAAATATACTTGATTAAAATAACAAATTTTGCAAATTTATCAACTTGTATAAAATTACTGAAATATAATGTATGATTTGATTTATATTTATCTATCAGAATTATTAATTTAAACTGTCATGTAACTAGATATGGATATCAACGATGTTGTCCATTGAAAATTAAAAGGACAACACATTGACCTTCAACATAGCAATTCAAACTTTCATTAATTAAAGAGTAAATTGCAAAATCGTCCCTAAGCTTTGGTAAATGCACGATTTCGCTTTGGAAACTTTGAAATATAAATACAATCCTCATGGAAACTTTGAAGCGTAAATCGTCACTGGCCAGATCAAACGACTAAAATACCCTACTCTTTATTACTTTTCGGTTTGTTGCTTGAATGGTCCCCGTGTTCGCCGATTTTGCAATTTAGTCATTTTTTTTTTTTTTTTAATTAATTAATATTAGAGCGCGTTTTGTCGATTTTACGTTTAAATCGATTTTCGTTTTCATCTTTTTTACGTTTTCGTCCAGTTTTACGTTTAGATCGATTTTTCGTTTTCGTGGTTTTACGTTTCGTCGTTTTACGTTTTCGTCGATTTTTACGTTTTAAGTCGATTTTTACGTTTTGTCAGATTTTTCGTTTTGTCTCTTTTTACGTTTTCGTCGTTTTTTCGTTTCGTCGCATTTTTTACGTTTTCGTTCGATTTTTACGCTTTGTCCGTTTTACGTTTCGTCTATTTTTACGTTTTTGTAGATTTTTCGTTTTGTCTCTTTTTACGTTTCGTCCGATTTTTCGTTTTCATCCGTTTTTACGTTTTCGTCGATTTTTACGTTTTTGTTCGATTTTTACGTTGCGTCGATTTTTTATGTTTTCGTCCGATTTTTTATGTTTTGTCCCAATGGTGATCGCAGTGTGCCCCGCTCGAATCCGGGTGATGGTCCTTGAACAATGAACTAATATTCACGGGAAAACGAAAAATCGAAAAAACGAAAAATCGACGAAAGCGACAAAAATCGACGAAAACGTAAAAAATAAGACGAAACGTAAAAACGGATGAAAACGTAAAAATCGACGAAACGTAAAAAAGAGACAAAAACGTAAAAATCGGACAAAACGTAAAAATCGCATTTAAAACGTAAAAATCGTATTTAATACGTAAAAACGGACGAAAGCGTAAAAATCGAACGAAAACGTAAAAACGACGAAAACGAAAAATCGATAAAACGTAAAAAGGGACAAAACGTAAACAAAAGGACGAAAACGTAAACAAAAGGACGAAAACGTAAAAACGCACGAAAACGTAAAAATCGGACAAAACGGACGAAAACTTAAAAAACGGACGAAAACGTAAAAACCACGAAAACGTAAAAAGAGACAAAACGTAAAAATCGATTTAAAACGAAAAAGCGGACGAAACGTAAAAATGGACTAAAACGTAAAAACGGACGAAAACGTAAAAACGGATGAAAACGTAAAAATCGACGAAACGTAAAAATCGACGAAAAAGTAAAAAATAATACTAATATTAATAGTTAATTAAAAAAAAAGGACTAAATTTGCAAAATCATGAAAAAGGGGACCATTTGCAACAAACCGAAAAGTAATAAAGAGAAGGGTATTTTAGTCATTTGATCTAGGCGGGGACGATTTACGCCCAAAGTTTCCCATTGGGACGATATTTGCACTTTCCAAAGTTTTGGGACCTAAACGTGCAATTGGGCCATAGTTTAGGGACCATTTTGCAATTTACTCTTAATTTAAATATTTACATACATCCCCAACTAAACTTTAATAATTACATATTTTCCAAAACATGCTTTAATAGATTGTCATCATACATTAAAACTTGTGTTTGGGAAAATATGTAATTTTCAAGCTTCATGGATATACGAAATTCCTAATTAAAAATGGAAGCAAGCCTAGCGGTGTATATATGTAAAGACCCAAGAGGGTTCTCGGTGGTCACTAGAGCCCGATAGATTTTTGCTCCGTAGTATAATTTTTTGTCAAAACCTCAAATATTTTTTAAATGAACCTGATTCTCAAATTTTGGGTTACGTATCTTGTTTAGTTAGTCCATTATATTATGCTAAAATAATAATATTTGTAAACCTAATCGCTTATGTATCCGCCCCTCTTGGCAACATGAGTTTTTGTCCAAAACCGGCATTAACAAAAACAAATGAATACTTGATAACCCATGCTGATGTTTTGATCATTTTGATAGTTTTATTGTAATGTTTTGAATACTGGTGAGCCAATTATGACGCCATGGGTAATCTTATCAAGTATCAAAGGCCGAATATATTACGTATCAAAGTTTATCGTCTCCAGAACTTGTAAGATTGTCTTGCGAAACCGATAGGATGTTCTTTGGATTAAGAACTGTCTTTAATGGGTTGTTTCCTTTCAAAGCTATGATATTTTTCTACATGTAATTGGATATCATTTTATTGATAAAAACAACACTTTATTAATTCTTTTATCTAGTTTATCAAAAGCGTGTAACCTTCAAAGAACGGAAGTATGCAGCAACCACAAGTGATTTCAGAGTTGTTGACCGATAAGGAACTTAATTAAGACATCACAGAACATGAAGACGACGATAAACTTGAAGACATTAGCGATGTTATGAAGCCAATCTTAAACTGAGCATGACATAAATCTGCAACCACAACACAAGAATACTAGAACGCACCATACAGTTGAAGAGATGTTCAATGATACAACCATTTCAAGAGACCTATATAAACTAAAAGGGTCACAAATCTGTCAAACGGCATCAAGGAGAACATGTATGCATATGAATGTTGAATTTATTCATAGACAATGAGGATTTCTATTCTGGAACAAGATAGATAGCAAAACTAGTGTAAAGAGATTATCAATAGTTAGAGCACTAAAAGGGTAAAACATGAAAGTTATCAACCCACATTTTGATGGCGGACTCACCGCATACCATAGGTTTGGATTGCGGTGTAACCACATTTTGAATGCGGTTCTTTTAAATTTACAAATTATGAAAGCTTCTTCGAATGTCAATACGACGCGTCCTTGTGAAGACTTCAACCGACACCCCATTCCTATCATCTCATAAACATGATGCAAAAAGTCGATAAGCGATAATGCTTAGGTACACCGCACTCCCTTTATCCAGAGTGAAGTAGAGGCCTAAATTAAAATGAAATGACATAAAAGATTCAAATAATGATACAAGTCTCTTTGCATCTCATATTACCTTGGTTTTAAAAAGCACGGTGTTTGACTCGTCACATAATTTGACAAATTCCATGACTCTTGATCAACTATTTTATACGCCTAAACAATGACTAGTGATGAGTAAAATACGATATACGCATCTTTGGAATTAAACATATGACAAAAAAAACAAACAAGCAATGCCTTTTCATATTGAGACAATCTAAAATAAGTGTTGGCATTTAAACTAACCATTATCAAGATACCATCAATCATTATTCAACATTGCAAAGAATGACTGGATCCCAAAGACGATGAATGTAACTCCACCAGACATCGCAATGCGCATCGATTCAACAAAAAGATTACTCATATAACTACAAACGAGAGATACATGAAAAAAAACAATCAAATTAGTGAGTATTTACAAGCTTTTCAGATATTTGTGTCGCCAAGCTCTTCCCTCCAAAGACAGCAGCTGTCTGACACAATGCTTGCCCTCTAGAAAAAATAGAGATTATAGAAAAATGTCATTCTAATGCTCATAACTAGAGCTGGAAAAGTTAACACACATATAATATATATGGATATGAGTCGATTTGGGTTGTATTTACTAATCTTTTAATCTTTAGGAAAAACAAAATTGCAGCTGTAGAAATATACATTGTGTAATTATACTTGAGACACTAACTATATATAAAATTTCAAAAGACTCGACAAAGAAGTGTTCTTGGTCAAGCCACTGCGTTTTCACGTAATTTAAGGTCGACCCATTACCCAACCCATCCATTTTGACACCTCTACTCAAACGAACGGTTTGAACATTTGTTCACAACAATTAAGTAGCCATAAATAAATTTTGGTGCGGTGGTAGCTCAAAGTATAGTACAACATTTATTAAGAGTAATTTTGACAATAATCGTATTATATTTTGTGGTTACCACGATTATGTTATTTATAACATTTAAGTAGCCAAACATAGAGTTAGTTCAGTTAACAATATATATACAACATCTGATGCATAAAACCTTCATACTTTAGCATAAAGAAGTATATTAGCAATTACCATGAAGGAATTATATTTGGGGTATATGTAGTTCTTAAATATAAAAAATGTTTATCCCAAAATATTTCTATATGAAAACGAGCACAAAAATAATTGAGATGGCTAACGACAAAATTCCACCAAGAACAACACAAGTGGGTTCTCATTGCATGACCAAACCAATTGTAGCTAATGAAAATTTAGTAAAATTCACATTTAGTATGATTGATTGAGTGTATGCAGGTATATTATACTTCAAGACTCATGTCGACCGACTTTTGTCACCCCACTCGCCAAAGAAAGTTATAGAGAATGCTGTTGAAATAATCATCGGTTATATCGTATATGAGTGATAGATAAGTGAAAGTTTCAGAAATCAAGATCCATACCTTCGTAAAGACGGGGAGAAAAATTGCGAGAAGAAGGGTCCGCTTCTTCTTAGTATCATCATCATCCCGTAATACGAGTAACATAATATGGATTGAATACCATCAACCTCGATCAATAATAATCAACCTATAATGTCTAATATTAGTTTAAGTTTAGACCTCAAAGTGACTTATTGATCCATGAAGTGCAAACATCAACAAATTTTGTATTCCCAATTTCAGATTCCATGGCATTTTTATGCATATTAATATATCATGATAAGAGCTTATGGTATTGTAACATTTTGAACACTATAAATTACATCATAGCATTATTAGTTATTAGTATGTGTGAAGTTTCTTGTTTGCATAAGATATAGATGGATTGCAACAGAAAATGCACTTTGTGAAATACCTTGCCGTTAGCTCTTGATGCTCCGCTGCTAGCTTTTAAATCAGCATCCTACACAAATGAGCAGAAGAAAAACATAATAACTTCCAAGGTCTCATAAGGGTAAACTATAAAAATGTAGCAAATTTGAGCCATTTACTTATAAAGGGGTCAATTTAGGTTGTATTTTTCTCCAACAGGTAAAGTCAAAAAGTTAGCTAAGCTTTTTTTTAACCTCCTAAACCATTCTATTAAAAAATTTAGATTATTACTGTAAAATAATATTCATTAATAATCTTTAAAGGCTTAAACTATTTATGAAATTAATTTACAAGATCTACAAAAATGAGTTTTCTACGTCAAAAAACCCCGACCCGGCCCCTTGCCAACCCACCCATTCTGCCTCCTATATGGGGGAGGTTAAGACGTAGACAGTCATACCCCTACCTAAGGTAGAGAGACTGCTTCCGATTCTACCAAAGGTAGAAAAGGACCTCCGGCCTTGCAAGGGGTGAGGATCGAACCCTTGACCTTTTCTGTCTCCAGAGACAAAGGTGTTAACCACTTGATCCAACCTTGCTCTTTTAAATTCTATAAACATAAAGAGTATCTATTGGAAGCAAGAGTATATTACAATAATCTCCTAGCACATCATGTTAAATTCTATAAACATAAAGGGGGCGTTTGGTTCACAGAATGTTTTTGAAGAAATTGTAATCTTTGGAAGGAATTGTAATTTGATGTAATTGTAATTTAAAGAATTGAAATGTGTTGTAATTGTAATGTGTTGTAATTGTAATTGATGAAATGTGTCAATGTGTTTGGTTGACTCAATAACGTAATGTAATTCAACATTTTTATAAAACTTAAAAAGTTAATATAATAACAACAAGAAAAATAATAATAAAATAATAATAATAAAATAATAATAAAATAATAATAATAATAAATAGTAATAATAATAATAATAAAAAAAAAATAGTAATAAAAAATTTTAATAATAAAAATATAATAATAAAATAATAATAATAATAATAATAAAATAAAAATATAATATTAATAATAAAATAATAATAATATAATAGTTATTATTATTATAATAATAAAATAATAAAAAATAAAATAATAATAATAATAATAATTAATAATAATATAATAAATAGTAATAATAATAAAAAATGATAAATAATAATTAATAATAATAATATTAAAAATAAATAATAAAATAATAATAATAAATAATAATAATACAATATTATTATTATTATTATTGAATAATAAATAATAATAATATTATTATTATTATCATTATTATTATTTATTTTTATGATTATGATTATTATTATTATTAAATAATAATAATAATAATAATAATAATAATGTATTATTATTTATTTTAATATTATTATTATTAATTATTAATTATCATTTATTATTATTATTATTATGATTATTATTATTATTATTTGTTATGTTATTATTATTATTATTATTTTATTTATTATTATTAATTTTATATTTTTATTATTATTATTATTATTATTATTATTATTATTATTATTATTATTTTTATTATAAGTATTTTAATATTATTAATTATTATTATTATTATTTTATTATTATTATTATTATTTTTATGATTATATTATTATTATTATTTATTAGTTTTATTATTATTATTAAAGTAAACAAATACTGAATTACGACGTAATTCAAAACTTTCCATCCAACTTTCTATGTAATCTAGATTCTCTCACTTGATGTAATTGTAATGACTGAATTACAATTACAATGCAAACCAAACAGTCACTGTAATGTAATCTGAATTACAATTCCTTTCACCATGCCAACCAAACATGATTGGAATGTAATTCAGATTACAATTACAACGAATTACAGCGAACCAAATGCCCCAAAAGAGTATCTATTGGAAGCAAGAGTTGACTTTCGCATGTGTTAAAAATGAAGAGTTTAAGATTATTTAAGTGCCCGTAATGAGTATACCACCCTATACTGTACATATTTATCTTATTTTATATTACATACTATTGTTTATTTATTTAACCAAAGTAGAAGATACATGAGATCTTGGTAAGGAAGAGACATGACCATATTTTGAATATTATATGTATGCTTGCACATACTTCATGAAAGAAGTAAATACACATACATACACACACTTCATGTAAAGAAAGGAGCTTTGGCAAATGTTGTACGTACATTTACAAGAGCAGGCATGCATGGTATGCGTAGTATAAATAGCATGCTTCCATGACTCAAAGGCATCATAAAAAACAACCACCTCTACCTTCTCTACTAGTAATACTTTGTAGTTTAATACAATGTCTAGCATTGTAATGCTCGCACTATTAGAGACCATCTTCCTCTCATCATCTCTATTACACCCTAATGCATAATCTCTTAATGCTCAACATCGACTTGATCGTCGGAGGGTTCCCGGGCTCGGCCGGGGACCTCTAACGATCTTTCTTTGTCTTTTCAAAGATCATATCAAGACCCGAAAGTCAAGGTCAAAACGAGTTAGACGGTCAACCAAGCACCTTGACGAATGCGGATTTTGGTAGCATCATTTGGCGCCATCCGTGGGACCCGAGCAAAATATTTGCCTCGCATGCTCACCGCATAACTGTTAGAAACTCGAAGGCCTTTTAGGCTTATATTTGATGAAGATGTTGTAAGTGAAATTTAGGAAGAGAGGAATATTATTGATTGCTTAAGCTTTGCTTGATTTTCTTCATTACAAATGCATCACCACAACACCTATTTATACTACTCCATGGAATGTTCTAGAGATAAGATATTTCCATGGATATTCTACTACGATCTAGATACTTCCTACATCATCTTGATTATTTCTAATACATCATCATCCTTATCCTAGTTCTAGATATTTCTATAACATTTAGCAACAATATTCTAGACATATCTATGGATATTTTCTAGGATTATTCTTTGTCATTCTAGAAGCTTCCATACCATTCTACGACTTTCTAGAAGCTTCCACTATATGGGCTCGGACTAAATCAAGTTTACGATCCAACACCCCCTTTAAACTTGATTTCACCGACTCCAAGCATCATTCGTTGTCTTGAAAAATCTTTCTCGTTGATCGGCTTGGTGAGGATATCCGCAACTTGGTTTTCGCACTCGTATGTATCACTTGGACATCTTTCCTGCAATGCACTCTCGAATAAAGTGATAACGAGTGTTGATATGCTTACTCGATCATGGTATCTCGGATTTTAGCTAAGTCAATGGCGAGACTTGTTATCCACATAGATCTCGATCGATCTTCTTGTTCCATGTGTAGCTCCTTTAGCATACTTCTAAGCCAAATCATGCGTGACATACACATGATGTTGCGACACGCACTCCGCTTCACAACTAGACAAAGTAACAATAGGTTGCTTTTTCAAGACCATGTAAAAGCATTGTTACCTAGGAAGAATATGAATCTGTTGTACTTCTTCCATCGCCTTTGTCTCCAAATTTCAACATCGTCGCTATATCCAACCGACTTGAAGTCTTCACTTGTTGAATAAAACATTCCGTAGTCTACGGTACCTTTGATATAACGGAGGATCCTCTTTGCAATCTCCAAATGCTTTGTCGAGGCTCTTCCATGAAACGACTAATTAGACCAACCGCAAAGAGTATGTCGGTCTTGTACATGTCAAATAGCGCAAACTTCCAACAAGACTCTTGAATTGAGTTGAGTTCACCGCCTCCTCCGTCATGCTTAGAAGGCTTTGCCTTATGTTCTATGGGGTGCCAAGCGGATTGCACTTATCCATGCCAAACTTCTTTAATATCTCCTTGGCATATCCTTCGACTTATGAAAATTCCATCATCCGTCGCTTTACCTCAATGCCAAGATAATAAGACATAAGTCCTATGTCCGCTATCTCGAACTCTTTCGTCATTGATTTCTTGAGCTCATCAATCATACTCGAGTTTCCTCCTTGCCCTTTGGCAACATATCCTCTCGTTGCTCCACATAAACTTCTTCAAGAAGTCCATTCAAATGCAGACTTTACATCCATTTGGTGGATCTTCCACCTATATTGACAAAGAATAGCAATAATCATTCTAATAGTTTCTAAGCGAGCAACAGAGCAAATACCTCTTCGTAGTCGATACCATGCTTACGCTTGTAACCTTTTGCCACAAGTCTTGCCTTGTACTTTTCCACTTCGCTTTGGCGTTTTCTTGGTCTTGTATACCCACTTGACTCAATAGCCTTTTGGCCTTTCTAAGGGTCGTCAACTCCCACGTATCATTCTTCACTATTGACTTTATCTCCTCGTCCATGGCTTGTCTCCATTTCTTGCTTTTCATAGCCTCCTCAAAACTAAAGGTTCACAATCAACGATAAACAAGTAAGGGTATTTCGTCGGTTACCTCGTGAGAGCTCCCATAAACTTCTTGTCTTGGTTCTCCTTCACTTGAACTTGAAGGTGATTCTTGGGTTGGAGTTGGACTTTGAGGTTGTTGGACTTCTTCACTTGATTCACCCGCTCTTCTTCATCGGTCATAGGAAGAAAGTCATACCTTTCATTTTCCTTGATGCTCCAATCCCATGTCTCTTCTTCATCGAACTCCACGCCTCTACTCACTACCACCTTCCTTGTGATTGGATTATAGAGCTTATAACCTTTCGAATGCTTGTCGCATCCAACAAACACATGCTTCTCACTTCTATCATCAAGCTTCAATCGTCTTTGGTGGGAACGTGGACATATGCTATGCTTCCGAATATTCTTAGGTGAGAGACGTTAGGCTTCATCCCATTCCATGCTTCTCATGGAGTCTTGTTATCTAAACTCTTTGACGGACACGGTTCAATAGATATCTTGCACAATCAACCGCCTCGCCCAAAACTCCTTTGGCATCTTCTTACTTTTCAACATGCTTGGACCATATTGAGAATGGTTCTATTCTTTCTCTCCACCACTCCATTTTGTTGTGGGAGTAAGGAGTCGTTAGAAATCTCCGGATCCCATTATCCTCACAAAATTTGTTAAATTCTTTTGATAAAATTCTCCACCTCTATCGGATCTCATGGATTTAATTTTTAAACCTTTCTCCTTTTCAACCATAGCTTTAAATATTTTAAAGTTTCAAAAGCTTGGGATTTTCTTTAGAAAATATACCCAAGTTTTTCTTGAAAAGTCATCGATAAAGAGCATAAAGTAAAGATTCTTACTATAAGAGGGTGGAGTAATGGGACCGCACAAATCCGTGTGAATTAGTTGTAAAGGCTCCTTAGCTCTTGATGTTGCTTCTTTGGGAATGAACTCCTAGCATGCTTCCCAAGAAGGCATCCTTCACACGATTGATTGGGATGATCAATTTGATCTAACCTTTCACCATTCCCTTTGAGGATAATAACTTTAAGTCACCAAAGTTTAAGTGCAGTATCTCGAGTGCCAAAGCCACGAATGATCCTTCAAACAACTCTTTAAGCACTTAGCTTCATCATGTTGAATGTTTAGAAGGAACATTCGGTTTTTAGTCATAGGCACTTTGCTATGAGCTTTCCTTTGAGTTCCTTATTGTAGCACTACGATCCTTGAAATGAATATCGTAATTTTCTCTAAAAGTTGTCCCACGCTTAAAATATTACTTTTAAGATTGGGCACATTGTATCGTCCGAAATATATTGGTGATCGCCATCTTTAGCTCGGATAAGTATCTTACCTTTTCCTTTCACGGTGCCTTTGATTCGTCTCCAAAGGTGGCGTTACCTTCTTTCTTCCATCTCCACGAACAAGTCTTCTTCACCCGTCATATGGTTACTTGCAGTGGAATCTATATGCCATGGCTCTATCCTCTCTTCTTGTTCGTCATGTCTTGCCATTAGCAAGGTAAGCTCATCTCGTCTTCTACCTCCACAATATTAGCTTTTTCTTCCACTTGTCTTGAGCTAGTACACTCATTGGCATAATGACCATATTCTGACGGTTGTAACATTGTGTTTGGGGCTTACCTCCTCTTTGAGATTGAAAGCTTCTCCACGACCTCTTCGATATGAAGACCATTGGTTTCATCTTCTTTGTTTACATCTTCTCTTCCTCTTCCTCGTCCTCGGCCTTGAAACCACCGACCTCGAAAAGTACCGTCCTCGTCCTTGCTCCTTTCCATGTAGAAAGTTCTTTTCTCTTTCTTTGAAAGAGACCTTTGAGTATAAAGCTTGCTCAGGGTTCTTTCCCTTCTTTTCTTCAACTTCTCTTCATGGGCTTGTAAAGATCCCATGAGTTGATCAATGGTCATTGAGTCTATGTCTTTTGACTCCTCTATGGCCACGACAATGTAATCAAAGCTTGGGGGCAAAGAGCGAAGAATCTTTTCTATCACCCTTGTCACTCAAGCTTTCACCATTTCTCTTCATTTCATTTGAAATGGTCAAGACACGAGTGAAATAATCCGAAATGGTTTGGTTCCTCCATTGGAGTTTTGAACTCTCCCAAGAGTTTGAAGGCGTACCTTTTTCACCTTATCGATTCCTTTGAAAGCATTTGAAGGATCTCCACGCTTCCTTGGAAGTAGTTGCGTTTGCAACTTTCTCAAACATCGCATCATCAAGACATTGATAGATGAGTGTAAAACACTGATCCTTCTTTCTTGCCTTTTGCAACTCCACCGCTGGGCGGCATTCATGGAACTTTAGTCATCTACTTTCTCAACACCTTTCTACAATCTCCCATACATCATGTGAACCGAGTAACGCCTTCATTCGAATGCACCAACTACCATAGTTGTCTTTGGTAAGACGAGGATATTGGAACAAGTTCATCATGCTTGACATCGTGATCTTCTAGCTCTGATACCAATTTGTTAGAAACTCGAAGGCCTTTTAGGCTTATATTTGATGAAGATGTTGTAAGTGAAATTTAGGAAGAGAGGAATATTATTGATTGCTTAAGCTTTGCTTGATTTTCTTCATTACAAATGCATCACCACAACACCTATTTATACTACTCCATGGAATGTTCTAGAGATAAGATATTTCCATGGATATTCTACTACGATCTAGATACTTCCTACATCATCTTGATTATTTCTAATACATCATCATCCTTATCCTAGTTCTAGATATTTCTATAACATTTAGCAACAATATTCTAGACATATCTATGGATATTTTCTAGGATTATTCTTTGTCATTCTAGAAGCTTCCATACCATTCTACGACTTTCTAGAAGCTTCCACTATATGGGCTCGGACTAAATCAAGTTTACGATCCAACACTAATCCCATGTCTCTTCTTCATCGAACTCCACGTCTCTACTCACTACCACCTTCCTTGTGATTGGAGCATCAAGGAAAATGAAAGGTATGACTTTCTTCCTATGACTGATGAAGAAGAGACGGGTGAATCAAGTGAAGAGGTCCAACAACCTCAAAGTCCAACTCCAACCCAAGAATCACCTTCAAGTTCAAGTGAAGGAGAACCGAAGACAAGAAGTTTGCGGGAGCTCACGAGGTAACCGACGAAACACCCTTACTTGTTTATCGTTGATTGTGAACCTTTAGTTTTTGAGGAGGCTATGAAAAGCAAGAAATGGAGACAAGCCATGGACGAGGAGATAAACTCGATAGTGAAGAATGATCGTGGGAGTTGACAACCCTTCCGAAAGGCCAAAGGCTATTGGAGTCAGTGGGTATACAAGACCAAGAAAACGCCAAAGGCGAAGTGGAAAAGTACAAGGCAAGACTTGTGGCAAAGGTTACAAGCGAGTATGGTATCGAGCTAGAAGATCACGATGTCAAGCATGATGAACTTGTTCCAATATCCTCGTCTTACCAAAGACAACTATGGTAGTTGGTGCATTCGAATGAAGGCGTTACTCGGTTCGCATGATGTATGGGAGATTGTAGAAAGGTGTTGAGAAAGTAGATGACGAAAGTTCCATGAATGCCGTGAAAGGGTGGAGTTGCAAAAAGCGAAAAGAAGGATCAAAGTGCTCTTACACTCATCTATCAATGTCTTGATGATGCGATGTTTGAGAAAGTTGCAACGCAACTACTTCGAGGCGTGGGAGATCCTTCAAAATGCTTTCAAAGGAATCGACAAGGTGAAAAAGATGCGTCTTCAAACTCTTAGAGGAGAGTTCGAAAAACTCCAAATGGAGGAATCCGAAACCATTTCGGATTATTTCACTCGTGTCTTGACCATTTCAAATGAAATGAAGAAATGGTGAAAGCTTGAGTGACACAAGGGTGATAGAAAAGATTCTTCGCTCTTTGCCACCAAGCTTTGATTACATTGTCGTGGCCATAGGAGTCAAAAGACATAGACTACATGACCATTGATCAACTCATGGGATCTTTACAAGCCCATGAAGAAGTTGAAGAAAAGAAGGGAAAGAACCCTTGGAGCAAGCTTTATACTCAAAGGTCTCTTTCAAAGAAGACAAAAGAACTTTCTACATGGAAAGGAGCAAGGACGAGGGCGGTATTTTTCGAGGTCGTGGTGGTTTCAGGCCGAGGACGAGGAAGAGGAAGAGAAGATGTCAACAAAGAAGATGAAAACCAATGGTCTTCATATCGAAGAGGTCGGGAGAAGCTTTCAATCTCAAAGAGGAGGTAAGCCCCAAACACAATGTTACAACTGTCGTAAATATGGTCATTATGCCAATGAGTGTACTAGCTCAAGACAAGTGGAAGAAAAAGCTAATCTTGTGGAGGTAGAAGGCGGAGATGAGCTTACCTTGCTAATGGCAAGACATGACTAACAAATTGCATAACAACATATTTCATAGAAAGTAACTTCGTGTGCTCCTTACTATTATCACTAATTCCATCCTGAAACGACTTACTGAGGTTAGTGCATATTTGGGTATCAAGGGTAAACATGGCCTTTCAAATATGCAAATAAGGTCCTAACATGATAGTTTGAAAACTAATGATTTTTTTTTATTCTACTCGTGCTCATCATAGACCTTGCTTTATAATTTGACATGTATTTGACAATATACAAAGAAAAGCATCTTAAGATGTTCTTGAACCATTATCGACACAAACTTTGCTTTGCATATACGCTTATTTATGGTCAAATCCAAACGTGGAATAAAACATTACGTTAAATTGCATATTGTTATCAAAAGATCATTATTTACGAATTCATCAGGGTAAACTATGGAAGACTACTTAACCCAAAGATTTATGGCTTTTGAAGTGTGGTGAGATAACTTCCAATATTGTATATTTGTATGACAAATCGTTAAACGATTCCATGTCATGCTCGTGGGCATGTTTAATCGATAATACTTGGTATGACTTCCTCACTTATACGATGACATGAAGTGTCATGTATCAAGTATTACTATTGCTAAACTCATTGCAAGGGTTAAAGTGAGATTCAACCTATATTTATAATATCTCGTGAACCTAACAAGAAAGGGGCATCAAAATGTTTGTTTTGTTCCAAATATGCTATACTCGTTCATCACTACAAATTACATCACGAGAAAGTGTTGAGTTCGCTCGAAGGAGTGAAATCTAATCATGCATAAACAATCATCACGCGGTGCAAGGCCTTTTCAAGGCGTGAAACCATATCACGCAAAAGCGGAACAACCGCTCCAAAGTCGTGAGATCCCATCACGCAAAAGTGGCATGACCACTTCCATGATTATCTCCTTACATTAAAGGGATGAAAAGCTTTAAAGCTTAATATAAAGCTAAGCAAAAAGGTCCGGACCAATACAATATCCCGCCATTAAAGGGATAATAAGCTATATTGCTTACAAAGACGCGAAGCTCTTCGCGCAAAGTGGCATGTCCACACTAAAGACGCGAAACCTCATCGCGCAAGAGTGACGTTGTCACTTCAATCATTATCTCCCGGCATTAAAGGGATGAAAAGCTAAAAGTAGCTAATACACAAAGCTTAATATATAGCAAGGCGAAAAGGTCATGACCGATACAACATCCCGCCATTAAAGGGATAATAGCTATGTTGCTTACAAAGATGTGAAACCTATCGCGCAAAGTGACACGTCCACAACAAAGACACGAAGCCTCATCGCGTGATAGTGACATAGTCACTTCAATGAAAATCTCTCGCCGTTAAAAGGATAAATTGCTATCATGCAAAAGCTTAATATGATGTTAGATAAAATGGTCCGGGCGAATACAATATCCCGTCAGTAAAAGGATAAATAACCAAAATTAGCTAAATATGTAAAGTAGCATGATCACTTAGAAAACGACAAAACATCATTGCACAGAACAATACACTTCCAAAATTATTGACAAAAAAAAAGCATAATTAGTTTATACATGTTGCGTTTACATTTAACGTGTACAAACTAGGGGGCTTAATGAGTATACCACCCTATACTGTACATATTTATCTTATTTTATATTACATACTATTGTTTATTTATTTAACCAAAGTAGAAGATACATGAGATCTTGGTAAGGAAGAGACATGACCATATTTTGAATATTATATGTATGCTTGCACATACTTGATGAAAGAAGTAAATACACATACATACACACACTTCATGTAAAGAAAGGAGCTTTGGCAAATGTTGTACGTACATTTACAAGAGCAGGCATGCATGGTATGCGTAGTATAAATAGCATGCTTCCATGACTCAAAGGCATCATAAAAAACAACCACCTCTACCTTCTCTACTAGTAATACTTTGTAGTTTAATACAATGTCTAGCATTGTAATGCTCGCACTATTAGAGACCATCTTCCTCTCATCATCTCTATTACACCCTAATGCATAATCTCTTAATGCTCAATACTGACTTGATCGTCGGAGGAGGTTCCCCCGGGCTCAGCCCGGGGACCTCTCTAACGATCTTTCTTTGTCTTTTCAGCACTGTTACCGAAGACCCGAAAGTCAAGGTCAAAACGAGTTAGACGGTCAAACAAGCACCTTGACGAATGCGGATTTTGGTAGCATCAGCCCGTAAGCAACAGAATTAATATTTAAATACTTAAAGTTAACTCATTTTCCGTTGTACTAAAATGTATGAAATAAAATATAGGAAGTGATGGTTTTTCATTATAGGAGAAAGCAAAACATATACGCAAAAGCACGTCATTCCCAATGAGGTTTTGTTTCTTAAGCATATTACTACCACCATCTCATAACTTACAAAATACGCAAATCCATTTAGAATAAAAACAATAATATAGTTTGTCTTATCTAGATGACTTCACAACTACTCGCTACATATCAACACCTTTCAAAACCCCAATTCATTTTCGCCTTTTTAGCATGATCCAAAAATAAGGTGTTTGCTTAAGCTTATATTTGGGGTTACGAGCGGGCGGTGATAGAAAAAGCTTTCGAGAGGCGAAAGTTAAAAGTGGGTCTTTAGTCGGGTAATGTCAATTCTTGACCTGTTCTTTATATGAAATCGATTTTACTTTTAATGAAAGTGATTTTTTGGTATTTGTTTGCGTGCGAAACCAAAACCAAGAATTGATGATGATATGTGATATTGAGACATACTTGCTTTTTATGATCGATAACAAAACAAGTAGTTGAAAAATAAAAGTTGGATAACAAAATTCACAAAAGTATAGAGTAGACGAGAATCGAACATTATATCTCATGAAAGTCAAATGTCTTAACTATTTGACTATGATGCAACTATTGGATAAATTTTCACAGTTATACTTTTTATCCATTTATGCAGGAAAATAAAATTCTCTTATCAATCAGCATTCTTTCGAGTGAATTTTGTGGGGGCAGTGTGGTACCGCCTCTGGTTATGAGCTTATTTGACTTGGTTTATATTGCATAAGCTCAATTTTTCTGGTTTATTTTTTGACTTTAGAGCTTATACTGACTAAAACATAGAAAATAAGCCCAAAAGTTGAAAAATAAGCCAGAAAAAATGAGCTTATAAGAAAATAAGCCCACCTAATAAGCTTAGAAAAACACATGCGCTAATTTTCATAAGCCTATTTTATCGTAATTTTTTTAACTCAAAAGCTTATTACAATATTTGGCATTAAACGAATATAAGCTCATAAAACAAGAAAATAAGCTCGGAATAAGGCGAAAAAATAAGCCTAAAAATCAATAAAGTAGTTGAATCATAGAAGCAAAAACATTATGAAACGTTTTGGCAGTTATTATAAATGAATACCATAAAAATAAATTGCATGAAACTCAAATAAGCTACTACTAAAA
Organism: Chrysanthemum lavandulifolium; assembly: GCA_022545495.1. Lineage (NCBI taxonomy): Eukaryota > Viridiplantae > Streptophyta > Magnoliopsida > Asterales > Asteraceae > Chrysanthemum > Chrysanthemum lavandulifolium. Next base: position 293,517,884 of record CM040238.1, on the reverse strand, counting down.
AAAACACACCAATTTCAGATAACACAGTCATCGCAAGAGACTTGCTGAACCCCTAACTATATCAAAACAAATTTCATATTATTACAAAAAAATATCACCATTGAATAAAGTAAATTAAAATGTTTCCACCCTTTACATCTACCTATTTTATGATTCCAAACCTTTCAAAATGTGCATTCCCCTTTAGATTATATGGGTATATTTGTGTTTAAACTAGACAATTTCTAAAAGAATCTACTAATATGGTCATCATAACTTAAGCACTTAGATTTGACTCATCTTACATGTTAAAGTACGAAAAATTTCAAATAGTTTATAAGATATAAAAAATGTGTAGCTTTTAAATATAGTAATTTATATATTTGTTAAGCGATGTCATATATAAATTTACTAATCATATATTTACACAAACTAATGTCCAAATTCAACACGGTATTGTTTTTTTTCTTTGGCGCTTTGGCCGGTTTTTTCCTTGCAAGCGTTTTCACGTGTTTCGTTGGTGAGCCATTTCATATTTATATGATAATATTTATGAAATAATAAAGTTATTCACTAATCGTAAAATTATTATCACGAAAAATATAAAATCAAATAATATTGTTCATCAAAATTTTGATTATAAAATATTTGTCGTTCTGAACGCACGAATACTGCTATAGTAATTCAATTATGAATAAGACTCGAGATCTCGAATCCAAAAGTGACTGAATTTTATTTATTGGCCGTTCCCCAAATTTCCACATGAAATATCAAATGACTAGTGATTTGCTGATTTTGAAAAATATTTCATAAAACGAAAGATTTCATGTATAATTTCGGCAAAATGCAATTGATTTTTTGCAGATCATGTTAATGTATAAAAGATAAAGAGATTAATAACACACATGAACCATAAATGGGACTACAGTAGACCAGGAAGATATAAAACTCAATCCAGATTGAAAAAACTGAAAATCGAACCACATTCAATTCAATCCGTTCCGTTTTTACTCAATAAACCTAAGGCTTCACACAGTGGATCGTAAAAAATCGGTCGGTCACCCAACTTGACCGATTTCAACATCGGTCATTCCCGCTGTGGTCCTTGGGTCTGAAGTCGGTCGAGCAAGGAAAAAAAGCAATCGGTCTCAATTTCGACCAATTGTATACACACGCAAATGGTATTTTTTTTTATTTTTGATTTTATATATTCAATGTTGGTCATGACTGTGGCAACTTGGTCGTGTTTGGTCACCGGAGAAAGAAAGCTGATGTGGCAGGATAATGACCCGGTCACGACCGTGTGCAGCCTAAAGAAAGAACATACTAATATCTAAACTTGATTCTGTACATGACAAGTTTAATTTCAGCATGAAAGTCAGGATGTAAAAGTATGACTTCTTAACTTTGTTCCTCTACTTAAATCGCCTATACCAAAATCAGAGCTTTTCTATCTAATGGCTGAAACATTGTAAATGGTCAACAACATCTGGTCAATAGAGATGAAGAGAGATCAATGGTTGTCTTTAACTTCTTTGACAGCCACAGGAAACATCTCTTCAGGTTGCCTCTGCCAAAGGAAATTTGCAGCTTCCAACCATCGTGGTTCAACCAAAAACTTCTTTTCCTGAACAGCCCAACGAGATTTCTCAGTTCCAGCATCTGTGGAAATGACATGCGTCACGGATGGGTTGACTTCAGTCGAGCATGTAGCTCCTAACCGCTCTGCCAGCATCCATAAATGGTGATGTTCCGCCGGGAATTTTGTAGGAAAAACACGGGTAAACACAACTTTACACCCTTTCAAAACTTCACCACGAACTGCACGCAGCATCTGAAATATTGATTAGGCAGATTAATAATTCTGATCAGGGTACTTTCTGATGTTAAAATACTAAAGTCAGGACCCTTTGGTGCAAAGTGTTTGCATTAAATGCAAACTTTGCCAATTTGGCGAAAACAGCCCCTTTATCACCAAAGAATTGGCAACAACCACCTTAGCATTAATATATAATAATGGAAGTAATGAATGATTTAGCTATATAATCTATTTGAATTATTGGGGTGTGCGAAAATAAACAGATACAATCATAAGGATATCTCACCTGCCTCGCATCTCGGCCAGCAAAATTCTCCCCAAGCTCCTATTGTGTAAGAGTTTCATTAGATGTGTCCTTTCAAACAACATTATGATATCCAGTAGGTAAAGGTAGCAAAATGGCATCTGAGTAATGGGTCACAACAGGTTCTAGTTTGAACATGTCTTTTCGGTACAAGTTACAACGGGCCTGACAGGGTTGGCTTGACCTCTCACCATATTTGGTCCCTTTTTTTCAATATACTTCACCAATTGAATAATGCAATAATTATGATTTCACTAGAAATCAAAAAATTTGAGCTAATTGGTATAGGAGATGTACACTAAAACAGACAACCGGCTACTTCAGTTTCAACTTTCAACCCATTCAACACTTTGACCTATTTGACCCATTAACCTTACAGTTGGTTTAATTTTACCTGTTTTACCCTTTTCGACAAAGCACAGCAAGAGCACAATAATAGAAAGTGACCAAAAGAATACCAGGACATACCGGGTCATAGAACATGCTGTGGACTCTCTTAAGCACCTTAAGAACAGTGGCAAGAGCACCATCAACATCGCTTTCATCACTTCTCAGTTCGGACAGAGATTTAGATTTGTAGCCAAATTGTTTACAGCTTGAGGCAAAGAAATGATATCTTTCCATTGATATCAGATTATCCTTGTGCTTCGACCATACCTTAAAGAAAAACAGTGTCACGGCACGAAAAATAATCACACTGATAAATGTGTGTATACACAGAAAATAATCTTACCGATTCTGTATCATCAAGGATTAAAACAGCACTTTCTTGCCCTAGAACCACATCAAGACCTTTCTGATGTCTAGTTGTGCAATCACCTTGTGCAATCACCTTAGAGTTGAAGTAAACCATTCCAGGATCGAGCAAATTTGCCATTTCTAATGCATAAGAACGCTCACCCATGGTGTAGATGTACATTTCAAACAGATTACTTGCTTCTTTCAAGAAATCGTGAACAAAGGGCCTCAACTTCGTCACCATGTGCATAAAGGGCAATTTGAATAGACTCCCTTTGAGTTTACCTGTCATAAAAAATTATGAACATAGTGAAGTTAATTCACTCTCTTTGAACTAACACAAAATATTTAAAAACCATCATGAAGCCTTTTCACAAATCCTGCTCATAAAAACTGCTTTCATGGGAGCAAATATTTATGAGTAGAAAAACACAAAACTAGTCAAAAAGATATACCTTGCATTGGATCATCTGGGTTCATTAGATACCCTTCTTCTTGAGTTACATCTGAAAACCGGGTTGAGTTTAGTAGGGTGTGGTCTAAGTCAAGAACCAAGTAAAGCTTTCTATGGCGTAACAAATTCTTCAAATCTCTGTCCCGCAGTCGAGTTACTTCATCATCAGTAAGTGTCAGATCCTGCAATTACATAAGATTCTTTGGTTACCCAGGTTCGAGAAACTTTTGTAAGAGATGATATGTGTGCTTAGTGAAAGAAGAATAACCTTGTGTATGTACTTAAATGCGACACCAGATTGATTGTCCCTTTCTCACCACACTTGATGCACATTCCTCCTATAAAACCAGGATGTGCGCATCCAACCTTCTTCACTGATGCTTCTGAACATATAAAAATTGACATGAACTACAACATTTCTAAATGAAATTCTATATATAGAACCAAAGTAGAGGATATTTTATTTGCTTCTAGATATAGATTTCTTTTTTTCTTTACACAGCCACTCCTGCTGTAGTTCTTTTCTCTAGTAAAAACTAGTACAAACCAATATATTAACAATAGAAGAGAAGCGTCACCTGTAATTTCTGTTTTCTCTATATGAGATGTGGAACCATTGGGTTCTTTTGTAGCATAACTCATCTTCATCACTGATGTTTCTGAACATTAAAAATTAACACAAAGTACGAGATTTATAGATGAGATCATTCTATATAAAGGACAATAAACCCAAAGTAGTGGATATTTTATTTGCTTCTAGATATAGATTTCCTTATTTCTTTCCACAGCCACACTTGCCGTAGCTATTCTCTCTAGAAAAAACATAGTACAAACTAACTTATCAATAATAGGAGAGAAGTGTCACCTGTAATATCTGTTTTCTCTATATGAGATGTTGAACCATTGGGCTCTTCTGTAGCATAGCTAATCTTCCTCCGTTTTGTCCTGTGAAAGACCAGATTGTTTAAAAACAATCAAAATGACTGAAATCTAGCAAGCAGAAGGCCAAAGCACCATTATGTATGGAGATGCTGAGCTGTTAATATGAATAAGAAACTTGGAGATGCAAATGTATAAGTAAACAAACACTGTCATGTTTTCTTCCAGATCCAACATTCGTTCAATGATACAAGAACTAAGTTCAAGTTAAAGAAAGTACTAACTAGTAACTACTAGTACCACGTTCAAAATTAGATGTTCCAATAGCTTGGTATATAGACTCATGCAGTTAGTTACAGATACTAATCCCACTCTATTTATAACTTATATATCACGAACCATCATCACCACCCTAATATTCACAATATACTTATCCATTCTACTTGAACCAGAGAATATAGTGTACAATTTACAGAAATGAACATGGCAACATCAGTCTCATTAACCAGATTGCCATAAACCACACCTTAGACTTAGATATGAATGTAAATAACATATTGACTACAAAAAACCAAGTATACAATCTTTCTGAAGAACATAAGACTTTATACCTTCTTGCTCACAAAACAAATCCTAAATTAGGTATGCATCAACAGGAACAAGTAATATGAAGAAGATCAAAAGGTAAACAAACACTGTCATATTTTCTTCCTGATACAACATTAGTTCTAGAATACAAGTAACAAACTCCTCAAAGATTCAGTTAAAGGGCAGTACTAACTACTAACTACACGTTCAAAATTAGAGACCCCAATAGGTTAATACAAAAACTCGCCCAGTTACAGATGTTAATGCTTCTTTCTTTCTAACTATATCTCATGAACCATCAATCACCATTCTGATAATCTGTCAAGCTTATCCATTGTCCTTAAACCCAATAACGTACAATTTATTGCCACGATTCCATAAACATTGCAACATCAATCTTAATAACCAAATTACATGATACCAGATATCAACCTCGCTAACATGTTAACTACTAAAAACCAAGCAAGACTCACAAAACACATCATACATTAGCTTTAGCTATCTCAATGTCCACAAATCAAATAATAATTCAAATTAAATGAATGTACGAATGTTATTATATACCTGTCAATAAGTGACTTATAAGTCTCGTGATCATCCTGATCCCAATCATAATCATCATCATCGTCGTCATCATCATTTTTTTCTTTCTCCTCTTCTTCTTCTTGTGGTTGAGTATCAGAAGTGGAATCCAACTCCCCGTCTAGAAACGAGGCAAAATCATCACTACTCGATGAACTCACCGGCGAATCATCCACGAGACTCATCTGAACTACCTATTATCCAATTCAGATCAGCAAACAGTTACACATACAACAAAACAATCACTATTCACATCACAACACAAAAAACTAAAGCCCTAAATCATTATAACAATCTGTTTTACACCATCAATACTTATTTCAGAAGATATTTCTCGTTTAAACTAGGGGTTACTCGAACACTGCCAAGCCCAAAACTCGAAATGAATCTAAAACTCGAGCTCGGTAAACTAAATCGACTCCATCTACTAGAAAATGTATAACATAAGCCTCGACTCAAGTCGTAATAGATTGTCAGTACTAGAAAATGTATAACATAAGCAAACTCAACACTTTCACACTCCTTGACTCGTGTATATAGTAATAGATATAGAAATCACGTACATATACAAATAGTCAAATAGTAAAATATGTAAAATCACACAAGCTAATATAATGGACGTCTCGAGCTCGACTAGACTTAGAACGAATCAACTTTGTTTTCTATTCAGATCAATCTCAAGCACCTCTACTCGATGACACCCTAGTTTTAAATATAATGCTTGTCCGGCCAGCGCATACTCAAAACGCTAATAAAAAGCGTTTAGCGATTAGCTTTCGCCATTTCACACCTTAGTTATAAATAAACCTACGTTACCAAAGGCTTTATAAAACAAACGGTGCTACTGCTATCAGCTAGTTTTACATACATAGGGTGTGTTTGGTAAAAGTAGCATTGAGCTGTAGCTGTGAGCAGTGAGCTTAGCACCAGCTATAATCACAGCTCTCGAGCACGACTAGACTTAGAACGAATCAACTTTGAAGCATTGGATCAAAATGAGCTTTCCTAAAAAAATAGCAAAGCTCACCTAGGCTGTTGCCAAACAAACAATAAAATAAAAAGCTCTTTTGCATTTCACACCTCAGTTATAAATAAACCTATGCTCCAAAAGCTAGTTTTACATAAATAGCCCTACTTTACACCTATAATAAGCAGTTATGCACTAAACTATTTAATCAATTAAAACTATCCTAGGGTTTCAAATCGAACACCTAAAACACACACTAAAACACACACATAAAGACCTAATTTCACGAATAGCATCACATTCAAGTATATAAGAGAGTAAAAAAAACCTTACAAAATGATGACGTAACTGTGTTCGGAAAGTGACGTTCGCCGTTACGGTTAGAGAATGAAATTATACATATATGTTTTATTTATAAAGTTTTTATGGGCCGGGTTATCTTTTGGGCCTGGTTTTAAATGTATGGGCTGTTTAGCCCATGTAAACATTGACTTAGGTGGTGTTGTTTTCGGTTAAAAGTTTGTTTATTCGGTTTGTTCGGTTAATTTTTTTGGTATAACCGAGAACCGAACCGAATTTTGGTCATTCTAAACCGGAAAATTCAATTTTTCCGTTCGAATAACCAATTACCTAAATTTAATAATTTTTCATTTATTTATATTTTTAAAAAAATTCAAGCTTAAAAATATTATATATATTATAAAAGAGTTTTAATATATTTTTAATATAAATAAAAAAAATATATATTTATTTAATTTCGGTTTTGGTTTGGATTGTTAAAACCATAACTAAACCGAAACCGAACTTTATTTCGGTTCGGTTTTTTTTTTCCGTTCGGATTCGATTCGGTTCGGTTATTTCGGTTCGGTTGATTCGGTTTCGGTTTGATTCGGATATTACCCAACCCAAACACCACCTTAGTAAGAGTATTTGTAATGCTTCAAACAGGCAAAAGCTTTTTTCTATTTTAAAAAGTCTTTTAGTAGTGTTTTTAGTATTGCACCAATAGATTTTTGAAAGCTTTACACAAAGACTTGGCATACACTTAGGCCTTATTTGTTTTTTTAAAATAAGAGCTTTTTATTGGATAAAATGGTGGAGTTTGCTAAGGAGATTATAATACCACCAAATTTTAATCTTAATCCAAACATTCCGGGCCATAAAAGGAGATTGCGACAAATATTTAAGGTAATTAGTAACTATATTAGTGATGTGATATTTTGTTTCACATTAAATTTCGACTACTAATTTCGTTTATGTAGGAGTCGATTGCACTAGATGGAACTTTGATACATGCTTATGTCCCTAAACACAAGCAACATTTATATAGAAGGAGAGGAAAAGGGATTGCTATCAAAATGTTTTGGCAATATGCAACTTTAACATGATGTTTACTTTTCTTGTTCTTGGGATGGGAAGGGTAGCTCATGATTCCGAATTTTATCGAAGCAATAAGAAATCCTAATGCACCGCTTTCCATTACCCCTCCAGTACATACATACATACATAAAATACATACATGCATAGTTTGATTTATTTTGAACTATTACTTAAAATTTTAATTATTATATAACATTTACAGACAAATATTATCTTTGTGATGCGGCTTATGCACACACGAGGGTTTATGGCACCATATCGCAATGTGAGATATTGGTTAGAGATTTTCGCGAAGGTGTGCATTGAATAGTAAAGAAAAGTTCAACCACTAACATGCGAAACTTCAAACGTGATTGAACGTGTTTATGGTGTATTGAAAGCACGTTTCCGATATTAAAAAGATGACACCTTGTTCACTCACGACACAACGAAATATCACGATTGCATGTTTTGCACTTCATAATTTTATACGCAAAGAGGGTTTAGATGATGAACTCTTTTCAAGATATGAGCAATCGAATGTGCAACTTGAGAATGACAACGTATTAGTTGAAGTTGATGATGGTGTTGATGAAGAAAATCAAGCTGTTCAACCACAAGGGAATGCATTAGATCGACAATATATGACTAATTTAAGAGATCAAATCGCGCAACAATTAATGCAAGTGATTGAACGAGTTGTGTCCTAATATGATACATGTTTGTAGTATTTTGATAATTTATGTGCTTTGCTAATTTTATGTTTTGAACCCTTATGTATTTGTATATTTTGAACCATATGTATTGTCTTTAATATTTCGTATTTTAAGCGATATTGGTATATTTTAAACCATTATGTATTGTCTTTAATATTGTGTGTTTAATTGATTGCTTGTTTTGCACTAAATAATACAAAAACTAGTGTTACAAAATACAAACAAAAGAAAAAGTTCAAGACATACAATAAGAAAAAAATAATCGGCCACACACAATCATAAAAAAAGGTTACTTTAATAGCATAAAAAAATAATAGTGAAAAGAAAAAGGGGAAAAAGTTACTTTAAAGAAAAAAAGAAAAGAAAGAAGTACTTCAATAGCAAAAAAAGATGTTTTCTTTATATTTTCTTTTAGTACGATTATGATTTTGCAAACTTTGAATCTGATTTAAGCCAAATTCAATTAATTAATATCATCCTATCTTATCTATACACGTAAACTACTAGTCTACTATCATTGCAGGCAGGGGCGGAGCCAGGATTTTGATTTAAGGGGGGCCAAAAAATTTTAACGATAACAATAACGACTAACGACAAATATCAATATATCTTATAAAGAAACCGAAAGTAAATACTATACTATTAATTTTGGTTATCACCAAAAGTAAACAATAATACACAGTAATTTTTTGTTACTTGTTTTCACTTGTATACAAATTCACATCAATATATGACTCTGAGTCTGCTAATTTGTATACCAAAGTTATTGTAGTTTAAAGAGAACGTGGACAATAAAATTGAGACGCACAAAGTAGCTATGAAGTACATGTTAGAAATGAACTCAATATTATCTTTCGAAAATTCAATTTGATATTTACTGATCCTGAAATCTCTAAAACAAGACATGCTAGAAAGTGAACACCATACCACAATATGCCTATTTAATAGACTCCGAATTGAACCTTACGCCATTTTTTCACCTAACACAATGTTAACTGATAGTTCTTTTAGCAAAATCACCAATTATCTTATTCTAGTCAACATTTTCTAAGCATTATTACTCAATTCAGAAAGAAAAAAAATGTCAGTATTAACTATAAATTTAAACATGTATTGTGAATCCTAGCACTCTAATTTATTTAAAATAATCTATACTACTTTATAATGCGATTTAGGCCTTCTAAAATTACGCTTAAAAATCAGACTTTTTACTTGTTTATTATAGAAAGAATTAAAAAAATAAGATAAGGAGCTCCAATCATCGAGTGGCGTGTGTAATTCTACTAACTAAAAATAAGAAAAAGGAGGAGCTAACAAACTAAAATAAAGAAATAATGGGTGACATACGTCACTTCCTAACTAATTAATCACATTTATTTTTAAATTTAAATATCTTTTAATCCGTTTAATTTTTTATGATCTAATTTCACCATATGTTTTAAAATTTTGTGCTATTTAATTCAAAATCCATTTTGATATATTTTATGAGTTTTCTTTAGTAGTCGGGAAGAAGCGGAGTTGAAAAAAGAAACTTACTTGAATTAGGCGTAAAATGAAAAATATTTGTTCACTATAAAATAGTCATCGGACCCGCATGCATCACATGGTACCCTTCTAGTATATACAATGTATACTCTATATGTTAATATGAAATAAACTAATAAAAATGATTTATTTTCCAAGTACAAAATCAACATCTTTAATTCATGGTTTACGCAACAGCAATACAAAAAAATGTATATATATTGTAGTTAGCAAACAAATGGATTTTTTTTGGCGTATGGACAAGCAGACAATTATATTTGAGAAACTTAACAGGTGTAATTTAATAGTTTTGATTAAAACTCATTTAAAAGAGAACCAATAATGCTATTGGTCAACTGCCCACCAATGAGATATATATTTATTTATTCTATTTTATCCTTCTCTCCAGCATGTCGCCTTCTTCCTAAGTTCTCTTCCTCCATTATTAAAAAAATCAAGATATGCTTCATAATCTTCATATTTTGATCATATTTTAATGTAAGATGAATATAAAGTTTGATGCCCCAAAAAATATGATGCCCTGGGCTGTTGCCCACCTCGCCCAGGGTTGGGGGTGGCCGAACACCTTATAGATCTAATTCTTCATATTTTTACTTATATTCCGACGTTACAAGCTGGGCTAGTTGGATAGGTTGGGGGTGGCTGAGCACCCGCTAGCCACCCCATTGGCTCCGCCCCTGATTGCAGGAAAATCAAACTATAGAAAGCATATAAAAATTTGTTGATTTTCAGGTCGGGATGGCCCACACGAGACAGCACCAGGCCCGTCATAATGGTTTACAGGCCCATCATAATCTTAAATATGTCTCAAAAGCTTCTTGTTCTTATATTCTATGAAAAAATGAATTCATATATTGTGTGTTTGGTAAAATAGCGATGAGCAGACAGAACATGCGATGAAATGGTATGAGTAGTAGTTGTATTTTTTATAAAACGTTTGGTAAACGTAATGATTTGTAACTATAATGTGTAAAATGACTCTTAAATGCTCAAAGCTCTAAATGCTACTTTATAGAGCATTGGAAAATGAGCTCAAAAAATAGGTAAAGCTAATTGCTACTTGCCAAACAAACATCAAAAATCACAACGCTCAACGCTCGCTGCTCACCGCTCCTAAATGCTCCAAAAAGCTCTGCGCCAAACACAACCATAAAAAATCGAATTTGGATGCTAAATATTTGATATGTCAATTCAAATATTGGTTATACGCTTGTACCAACTGAAGACAAATTTGGAAGTGTTCAGTTAGCATCCAATTGCAAGACTATGGCCGCCAAAGAATTACAATTGCATAAAAGAAAACATATAGCTTTGATTCAGGGAGACCATTACCTAAGAGTAATAAACTCTACACAACATATTACTAATAAGGTACAAATATTGATTTGCTTTGCCATAACTCATCGGGTCTAACAGAGTCAAATGAAAATAAAATTTCGGCAAAACTTTGTAAGTGAGCATGATAAATATAAAATCTCAAAACTCACCGAGAAAAATTAACAATGACAGGAAGAATATGTGCAACAGGTCCTCCTGCCTCAGCGGCTAGTAGACGAACGAGTAATCTTGATGCAGAGTGGGGAGATATGCATTAGCACAAGGGCTACGATTGTAAGAGGAAGAAACTTAATGGTAGTGCAATTTTGTATTCAAGAACTATGACCATCTTATGCTATAAAAGCGGACTTCCAACACATGCTCATACATAAATGTGGATTTATCAATAATCCATATATCATGATCATCGCAAAGGAAAGATCTAAGTAGATTTCCATATTAGAAAACCAAGAAACAATGAGGATCCATCCCAATTATTATCAAGACGTGAGCCCCAAAGACAATAATAGCTACCGAGTCATAATTCATCCGGAAATTTGAACTAACATTCTATCATGAATGAGTGTGAAATCCGACCATGGAGGTAATCTGAAACTATTCATACATCTCTTATTATTTTCATCATTTTAGCCTACTTGTATAGCTGTACATATTACTTTCGCATGTTACATGAATTTTGAAATTCCTTATACATATGTGTTCCTGATTACATTATTTAAGGCCATCCAGTCATGGAATGGTAGTAGTGAAGAAACAAACCATAATCTATATGAAGGAGGACTAAAACAGTGGGCTATGTGTCATGTTGTAGATCCATATGTTGTCATAATACCGTAACTCATTACTAGTTTGTATAAAGACTAATTAATAATCGTTCATATTTGCTCAAATAGGATAAGACTAATTTAATTACGAAATAAGGTACATAGATCGGATACAAAGGCTCATCTGCCATCGACATGCTACTTCACTTACTACTGCACATCATAATGTGTTAAATTTTGGGTATCAACTGTGGCAAACATATCATTCTATCAATTGCTAATGGCTTTCAAGTTATGTTCATTGCGTAGATTCTACAAGGGTTAATCATGGACAAAGAATAAAAGGTTTAAAGTTCCAAGATGCTCGTCACTCAAGCTATTCTCATTTCACGATGAGTCATTTATAGTCGTTAGAGGGTCTTAGTGTAACTTAATCTCCTATTTAATAAGTCCCTTAATCTAGGGTTAGACACACTTGTGTGTGCATCATTGTATCACACTCTTCTCTTCTTTTCGATCATTTCATTGATCTTGTCTTGTCTTTGTACTTACATGATTATTGTCTCATTGACATTAATCTAATCTTGTAACATTTTGGATACTATTGTAAACTTAATCTAAGTCGACTATTGTGGCTTAGGTTTGAATAAAGGTTCTATTGTTCATCTTGTGTTGCTTATACTTTCGTGACATGGTATCGTAGCTTGTGCTCATTGATTCTCTTCGCAACAAATTGGTGGTTTGGGGTTATTACTATTGGCGTAATCACCGGTTATCTTCTACTTACAATTAGCCCTAGACTAAGTGAATCTAGGGTAATTGTGATTTGTTCTTCCACGCATATTTCTCGTAAGTCTAAGTCTTATCTCTTCTTCAAACATACAAGACTTAAGTCTTTGTGGTGCAAACGGGTAGACTAACATCTTGATCCGCCACCTTTGAGTGGTACGAATACCGCCTCGGTTTACCCTAGTCCATGTGCTTGGTGCTTGTTGTTTCTTAAATACAAGGTCTTATTTATTTGTCTATTTGCTCTTATTATTATCTCTGTCTGTGATTCTTTGTCTGTCTTATTATATCTGTCTGTCTTATTGTTTGCATTATGGCTATTGGTGATGATAATATTGGTGGCTCTTCCACTGAGAAAAGCTTATCCTTTGGTGATGCTTTGTATTTACACCCTAACAATACCAATGGTACTCCCATTATTTCTATTAAACTCACTGGAACTGAAAATTATAAAATATGGAATATGGCCATGACCTTTGCTTTAAGGAACCATAATAAGTTAGGGTTTATTGATGGTACTTGCATAAGAAATGATTCAACCCTAGTCTTGCTAATCAATGGGATACTTGTAACTCGTTGTGGTTACTTGGATTCTTAACTCTCTCACCGAACTATTTGTTGGTGCTATCTATGCTAAACCGCTTATGAAATGTGGAATGATCTTAAAGATACTTATGATAAGGTTGATGGTTCAACTATTTTTAATTTGCATAAAATATAAACTCTCTTAGTCAAAGTGGGTCCTCTCTTGTCGATTATTATAACAACCTTAACTCTTTATGGAAACAATTTGATTGTATGATTAGCTTGCCTCCTCGCACTTGTGAGGTCGCAAAACATTTTGAAAACACAATCGCCTAATCAAGTTAATGCAATTTCTTATGGGTCTTGATGACTCCTATGTCCCCATCAAGCAATATTTTAACCGAGATCCTTTACCTAATGTCAAACCGCTTTCTCTGTTGTCTCGGAGAAGAATCTCACGAAATGTTTCATCCGGGAATAGCTCGCTAAACCCAATGCTACACCTTTGTCGCAAAAACTTCGATGGTGGAAAATTTTTGATAACAAAAAGGTTTTAACAACAAAGGTTTCGGTTTTAATACTGGTAACAACTCAAATAGCAGAGGACCAAACATGAATCTCAAATGTACTAATTGCAAAAACCCGGTCACACCGTTGATAGATGTTATGATCTTGTTGGTTATCCCGCCGGATATGTTAAAAGGAATTTTAATGAAACCTTTCAAGAAGAATAATGTTTCACGAAACTAATCATATCACCGATAATAGTGCTAGCAACTCTCCTGCTTCCTTGTCTAATGAACTCTCCGCACTTATGAGTCTTCTCAATGACAACAATGTGTCATCCGCTAATGCCAACTTAAGGTGTAAAATTTTTCAGAACCTTCTTTAATGGCGTGTCAAGTTTAATGTAAACTTCAACAAATTTTTAACAACAACACAAAATCCTTATCCGAAACATCGCCTTGGTTGGATTGTTGACTGTGCAAATCAAGACATGACGTGTCTCGAAATTTTTTAATCAATGTTGTTAACATTTCAAATCTTGGCTTAACTGTTGGACATCCCAACGGTACTCGTGCCTTAATTACTAAAATTGGTGATTTAAAGGTCAATAATGACCTAACTCTTTTGATGTTCTAGTTGTTCCCGAGTACAATGTTAGTCTCGATGTCTGCTCATAAAATTGCTAGAGACAATAAGATGTTTGTTGGGTTTAATGAATCTAATTGCTATATACGTGATTTACATCAAAAAGGATTGTGGGATTGGTAAACAATACAATGGGTTATATATGTTTGATATTGATTCTACATGTAAGATTATTTCTAATAACCGCATATCTGCTTGTCATGTTTCTAGAAATCGGCATCAAAGACTTGGTCATCCTCCGACCAAGTCCTACACATACTTAAACCCACTCTTAAATTTGATAGTACATCCAAACTCGATCATCTCGTGATACTTGTAATAAAGCTAAACAAACCAGTGGAACCATTCCTCTAAGTGAACATAAATCAACTAAAATTGGTCAACTTGTTCATCTTGATGTATGGGGACCATATAAAGTCACTAGCGAGATGGTTACAAATATTTTTAACCATAGTTGATGACTATTCCGTGGTGTGGGTTTATATGCTTAAGGGAAGGATGATGTTTATGTTTCCATTGTTAACTTTACTCATATGCTATCAAATCAATTTGAACACAATGTTAAGATTTTTAGAAGTGATAATGGGACATAATTTGTCAATAATAAACTTCAACACTTTTTCCATGAAAAAGGAATTTTACATCAAACCTCTTGTGTTTATACACCACAACAAAATGGTATTGCAGAAAGGAAACATAGGCATCTCCTTAATGTAGCTAGATCCCTTATGTTTCAGGGGGAATTACCTCTATATCTTTGGCCTGAATGTGTTCTAATCCGCCTATGTCATAAACAGTTACCTCTTCGCCTGTCTGCAAGTCCCCTTCTTCCTTGTGTATGGGCATGACCCTTCACTCTCTCTCCTTAGAGTCTTTGGTCGCTTATGCTATGCCACCATTCTCAACATCTCTCGATAAATTTGGTAGTAGGTCCGAAAAAGTGTCCTTATTGGTTACTCAAATGAGAAAAAGGCTATAAACTCTTGAGCCTAGAAACAAAAATATCTTTTACTCCGTAGATGTCAAATTTTATGAAACTGTTTTTCCTTCAAAATGAAAAATACCTTGTCAAAACCTTTTGTTGAAACTTTTGTACCAAAAGATTTAAATCACAAAAATTTCTTTGACTCACAAATAAGTCCCAATGATGAAGGAGAGTGACATCCTATGATGATGGCACAGTGGTAAGTCATCCTACTAGGATTGACGAACCGTTGCAACATCTATAGATGATAATACACACCCCGAGGGCACCATATCACATGAATCACATCCCGCTAATGCATCTTCCGATTCTACCGATACAACACCGATTCTCACGAACAAGAAAGAGGCTTGCCACCACTATCGCTAGAAGGTCAACCGAGTCTCTAAGTTGCCCAAGAATCTTAACGACTTTATTGTAGAAGGAAAAGTCAAATATGGTGTTGAAAAGGTTGTTAATTACTCTAATCTTAACAAAGATAATTATCGCTTTGCATCTAGTCTTAATAAAAGTATTGAACCCACTGTTATGAAGAAGCTATCCTTGATAGTAATTGGGTTGATGCTATGAACTCAAATTGAGGCCTTAAATGAAAACCATGCTTGGGATATAACCGATCTACCTCCTAATAGAACTCCTATTGGCTACAAATGGATCTTTAAAATCAAATATAAAGCCAATGGTGAAGTTGATAGATACAAGGCTAGATTAGTTGTTAAAGGCTATAACCAAAGGGAAGGAATAGACTATGATGAAACTTTTTCTCCTGTAGAAAATGTCTCATCGTTAGATGTCTTATTGCCTTAGTCAGAAAAACAAATGGCCTCTTTTTCAACTTGATGTTAACAATGCTTTCTTGTATGGAGATCTTGATGAGGATATCTATATGACCATCCCCAAGGGGTTCTCAGAATGAGAACAATAAGAATAAAGTTTGTAAACTTGTCAAGTCTCTATATGGCCTAAAACAAGCTCCCGTGAAATGGAATGAAAAACTTGTCGTTGTTTTAAAAGAAAATAACTTTGTTCAACTGTTAATGATCACTCTTTGTTCACCAAAAAGAGAATAACAAGTTTATTGCTCGCTTGTTTATGTGGATGATATTGTCCTCATCGGAAACCGCATTGATGAGATAAACCTATTCAAAGAGTTTCTAAAATCAAAATTTCATATTAAAGACTTGGGAAATCTAAAATATTTTCTTGGCATTGAGGTTCTAAAACTGGAATGACATTTGTCTCTCCCAAAGAAAATATTGTCTTGAACTCCTCAAAGAATTTGGCCTTCTTGGTGCAAACCGTGTCCACCCTATGGAACCCAACTCGTCCTTCCATACATTCCCACCACCGATGATCCCTTACTTGTCAACATCATCGGTTATCGGGTTACTTGGGAAACTTATCTATCTCACCCATACAAGACCGACATCTCATACTCGCTCATTGTCCGCACAATATATGCATTCTCCCTTGAAATCTCATCCGAATGTGCCTCAATGTTCGAGATATCTAAAAGGAGCTCCGTGAAAAGGTCTAAGGTACAATTTCAAAGAACTCAAAATCATCTTGAAGGATATAGTGATGCCGATTGGGCCAAATGCAAGAAAACCGTAAAATCATCTGTGGTATTGTGTTTTCTTTAATGATTGTCTCGATCTCATGGAAAAGTAAAAACAAAACACTCTTTCAAAATCTTCCATGTAAGTAGTATAGATCTATGTCATCGCTGCTGTGAAATCATTTGGATTCAAAAATCTTAAAGGATCTAAAAGTTGATATTAATCTCCCCGTTAATCTTTTTGTGATAACAAATCGCTTTACAACTTGTCGTCAACCCTGCTTTCCATGAAAGATCAAAACACTTTGAAATTGATGTTCACTTCATCGTGGAAAAATTGCTAGAGGTGTTATAAGTGCAAAAAGATTGGCTCTTCAAACCAAACTGCACGACATACTCACTAAAACCTCCCGTCTATCAAGATAAATTTTGTGTGAAAATTGATATTGTTTGATATGTTTGCCCATCGATTAAGGGGAATGTTAAATTTTGGGGTATCAATGTGGCAAACATATCATTCTATCAATTGCTAATGGCTTTCAAGTTATGTTCATTGCGTAGATTCTACTGTGGGTTAATCATGGACAAAGAATAAAAGGTTTAAAGTTCCAAGATGCTCGTCACAAGCTATTCTCATTTCACGATGAGTCATTTATAGCCGTTAGAGGGTCTTAGTGTAACTTAATCTCCTATTTAATAAGTCCCTTAATCTAGGGTTAGATACACTGTGTGTGCATTGTCATTGTATCACACTCTTCTTCTTCTTTCCGATCATTTCATTGATCTTGTCTTGTCTTTGTACTTACATGATTATTGTCTCATTGACATTAATCTAATCTTGTAACATTTTGGATACTATTGTAAACTTAATCTAAGTCGACTATTGTGGCTTAGGTTTGAATAAAGGTTCTATTGTTCATCTTGTGTTGCTTATACTTTTGTAACTAACCCGACCCAACTAAACGAGCTACTACATCTAGCATGACACCAAGAATAAGCACGAGAAACAATATCATCAAAAATAATATCCTTCCGAGGGATTTTGGCCGCAAAAAGAAGACCATTTCTGAAACTCCAAATACTCCACCAAGCGATATAGAACACATCTTCCAGCATGAGCTTAATTTTGGATCCGAGCCGAATATCTTTGATCCAATAAAGCCACTCCTCATAAGAAGCAATCTGCGTCCAATTCAGACCCCACCAACGACAAACCAATCGAAGAACACCAGCAGCCAAGCTACAAGTAAAAAACAAATGCGAAGAATCTTCCGGAGAATCCTTAAAAATCGAACAAGAAGAATCAGGAATATAAACATCTCTTTTGAGCAGGTTCACGTGTGTAGGCAGCCGATCTATACTCAACTTCCAAGCAAACACGTTGACTTTGATCGGAATAAACTTGCACCACCGAGTAGCGTTGTGATCTTTAGGAAGAAAGATCTCGTCCAATAGGGTCCTAGCATCTTTAACACGAAACATCCCATCGCCACTCAAGGACCAAACCCATCTATCATCGACCGAGGACAAAACGGATGAGCCAACCAAGTTTTGAAGTTGAACGAGCTGTTGCTCTTCACTCCCACCTCTGGCAGAACGACGAAGAGATCCATCTATAGAATCTGACAATTTATCGGCCACACAAATGTCATGATTAGTTTCCAAAGCGAAAACTCTCGGATAACGATGGCACAAAAGGGAGTCATCGATCCAAGGGTCCTTCCAAAAACTTGTCTTAAGACCATTACCAACACGAATACGACAATAAGAGAGTAAATCAACTCCTTTATTCTTGAGCTTATGGATCTCTCGTACTATATTACCCCACACCGATGAGTAACGAGAAGAACATTGAAGAAAACTAGGACCATCTCCAAACCCATCTAAAGAGAAGCGCCCTGTTTAAAGCAAAATAGCTGGACACTCCTAACCCTCCATATTTTTTAGCCGCAAGAATTTTAGACCACTTAACCCACATAATCTTCTTATCACCATCTTGGATACCATAGAAAAGCTTACGTCTAATAGACTCCATAATATTTAGCACAGCTTTAGGGGCTTTATACAACGACAAAGTGTATATAGGAGTGGAACCGAGGACCGACTTGAGAAGAGTAAGTCTCCCCCCAACGGAAAGAAGATTACATTTCCACTTAGATAACTGAGAGTGAAGTTTATCAATAATAACGTCCCATTCTTTTACCAAAGACATATTGCCTCCAACTGACACCCCCAAGTATTTGAACGGAGCTCGCATAACAGAACAACCAAGAGAAACTGCCGCTGCATTAACCATCTCATGAGACACACCGACACCTAAAATATGACTTTTTTGAAGATTAATTTTAAGACCGGAAGCAAGCGAAAAGCAATGGAGAATGTGCAGAATGCGAGTAATGTTGTACTCAGACCATTCCCCTATGAACACCGCATCATCCGCATAAACTAAATGAGAGATCATAAGAGAAGAGTCAATCCTTAAGCCTTTGAAAATACCTGCTTCAATAGCTCTGTTAAATGATAGGTGAAGGGATTCCATAACAAGAATGAAAAGGAACGGAGCGAGCGGATCACCTTGCTTAAGCCCACAATGGAATTGAAATTCAGATGTCGGGCTGCCATTAATAAGGATAGAAGCCATACCTAATGATAAGCTACCAGCAATCCATGAACGCCACTTATTTCCAAAACCAAACGCCTCAAAAACCTCGTCGAGAAAATCCCACCGTACAGAATCATATGCTTTTGCGAAATCAGCTTTAAAAACCATAGCATGTTGCTTTTTATGTTTACACCAAGATAGAACTTCATTAATAATGAACGGACCATCTAAAATGTGTCGGTTAGGAACGAACGCGGTTTGGACGTCCGAAATGAGGTCCGAAATCACATACGCAAGACGAGTAGCCAGCACTTTAGTAACCACTTTGTACAAACTTCCGATCAAACTAATAGGTCTGT
Source organism: Chrysanthemum lavandulifolium (assembly GCA_022545495.1). Classification (NCBI taxonomy): domain Eukaryota; kingdom Viridiplantae; phylum Streptophyta; class Magnoliopsida; order Asterales; family Asteraceae; genus Chrysanthemum; species Chrysanthemum lavandulifolium. Next base: position 293,497,882 of record CM040238.1, on the reverse strand, counting down.
AGTCACTAACGAATTTTGGATCTTGAACTTTCGGAATAAGGGCTATAAATGATGAATTACAACCCTTAGCAAATGTTCCATGTTGGAAAAACCACACAACCGCATCACAAAAATCACTACCAATGACATTCCAATATTTACGAAAGAACTCGAAAGTAAACCCGTCCGGACCCGGCGATTTGTTTTCCCCACAATCCCACACAGCTGCTCGAATTTCGTCATGAGAAATAGGGATTTCCAAATCATCAGCCTGATCTTGACTCAACCGATTTTGAAACTGAAAATTTAAACGAGCACGTGAAGATCTGGGACCTGAAACCGTGTAGAAAAGTGATTAAGAAATTCTGCTTTCACACGAAGAGGATCATCCACCCATTCACCATCAACCATAATGCCTTTGATAGATAAGTTCGCCCGTTTTCTATTAATTATGCCATGAAAAAATTTGGAATTTTCATCTCCCTCAATAGCCCATTGAATTTTCGCCTTTTGGGCTTGATCACTTGCTTCTGTTGCTTTGACGTCGTGTAATTGATTCAACAATTCTTTACGAGAATGAAGAATATCGTTGGTAACACCACCTTGATCTAGCTCCTTATCAATGTCTTGAAGTTTAGATTTAATCTCGTTAGCATTACTTGTGTGCTCCCTCTTATATGTCGCAACCCAAGAACGAATCGTCTTTTTCAAAGACTGGAGCTTCTTTTTAAAACGGATCATATCATTACGATCGTCAAGCATGATAGAGTTCCAAGTATTAGAAACCATATGATCAAAACCATTCAGACTGAACCAAGAGTGATGCATCTAAATGAATAGAGATGCATATAATTTAAGTCGATGCATCTCAAATATGCGATTATAGTTATTTCTCATTCTTCTCATTTTAAGTTTTCTTCTCACTACACAAAAGGATAAAACTCTCACCCGAGATCCAACTCTAATAAGAGTTTGGGTCAATCCGAAACCCCGAATAATGGTTTTAACCTATGTAACCGGACCCGAATAAGCTCGTTTGGACTTGGTTTTGACGAGTTCGGGTATATTTGACACACATTGACTATTCCAGACACCAGAAGAGTACACAACTCTAATAAGAGTTCCAGTCTTTCCGAAAACCCAAATACTGGTTTAACCTGTTCGAATTTTAGATATGACATTTCATTCATACGATTATACACAAGATATTGATTTGAGCATCTCATACTTGTGTTGAGATTGAAATAGTATCAAAATGTTACTTTAAACATGCATAAACTATTGAATTGACATGGGATTTGAGGCTTTGAGCTTTCGAGGTATCAACTTTACTTATTTTAGGAGTGACGACCCATGTATAATTTGAACTTGAATCCATTTAGGACATGACCTGTTTTGGATCTTGACTTTGACATTAGCGGAACTCAGTGTCCAACAACGATATTCTGAGACCAAATTCAGCCTGTAGAAAGCCTTTTAATATGTTCCCAACAAAAAAAATATCTAATTTCATTTGGGTACATAGACGATATCTCTTGCATTTGATGGATTGACACTTTCACTACCATGTAAGCGCTTACTTGTGACCACTGAATTGTACAAATATAAAGGAAAATCTGCCTTGCTAAAACAAGATTTAGGAATTCAATCAACAATATTACACCAAGGGGACAAACTTTAAAATAGGAATTAACAATATTTAGCTTAATTAAGTTCAACTTGAAAATCACATAATTAGCGTGCGTGGCATGCTTAGATCGACTGCTTATAACTTTATTGCTGATTTCATGTTGAGTCTCCTAACTCGATGATATTCTCTAGTTGATTGATTATAGTAAGTGACGGAACTAGGGGGTGTCTCACGGTGTCACGGGACCCCGATAGAATCATATTTTGTAGTGTTAATTTTTGAAAAAAACTTTGATTTCTCTTAATTGCACCTGGTCCAAAAGAACGTGTTTATAGTCCTTGTGTAGTTACTCCATTAATAGGTGAGATGTAAACTCTAATGCTAATCAATAGCACCCTCGTCCTTTGTTGCTTGACGTTGTGAGTCATTAAAATAAGCTGGGACAGTTATCACTGCATTTTTCGCAGCTTTTCCAAGGTAAAGTTCAGCAGTTTCTTTCATCTTGTCAAGAATCATTGACGAAATTTCTTCCATCGCTAATTGCAACTTTTTTCCCTTATAGGAGACGAGAATCTTAGGTGTGTCGGATAGCCCTTGTATGACCCTAAAAGGCCACAACTTCATATCAGTCTGCATTATGGAATCTGTGAATCTCCTTCCAGTCAACCTCTTTGTATCTGAAAATTTACAGATAATTAGGCTATAACCGAGCGAAAATAGTCTGTCAACAAAGATTTTGGTTCCCTGGAGCATCACTAAGACTAAATATTTTCATAAAAAATCAGAACACGTAGTAGATTTTAGCACCTAAGTCCTATCAATATTGACAAACGTAACCCTTGTTAGCTGCCCAATTGATACTAAGTTTGGTATCAAGGTGTTTGCTTACAGCTAAAAAACATAACCTTCGGAAATGGCATTAGGTCCAAGTTAGGCCATTCGAGTACACCATATAAGGTTCATCACGACCATCCCAACATTGTGTTTGTTATATTCAAGCTCGTTGTCATTTAGTTCAGAAAGAGTGCTTGGTTAGTTTTAGTTTCTTGAAAGTTCAAAAGTGGTGTTCCTTTCAAGTTGGTTCAAGAAAACATGTATTAAGCAACTCCACAATCATATTTAAGCTGTTCGAAAAGCCTCAATGAAGTATATTTTTATTCTCAAAATATAGCTTATAACACTTAAAACAACATGTCTACTTATTACAGGGTGTTTGGGAGAGCATAATTCTGGCCTATGCACAACATATCTACCAAGTTGTAAAGCCGCCGCCGTAACCACCAGCAAAACCCAGGTCAATTCTCCGGCGATCTTTATTTATACCCAATTGAGTTTTGACATAAAGTTTGATACTTTTTGGGGTATTTTGTGATTTGAAGATTGACCCATTATAAGATTTGATCATATGTACTAACCCTTTTGATTTCTTGAATTAAATACTCCGTATATGTTTTCTTTTAACTTAACTGTTTTGCATCGAGTGCTTATATATCTTAGCAGATTCTATAATCTTTAATCATTGTTTGTTTAGTCAAATAATCTTCAATGCAGCAACAAGAATAGCAGCAAAATAAACATAGTCTAAAAACATCCAACTCTCCTTCTGCAACTCTAGACTATATTTTCTTATGTTTCGACCTTTCTTGTTGGTCAAAATGGGTAGGTTTTTCAGCACACGTCAAAGTGGGTTAGATCGACACATAAACACTTGTGTATCTCTTTGCGTACCATATAAACGACGAATATCTAATAATACATTTAAAAACTCTTTTGATCCCATCATGCATTAAATATGTTGCAAAAGTAAATAAAATGAGTGACATGAAGTTATTATGCCCGTAGTGACATACAACGCTAAACGAGTTATAATTTGCAAGTCGCAACCTCAATGACTACAACCTACAGCAAACTAAGCTAATACCAGTATTTGACAAACAAGTCATTCCGTATGCGAATTTTGAGTTTAAACATTTCTGTCATCTCAATCTTTTCTTACTTAGCCGTTTCCTTATCACGTCATTACATCAACTTCTACCTTTCTTCATAAAATTGTCACTTGTTTGGAGACTTCCTTTTCGACTTGCTCCTTCCTATACGAGTCAATAAAGATTAACAAATTCAGGGTGATAGTAAGAAAGGTGGAAACATATATTTAATTGACATTTAAAAACTGACAAATTTACTTTTCTGTCAATTATAAAGATTAACACATTCACGAAGTGCCTTGGAATGTACACAGCTCATAATTGTGATCTACGTTTACTAGTAATTTCAGACTATATTTTCCCGTGTCTTCTCACTAATTTCATTAGCTTTCGGTTTCCGTATATGTTGTATATCCCCTGCCCTCAAAGTGTGGATGATTATGCAATCACCATCAGCCAATAGTGCACATTCGTGTCAGCACACATAATCCTTTGAAAGAGATGAACTAAAAAATAAATGAGTTTGTATTTTTTTGGCTGTTAATGTAAGTTATTAAAAATACATGAGTTTGTATGTTTGGTCCCAAGTTGTCAGGAATATTTAAAAATGGGATTGTGCATCATTTATATCCTTATTAATTGGAAAAGAACAAAATTTTAAGTAAATGACGAAGAACATACATACCAATGTTTCAAAGTTCAAACTCTGGACGAGTGAGTGCCAATGCAGTAAACTCACTGCTGTGAGCCCAAACATACCTTAGAGAAGGTAAAATAAACACAGAGCTGGCAACAGCTTGTTTGCTAAAGGGACAATACCTCAATTTCAGCTTTCTTAATCTTGGACACCCTTCGGTTAGATTCACAAGTCCTGCATTTGAATTTCCTATTAGAGTAAGAGACAAAGACCTCAAATTAGCACCATACTTCGCGATATACTCCAATCCCACGTTCGTCAATATTCCAACATCCGTCAATCCTCCATACCAATGCGAGAGACTGTGACTGATATCTAGCCTTTCAAGTTTGCTGCAACCCATTAGCATAGCCCGAATCCCATTGTCTAGCGGTAGATCTGTTGTCCTATATTCCCTATCCAAGTACATACGGAATTTACGGAGATTCTTCAAATGCGCTCCTAGACACTCGAGAGCTTCATTTGAAATATCTCCAAGGCTAACCTTTAAAGACTCCAAATTAGTACATCCTTTGCCACAACAATCAATCCTCGTGGGTCACAACCTTTTATGGGTAAGTTTATGCAAATTCTTGCAAAACTTACTAATAACTTGTAATCCCATGTCTCCACATACATCTTCGGTATGTAGAACTTCCAAATTGGGACACCTCTCAAACAATAAACAATGGCACTTTCTATACTTATCATATGGGAAGTCTATAGATCTGAGCTTCAATTTCCTTATCTGATTCGAAAAAGGGAGTACAATTGAATATTGAGTTACTGGCAAATCCCTTGTACTTAAGGAACGCATATTTGGGGGAAACTGGAAACCAACAAGCTCACTCCACTCAGCACAAATATCTCCACCAAAATGTTCCAACCTAGCAGCATATGTAAAGGCATCTCCTAGTTTACTTAGATAGCACTTTCCAATCTTCAACGATATTAATGAGTTACAACAGTTTTTTGCAAGAAGTGTAAGATCTTCTGAATCATCATAAATATCAATATTCTTAACATGTAACCTTTCCAAAACCGTGCTATTCAATGCCAATTGATGAAACCAAATCTCATCTTTCACTTCAATAAGATAACCATTTTCCAAAGACAAAATTCTCAATTGGTTGCAATAGTTAGAGACATGCCTTAATCCATCCGTTGAAAACCCTTTACACCACTTAATCTTCAAACTCCTTAAATCCTTACCACGTGTTCTCGCCAATTTCTCGAGATCTTTATCATGAACAACCAGACCATGGATATAAAGTTCTTCAAACACCTAAACTTGAGAGCTAATTGTTGTATCCATGGGGTGACTCGACAGCATAATCATCATTAAAACGAGATGGGGACCTAAAAGTGTTAACGACTCGATGAAAGGGAATCTTTACTTAAAGAGGCAGGGTTTGGGTAGAAAAGTGTGTGGATGTTAGGCGCTTACGCGTGATGCCATCAATCTCACAAAACTTACGGGAAACTAACGAAGCAGAGCTTCGGTCCTCGATGTTGTGTATATAAGGTATAACTAAATCTATCACTTGTTCCCCCACGTTGGTTTTTTCGAGCTTACCTTTGGTGGGTGCCATTAAGGTTTCAAAATTCAACTAACCCTTAAGTCACTTGGTGTGCAAACGCAAAGAAGCTTTCTTCCGAGGTAATTCTTAGGGTTTTTGTTTTAAGACAGTTAATTGTGTGTTTTTTTGATGGTGTAATTAACCTTCAAACAACAAGTTGATCGATCTCTTTGCTTTTTGTTCTTGGTACGTATGTGATAATAAGAGACGCATAAATTTTCATTATATACTACGTACAACTAGAGGCCCAAGTTTAACCTTTAGCTATTTTTATACTTAAAAAAAATATATGTTTTAAATCCCCTAATTTGTAGTCAAAGTATAGTTTAACCCCTTTACTAGATTCCAATCCGCATAGACCAAAAGATTAAGAAAATAATAACCGATCTTTTTATAAAATATTCAATAGCAAAAGCATTCCTCTGACATCGAGTTTAGCTAGTTTTATCATAACAAAATTTCTGAATAAGACTTTAAAAAAAAAAAAAAAAACGTCAAATGCATGTGAAATACCAAAAGATCTTTTATATAATAAAGGATTTACATTGTTTCGAATAATTTTGCAAAATCATTTTATTGAGAAAAATCGCCAAGAGAAGAGCTGATTTTGCACGTAAAGAAAAATCGAAGAACGAATTGGTTAATAAAAAATAAAAATTGAATCCAATTGTTAGCTTAATTTCGCTTTGTGGAAAAATGCTGAAAAAATACGTGTGTTAGACTTGAAAGAAATCAACACTTGAAGAAAGCGGAGTTAAGTTTTAGATGTTTATGGTGAAAATGAAAATAAAGAAAACACATGTCCGTCATAACCAGTTCACGTAACTACCCCCTTTTTTTTCCTTCTTCTCTTTTATCTGGCGATCCACCCTTCAAAATTAAAGCCATTAAGATGACTTGATCGGCGATTTGAAGGTAGATTGAACAGAGTATGTTTTGAATTGAGTGTCTTTTTTAGTGATTCCATTCCTTTAGTTATTCCTCAATGGCCACAAGGTGTGGTTTTTAACCCTAAATCAATATCACTCAATCTATCAATCTAAGGTACGTTTCCTGTTTCACGAATTAAAGGTTTATTAATCCTCAAGATATTGATTTATGTAATAATTTAGTGTTTTTTTATTTGTATGTGCCATTCGATTCATAAAAAAAAAAAATTGGATTTTGATTAGTAGGTATCCTTCAAAATTAATTATAAAAGTTCAGTTTCATTTGACTTCGATTGTTCTTTTCTTTTGAATTTTTGCTGAATGGGCTTGGTTTTGTATGATATTCTTGAAGGGGCGGCATAGAGGGAATGATACGTGCACAATGGGTTTGGTTTGGTTTTGTTAAAATCATGGATTAGAGGCCCAAGAATGTATATTCTTGAAGGGGCGGCCGGAGTCGGAGCTGAGTGGAGTTGAGCCTGATTTGAGTGAGTCAAGTCAAGTCGAGGCTTATTTTATAATCCGAAACTGAAATTTGTATTTTCATAAACTTGTTTGGCAAATTAACTTAGGCTTGAGCTTATTATTGCTAAATTACTAAAAATGACATAATTAAATAAACTTATAGTATATATTTGATTTTTTTGTGGGTAGCTAAATAATTAGTATTTAAAAGCTATGGTCTAAAATTTTTAGCCCCTTTTATTGGGCTAGGGCTTATAGTTTTAAAAGCCTCCATAAGCCTCGACGTCAAACGAGACTTAATATACAAGCCCTACTTAATTTAAAAGTTTAAGCCCTCCGTAAGCCCAAATAAGCCCTCTCCCAGACACACCCCATACGTTTGGATAATGGTGAATTTAACTTTATAACTTATATAGATGTTTAAAAAAGAGAACATTTAATGAGGTTTCTTTTATGAAAGTTATTTAATTTACGCGTGTCTTATGTTATTAAAACTTGACAACTACCACTAAATTGTCACTTCACTTCTTTCGTCCTTTCGGCCTTTTTTACACTCATTTATTTGTATTATCTACTGAAATAAACTTGCGGGCACTAAGTAGACTTGTGGATGACAATAAATTATGACACTAACTTTTCAAGGTAATTTGAGAACATGATTAACCATGCTCGTTGAGATACCATCCAGGCATGACGATTTTGACTTTGCTAGAGTTGGTTATATGAGCTAACGCGAAAAGTTTATAGATCCTAGCTTGTTGATTTCTTTTTTTACTCGAGATGACTTCCCAATCCGAGTCAATTGATCATGGGGAGCTTTTGAAGGAAATCAACTCTACAATCATTTCTCTTGTTCCCAAAGTTAGTACTCCTCATAAGGTATATGAATTTAGGCCTTGTAATGTCCTGTACAAATGCATCAACAAAATAATCACAGAGAGAATCAAGTGTGTTGTGGTTAATATGAACCAAAGTGCTTTTGTTCCTGGAAGGCATATTCAAGATAATATCCAGATACCCAAGAGCTTCTAAGGGTTATAATGGGAAGAATGGAGCCCAAATGCTACTTTAAAGATTGACCTTCGTAAATCTTATGATACCGTCATTGGTCCTTCTTGGAATATATTTTGCACAAATTTGGCTTTCATCAAAAATGGTCCTCCACCTTTTCTATTTGTGTTAATGGCTGTTCTATGGATTTTTCAAAGGGGCTAGAGGATTAAGACAAGGAGATCCCATTATGTTTTGATCTTTAATATATTTCTCACATTTGCAAAAGAAAAACCTTTTCGATTGAACTTCAGCTCACATGAAAAACCAATTCGATTGAACTTCCCGCTCCTTTGCGTTTAAGATACCTTCTTAAGGAAGGTATTCTTGTTACCAAGCGACTCCTAAAGCTTGGTGGGTATGAGCTTTGACTAATCAACATGACAAAGAAGATTAATGCAATTAAATGAAAAAGTAAATAAGAAAAATGTTGTTATCAAATCAACATCCAAACATATAGTTTTAAAAAACATGGTGTTTGTTTTTATGAAAAACCTTCTTTATAGTTTTCAATTAACTATGGATCGTATCAAGCTTTTAAAGTACAATATACTTCAAGAAACTTGGTAACGAAGCTCTGATGCCAATTGTGGAAAACTAAAAGGGGGTTGAATAGTTTTACCAATTAAAAATTCCTTTTAATCTATTTAGATCGACTTATGTCAATCTATTTGGATGTGTGTGTTGGATGTTGATAAACAAGCATATAAAGGTAAGTAATGAAAAGATAAGAGTAAAAGCACAAAACCACAACACAAGTATTTATAGTGGTTCCGCTACAAGGACACCTTCCTTGCTTCTACTCCACCCCCGAGTTACCTACTCGAGAGTTCGTAATCACTACACCAATCTCCTTATGGCGAGAAGCCTTCACAACGTCGCCTACCCTTTTAGGTGCTAGGCTAACCACCGAGTTCTTTCACCCAAGGTGAACCACACCTACACAACGCCGCCTACCCTTTATAAGGTACTAGGCTAAGTACCTAGTTCTTTCACTCCAAGGTGAACTACACCTTCACAACGCCGCCTACCCTTTATTAGGTACTAGGCTAAGCACCTTGTTCCGCAATGGAGGAACTACTACCATACTACACCAACGACTAATCCCAAAGGAGATCTACTACTTTACAACATCATCAAGGATATCAATATCCTTGGATCCTATACTAGTCTATCTTGTACATCGAAACACACCATATCGAATGTACATCTAAGGCACCTTTCACTAATGCCTTTGACTAGATCTACAAGACACCTTTCACTAATGTCTTGTATCTTTTCTTCTAAGCACCTTTCACTAATGCTTCTTTGTCTTGACTTCTAAGCACCTTTCACTAATGCTTCTTTGTCTTGACTTCTAATCACCTACCACAAGTGCTTTATCCTATAGACGATAGATGCCCTTCACTAATATCTTTGTCTTGACACTTGAGACATCTTTCACTAACGTCTTGAACACTACACTTCTTTGAAGAAAGAAAGAGATCATCAACAAGAAGACTTTAGTAGCCTTGATGATGAGGAAGCATTGCAACTCATGGACTTGAGCTTGCTCGACTTCATAGGTGGTGATCTTGCCTTTAAGAGGAACCTAAAAGATCACACAAAAACAAAACTACAAACATAGATCTCTTGGATCTAAGGTTAGTGAGATTTAACTCAGGGGAGAAAGTATGTTAGAAAGGGGTCAGAAATAATGAAGAAATGGCTCACTATTTATAGAGGAAAAATCCCACTGCTCCCGGATCCCACGGATCCCTTCCACTGGGATCCGCTAGCACAAAGCTAGGATCCGTGGAACGCCTCTCTTACCCATGGGTATTTTTGGTTATGGGTCATGGGTTATGGGTTGATCCATGGTTTTCTTTCTAGATACAATGTATCTTAAGGATACAATGAACTTGGTTAAGTGGTATATATAAAACCATGGGTTATGGGTCAATACCATTTGCTAGTTATTACCCATTTTAGTATTTACATGTTTTTACCCATTTTAGTATACTTAGTTTAAGTATATGTTAACCCAATATGTAAACACTAGTTGTTGTACATATGTATCTAAATCATAAAATCACTTATACTTGTTTTAGTGTTTTATGTGAAAATATGAATATGTTAGAAACTATTAGTTCAAATCGTTTACGTATTTTATTTGTTTCGTTAATATGATTTTACGTTTGTTATCGACAAAACATTAGAAGATCGTAAAATATAAATAAACGTTTTTACGGCTTATTTGTATTAACAATCTCCCCTTTTGTTGATGACAAACATAAAATTATTTTAAGGAAAAGCTAAAATTGTAAAAGTTTGAATTGTAGTTTTTACTTTTTCTCCCTTTTGTCGAAACAAAAGTGTTTGAAGGAAAGCAACACATCGTTTTAAGAAAAACATGAAAGAAAATAAAAATAAAAAGAGATAGAGAGCAAGTAATGGGAAAGGATCTCGCCTTTACTCCCCTTGACGAATCCATCCCTATGTAAGGGCATCAGTAAGTAATACTAATCTAGTTTGTTTGCAAATAAGTTTGCAAAAGATTTCGTCTAAGAGACTAATGTGCTCCCTTGATGATTGCAATTATGCGGGATGTCACTTAAATGTAAACCTAGTATTGCAAGTAATTTGCAATGTATTGCTTTGACATAAGGCTCCCCTAGCTTTGGGATGTCAAAGTCTTCATGTAAATTGAATAACTACAAAACAAAGGTTAGAAAGCAAGTATAATTCATAATTTCGCAAATGTGATTGAAGTTAGTAGAAAGAAAGTTTTCGTCTCACGGATCCCGCGGTTCCTTCCTAGTAGGGATCCGCTTCAGGCAATTTCGAGGATCCGTATTAGTCGATTAATTTCAAGAAAGGTGATATAACAAGTAATGTTATCACAAAATGAGATATGAATACAAGGTAATCATATGCTCGTAAAAATAACTAGCATGTAATTCCATTTAATAAAACTAGAGTTATGATATACATGAATCTAAAAACTAAGAAAATAAGAAAATACATGACTAGGAATTTCTAAACCAACTATCGCTTGATGCTAGGACACCACTAAAAATTTTCTAGCTCAAGTTTTGTTTAGGTTTGATCTTGTCGAAACGTTCGAGGAGATGATAAAACATGAAACGTTGGTCTTCTCGTACTTCATGTATCAAACTTTCAACATGTTGACAATGATAGCAATCTTTGTCATGGCTAGGTAGTGGTGGTGGAAGAAATGAAATGGCTTGATGCGAAGGATCAAGTGAAGCGGCTTGTGGAGCTTCAAACGATGGAGAGATTGGTGGAGGTGCATTTGAGAATGGCTCGACCAAGAATGATGGTGGTGGTAGAGAAGTGTCAACTTCCATATGGTCGGGTGGTTGACTTTGATGATTTCTCATAATCCAAATGGGATTATATGATGAAAACGACGAAAAGAAAGCCGGAGCAAGTGTTGACTCAACACCTTGATTTTGAACCATTATTCCTCCTAATGAGGAGAATGTTGTCGGCGGAAGTGGATGAGACGACCTAGGAGGCAAGTCCTCTAAGTTGTAGAGGTGTGGTGATGATTGTGGGAATGTAAATGAAATAGCTCTAGGAACCAATGGTGATGGTTTAGTGGAGATGATATTGTTTGGCCTAGGAGGTATGGTGGTGTTTGGCATAGGTAGTTTTGTTGGTACTATCCTTTTAGGAAACGGTTTGATTGGATTATGAAGAATCCTATCATTTGTTGGCTTGACCGGAGATGATTCGGTTGAAGAGATTTCGTGTATAACACGAGCCTTTTTCATGGGTGGTTCTTTGGTGGATAAGTTACTACTTGGGGTTTTCCTCATGATGAGATGGTTGAAAAGGTTTCTAAAAGACTGAAAGTTAGGATGAGAGTGATGACTATGGAGGTCCTAACAAGGTGGTTTATAAACCAAGAGATTTGGCAAGTGCATTTAAGCCTTAAGCCACTAGGATTCATTGGAATGTGATGATTAACATGCACAAGAGTTAACTTCAGAGGTTGCACTGATCTAGGAACTCATTAAAGATGAGATGGAGTGTTTGAGTTAGGAAGATGAGTTGAAATGATTGTTTTAGCAAGATTTGACCTAAACTATCATCCGGATCCCACGGTTCCTTCCTGAGAGGGATCCGTCTAGGCTAATCCTAGGGATCCGGCTTTCAGCAGGTATGAAGGAGTGGAAATGATGTTTCTAAGATCTAAGACCTATATCATCTTGAGTGTTTCAGTCCTCCTAAGTGTTTTAAATGAAGGGGTGTTTGAGTACTTGAAGGTATTGAATGATGTAGCTAATGATTGTCTTTTATGGAAGGATTTGGATCTTTCAAGAGTACCAATGAATGACCAAGGATGAAACTAAAGATTTAGAGTGTCAATTGAAACTAAATGATCCTAGAGATCATGTTGTGTCTTAGGATAGTGTTTTGGAAAATATCCTAGAAGCTTTGAGATAGGAAAACTAGATTTTGATCAACTTTGATCAATTTTGAAATGAGGATGATTAATGAGCAATTTTGCCATAATCGAAAGATTTCTAAGGCTAGATGTGAGGGATCAAGTAGAAACTTAAGTGTGAGTTTAAGAGTGGAAGAGTAATGGATTAAAAAACGAAACGGTAGATCTACAAGCGTTTTAGAGTGTGATCTAGGTGAGTTATGTGTGAGTAGGAAAGATCAACCTATCTTGATAAGAACTTAATTTGTCTTAAGACACTATGTTCAGTTTAGTGTGAGATATTCTAAGGATATGTTTGAAATATAATGCTTGCAATTGCATTTTCTGTTCGCCGGATCCCACGGTTCCCTAAGAGTAGGGATCCGTCTGATACAATTTTTGGGATCCGCCTATCTGCTCAGTAGGACCTTTACTAAAGGTATGCAATGATCTTGACAATGCATTATATCTCAAGGATAGTCTAAAAAGAGTTCTAATACTAAGATATCAAATGTAAGATGTTTTATTTCATGAAAGAAATTGGATTACATTGATAGAGCACGAGTACAAGAGAATTGATCCTATTTTTGGATTAAGTTCCTTGAGTGTTTTCGCTAGATGGATCATCAAATGGTTGATGAGTGTTGGCGGATTCAGGAATGAAGAACGTCTTCATGTGAGAGATGTTCAGTGGTTCCATCATCTTGTTCACAAGTACGTACAACGGACTTTGAAATTGAGGATGGTGAAACATGAGGTTATGATAAAGGCGCGTCAAGAACATTCCATAAGGAATAAGTTTGTTCTTGGATCCTTGAAGATTTACAATTCGCCTTGCAAAGAAGTAGGCGAGATTGTATGGTTGTTGTGTTATCGACAATACATCATGTGAGCACAACAAGCGGGAAGGATTTCTCGATTTCTTAAGGCTCCAAACATTTTCACGTGGGATGAGCGCAAAGGGTTTGTACTCTTCAAGAATATCCCGTGTGGATGATGTTTGGATGGAGTGATGGGTTTGCATAATATGCGAATTAAGTCTTGTGGGAAGGGATGTGAGAACAATACGGACTATTTTCTTCACGAAAATTGAAGAGAGAATCAAGAGACCAATCTTCTTGGTGAAGGCACATTGTCCATGATTTGGAATTGAGGATTTGAGCAAATTGCCCAAGAGTCAAAGCAAACTTTGGTTTTGATCCAAAACCAAAGAGATAGAGAACGATCCTCGTTACGAACGAGTTCGACTTGACGGAAGAATTCCAATACAAACCTTGGACATATCTTCTCGTTGATTTCAAGAAGACATTCTAGTCCTATGGCTCGGAAGGAGGTATTGATACCTTCTTCGAATTGTAGAGAGGTGTCTACAATGCGTCCTTCATGGAAGTGACGGTTTTCGAGATTATTAAACCTACGGACATGATTTCCAGGTGTGTTGGGTTCGAGAGAGATGTTTGGAGTGTAGACGCTAGTGAGTGAAAAATCAAACTCATATTCATGCGTCATAGTTGGACCTATAGAAATGATAAGTTAATAAAAAGAGATGTTTGTGGTCAACCTATGACGATCTAATGTTTTTACTAGATTTTTATTAACAATGGCATTTAACACTTTAGCCTACTCAAGGTTTTGACTTTCTAGTGGATTATTACATTTAGAAAGATAGTGGTTTTTAATATGCATGAAAAATTGTTTTCCAGTAGGACGGATCCCACGGTTCCTTTTCAAAAGGGATCCGGCTAGTTTATCTTCCGGGATCCGTAGATCTGTAGTAATGTAAATGCTTTGATAAAAACATAGGTTTTACAGTTTTTATACCACGAAATATGTTTTATCCTACATTTTCTTTTAGCATGCATACATGACTTCTAATGTATCACGAAAGAATACAAAACATATAAATCAAAATAAGTGAAAAACACATTATGATAAAGATAACCTAGATAAACTAGATTATTAATAATATTGCATTTCAATACTTAGGATGATACAAAGGATTGGGTATATAACCCCAATATAGATTAACAACACAAAGTAAATGTCTCCGTATGTGAACTTCATCATAGGGAACACAAGTGCGATGAGTGTTAGTGCGATGTAAACCATGTTGATGACTAATCTTTCTTGGTTTCGGTTGAGATGGAATGAGGAGGAAGATGAAATTTTTGAATGAAAGGAAATTTTTGAAATTGGAAGATTTGAAAAAGTGAGGGTTTGGTAGAGAGGTCGACGGTGGGATTATTTATAGGGAAGGAGGAATTTTTGAAATTCGTGTTTTGTTTTATTATAGTATTAAAAGAAATAAAACATAAGTTTTATATACTATGAATATAGACGAGAAACATAACACGTATGTGAGAAAAAGGCTTCCTAATGAAGCTTCATGTAAAACATGTATAAGCACAAAAGATAATCATATAAATACCTAAATAGGTATACTTAATTATCAAGCAAAGTAAAAAGAAGGTCATACCTCTAGCGCACTTAGAAATGTCTTTACAAATGACACAGCAAATGTCACTTAGACGATTCCCGCTTTTTTGCGTTTAAGATACTTTCTTAAGGAAGGTATTCTTGTTACCAAGCGACTCTTAAAGCTTGGTGGGTATGAGCTTTGACTAATCAACATGACAAAGAAGATTAGTGCAATTAAATGAAAAAGTAAATAAGAAAAATGTTGTTATCAAATCAACATCTAAACATATAGTTTTAAAAAACATGGTGTTTGTTTTTATGAAAAATCTTCTTTGTAGTTTTCAATTAACTATGGATCGTATCAAGTTTTTAAAGTACAATATACTTCAAGAAACTTGGTAACGAAGCTCGATGCCAATTGTGGAAAACTAGAAGGGGGTTGAATAGTTTTACCAATTAAAACTTCCTTTAATCTATTTAGATCGACTTATGTCAATCTATTTGGATGTGTGTGTTGGATGTTGATAAACAAGCATATAAAGGTAAGTAATGAAAAGATAAGAGTAAGAAGCACAAAACCACAACACAAGTATTTATAGTGGTTCGGCTACAAGGACACCTTCCTTGCCCTACTCCACTCCCCGAGTCACGTACTCGAGAGTTCGTAATCACTACACCAATCTCCTTATGGCGGAGAAGCCTTCACAACGTCGCCTACCGTTTTTCCGGTGCTAGGCTATCACTCCAAGGTTAACCACACCTACACAACGTCGCCTACCCTTTATAAGGTACTAGGCTAAGTACCTAGTTCTTTCACTCCAAGGTGAACTACACCTTCACAACGTCGCCTACCATTTATTAGGTACTAGGCTAAGCACCTAGTTCCATTGCAATGGAGGAACTACTACCACACTACACCAACGACTAATCCCAAAGGAGATCTACTCCTTTACAACATCATCAAGGATATCAATATCCTTGGATCCTATACTAGTATATCTTGTACATCGAAACACACCATATCGAATGTACATCTAAGGCACCTTTCACTAATGCCTTTGACTAGATCTACAAGACACCTTTCACTAATGTCTTGTGTCTTTTTTTCTAAGCACCTTTGTAAGATATAACTTTTCACATACACATCAAACCATAACACAAAGTAGCATATAGGTGGAATTCTAGAGAGAGAAAGTTAGAGGTTTAGGGAACTTAGTGAGAGAAAGTGAATCATATTATTATGAGCTCAACTCTACCTTGGGAGGTAGAGAGTAAATATAGTCTTACATAAAACGCACACATCGGTGTGGATCGTGCATACGGTGGGTAAAGACCCGTCCAGTCCTCCACGGTGTTACTTAACTAAATACTACTAAACTAAAAGAACTACGACTACGAGCTTTTAAAGATTACATATACTTGAGGTGACCGACTCTTTAATACCGGAATTTCTAATTCCTAACAATCTCCCAAGGAGGTCACCTCAATCTTGCATTCTTGATGTAGTCCTTTGTTCCTAAGCTCGTAGTCATTGATTCTTCACATTGCATGTTTGGTTACTTGGTGGAGGTCTTTTATCGATCCACGTGATGAGATCATCGGCAATCAAAGATCTCTGACATCCATTGTGGTGTTGGTATTATGTGATGTTGTGACTTTAGGACCGACATGCTCACATTCGGATCATGATATCTTCTCATCGAGTAGCGGAAGCATTTGTTGAATCATGATATTGGCGGCGTGGCGAAGCATGGAGTGAAAATATCGAGTCATTGATGCACTAATAATGATTTCTTCGAGATGAATGTGTTAAGTGAGCATGCGGCTATGGATTGACCGTTTCATTCGATCACCGCAAACGCGTCGGGCATACCGCATACAACGATTAGCAATAAATCTCACAAAAGTGTCTTTGATCACTTTCGTTGAATTGAGGTACACGCCCACGGTTCCCCGTTGATCGATACATGTCTTGCTCGTGATCGGTATAATTCAAGAACTTCCTTGACGGGGTTTCGCGAATGCTCTAGTGTTCTCAAACCGAACGCCTCAAAGAAGACAACACGGAGTGAGTGAACCAAATAATTTTAAGTCCACCGATTGATGAAAGAGATTTGAAAAACAATCGTGTATTGCTCAATAGAAATTGTTTTGCAATCTGATGAAGGTTTTAATGAAAATCAATTATCAATCATAAAACACCTTTGATTTGAAATATCCGTACACGGTCGATGTGCTAAAGAAAGAGTTGTTAAGCACAAAGACCGGTTTTTCAAAGGTATCCGTCAATCCCTAACTTGAACCAGATTGATTCAAGAAATTGAATCGCCCATTGTTTACATTCAGGTTGTCACATGGTTGATCCATATAATAGATCTCACATGCCACCTACCAGGAGCTTGTTTGATGTTGGCTCGAAGGATTTCCATCTTCATTGTGAGTGTGTAAACACATCACTCGGATGTTCAGCAATACCACAAGGATAATGCGTGGGACTCAAGATATAATCTCTCTTTCCACATTGTGTGAAACAGAGTCTTCATTAAAAGTGTCCTAATGAGATTTATTGATGATCTCGTGGCTCTAGACTCAATTTTGCATATTTGGATCCCGTGGTGGGAGACTGGGGAGAGGTCTCTTCTTCAATATCAACAATCTCTAAGAGAAAGTCGATAGATAATGTCGGTTCCCGTGAGAATGAAACAAGTCCTTTTAATAGGAACTTAAGTGGTTTGGAAAGTTGAAGTGCGATGCCACCGGGTCCATGACGTCTTTGTCTTCAATACCGATGTTACCATCGGTAGCATATGAAGTGAACCGGCCTCTAAGGTTGAATAACCGGAGGGCTATTTGTTTTCACCCTTTTCTCATTCAATTCTTTTTAATTCTTCAACCCTTCAAGCTTACCGAGACTTCATAGCTAGAACCTTGTTGGGTTTATTCGAAGACTAGCTCGGTCTTAGTCCGCACTCTTCCCATATCTCATTTTTCTCCTTTTATCATCATACCTAAGGACTTCTACACTAACTAGTGGATTGTCCCGGTAGATCCCTCCTGCTCGGCGGATCATGGGAACCAATACCTAACCTTATCATCCTTATATCACCGTACATAAAGTAAAGTTGGTCGGTCTATTTGGTATTGTTCATCCGCCATTGGATCCAATTGAAAACCATTTGAAAATCAATTCGGATACTTGTGATATATTATCAAAGCATTTTGTACCGAATTGTTTTGATATTTTAGAACGAGAACTCCCCTCAACATGTGCATCAATTATTTGAAAGCGTTTTGCACACGGGAGGCAAGAGAGAATTAACTTCTTTGATTATCATTTTCTAAAAGATATCACCATCACTTCTTGATCATCTCAAGTAGATAAAGCATTTCCAGGAAGGATGGGGTTTCCATAAATTTGCTCCCCCTCAATATGTGCCTCGAGGTTTGAAAAGAGTTTTGCACATACTAGAGGGAACCAACACATTGAGATAAATGATCACGTTTCAAATCATAGGTTTAAGATAGATACTCCCCCTCAACTTGTGCATGGAAAATTTGAAATCGTTTGTCACATGTGGGCAGGATAGCATGTACATCCTTATAAAACCATTTACCGAATTATCGTTATAAATCAATTTAAATCACATTCTCCCGATCACAATTATCAAAACATTTGAGATTTGTGATCTCGTATAGATTTAAATTGATTTTGAAAGCTTTAAGGAGAATTGTGACTTGATAGTGAAAGCGTTTGAACCGATAAGGATCGGATTTTAAGTCTATACCCTCCTCTTGACGATATCCTTTAGCAACTAATCGGCCTTATTCTTCAACACATCACCATGCTCATCAAGTTTTACTTTGAAGATCCATTTAAGGGCAATAATCATATACGATCTGGAGCGGTACTAACTCCCATACATCAAGTCGATCAAACTCATGAATTTCATCTTGCATGGCATTGAACCATTGTCTTCATTCATGGCGGTTTTAACATCTTTGGTTCGATCTTAGATAGTATGCGGAGTTGAAGAAACACCATAAGGCATCGGTTGCAAGTTGTTTCGGGTTGATACAGGGACGGGAGGGATTTCCAACGATGTTGTCTAATGGATGATCGTGAGTCCATTTTACGAGGTGTTCATGTGGCGGTTGTTGAGGAACCGAGGTAGGCGAGTCGATGTCTCACGAAGAAGATGGTTCGATGATGATTCGGGAGTAGCAAATATGTTTTCAAATGGAGCATCTTCGGGAGTAGCAAAAGGATTAACTTCATCATTGATGCGAAACATTTCCATGATGTACATTCGAAGAATGATGATTTGTTGAAGAGACTAAAGGATCGGCGGGTGCTTCTTGACTTAACGATATTGAGGCCCGAAGGATTGACTTCATTCACGGGAATATGAGCAACCTCATTGTAGGGATCAACACCTCATTAGTAATTGAATCATCGAGTTCATCAAACATAGGATCAAACAATTTCTTTACATCATCTTGGATGGAGGTACATATGGAGTTTCTTGAGAAGAGTTTGGAACAAGAGATGAACCAATGGACTGTCTTGAAGTCACGGGTCTGAGTGGAGTGTCCAGGAGCCATTTGACCGGTCACTCATCAAACGTAGCGTGAATTGTTTCCATGATGTTTGGGTTCTTTTGATGTAGATTCGGTATCCCTTTTGTTTGGTGCGTATCCTACAAATACTCCAATGTCGACTTTAGCCCTAAGTTTCCCTAAGTCTTGACCTCATTAGTTGGATAGCACAATGCACCAAACACACGAAGGAAAGAGATTAGGTTTTCTGTTGTGGACAAGTTCATATGGAGTTTTCCATGTACGGTGTGGATTAGGGAACGATTTTGTGTATAGCATGCAATGGCGATTGCTTGACCCGGAGAAACATTGGAACCTTTGAGTAAATCAACATTGTTCTAGCGGCTTCAACCGTAGTACGATTTCGTCTTTCAACTACACCGCTCACTGTTGAGTTTGTGGAACACTTCTTTGATGACCGATTCCAACGCTTTCATAGAATTCATTAAGTTGTTTGTTGACAAACCGGTTCCATTGTCCTGCTCGATAATTCGACGGTTTTGTTAAGTCGAACTCGCATTTGTTTGATGAGTTTGATGATGATATCGGAGTTTCATCCTTTGTCCTTAAGAACTTGACCTGGTGAATCTAGAGTAATCATCAACAACAACTAACACATATTTCTTCCCAAAGATATTCGCACCCATATCCTTTGTACTTAAACGTTTTTGGAGTAATATATTTACGGGTCATTGACCTTTTACCCAAAAAAAAAAAAAAAAAGATATTCGCACCTCATTGGTCCACAAATCCATATGAGTCATATGAAGAACTTCGTGACGAGTTAGTAGGTTTGGGTTTATGGGCATACTTTTGCTTTTACTCAATTGACATCTTGAACAAAGATGATCCTTTTCATACTTTAGTCTAGGTAAACCTACAACTAAGTCCTTTCGGAAAGATGGTTGATGGTGTAGAAGTTCAAATGATTGAGACGACGATGCCATAACCATGACTTTGTTTTGAAGCCTTTGATAACAAGCGATTGGAGAAGCCCTCATCATGTCATCGATAGAGATGGTGTAAAGGTTTGACCCACGAGTTCCTTTTAACAGTTCCACCATTAAGATCTCTAATAAAGCGGTATGTTTTTCAAGGCAACTTCTAGATCGAATCGCGTAATTGACCAGCAGAGAACAGATTATGACCCAAACCTTCTACATAGTAAACTCGGAGATGACACTATCACCAACAACATAGTCTCCATAACCCATATGCACCGAAATGATCATTACCAAATCTAACGATCCGATGAATTTGCTCACGAAGTTCATGAGCATGACCGGTCTCCGGTATATGCTTGGAACAAATGAGTCCGGTACCACGTAAGCGATTTGAACGATCTGCGGTTGAACATGAGACAAGAATGGATAATCGGATAATTGGGATCCCCATGCAAGAATGGGTTCCATTTGGTTAGTAACAATGTTTGGAACACCCGCATCGAAATAGAAGCATTCATATCGTAGTGAGGCAATGGAGTCGTTGTGAATAGATGCGATACTAGTGATGATGTTAGCCACATTCACGGTGTGATCACTTCTTAAGGAATAGTTCTACCATTAGGCATCCATTTCTAGTGGGCATTATCGATTAGTCTTAAGACCAACAGTGTCCAATAAAAGCCTATTTTCTTGAATGTTCTTCCTGTGGGTTTCCTTGTTTTCTAACTTTCTTTCGTTTTTGCCTTTTAGCCTTCTTAGCATGAATTTTAGCATTAACAATATTAATCGGACAATTAACATCATTGGGCTAAACAGTAACACCACATTCATGATTAGAAAAGAATTCAAGGACATCGATACAAGGTTTGCAAATAGTATCGAATCGAATTAATTCTGATGCGCCTATGGCAAATACTAGAATCAACACGATTCGTTTTATTCAATTCAAGCTTAAAGTTCCTAGATTTTCTTCTACTTTCTTTGGTGCACATTCTTAGCTTGAGAGGTCCTATCATTCCTTGTATTGTCTTGAGACTTTGACCGCTCCGTTTAATGTCACCGATTACTCCTGTAGAGGAATGGGAACATTAGTTGGCTTAACTACTCTTTGCATCACACTGTTTAGATGTCTGGGTCCGAACTACATGCGGTGCACTAAGGTTCACTTTCTTAAAACTAGAGTACCGTGATTTGTACTCTAGAAGGCACACTTGAGTTCTCTTTCTTAGCATTGATGGATCGGGAATCGAACTACTTAAAGGTACACTACGGTTCATATTCAAAACATTGGGAATCGAATGCATATCAAACTTAGCTTTAGGCATTGAGCATGGAATCAAAGGATTAACTCTCTCACCTAATGACTTTGGGCATATTGTGATCAAGCATTCTAAGATTTCTTGAGATCGTTTGGCATATAAGCATGCATGACCAATTGCATTATCATGAGGTTTCTCTAGCTTATCCTCTTCAACAATCTCACGCAGACATTCTAGGCAATCCTTAAGGGATGAGAAGTATGTTTGAATGGCAAGTTTGTTGTTCCTTAGATGAGGAGGGACATATGTCACAGATAAAGCATATTTATTACAAGAGTGATCCTTTTACCTTTTACCTGACTCTTCAGATTCTCAATTTCTTTTTGCAATGACGCTATTTGATCGTTATTTTTGTTACGAGTGACTTTAATTGATTCAAATAACTCATTGAAATGACGTTTAACCTTTTCATTTTCTTCTAGAAAACTTTCATTTTCCTTTTGTAAAGCATTTACTAAGTTTTGAAGATGAAGCGTTTGAGAATTCTCGAGAATCTAAAGGAGGAGGCATTTGGGAGCTGTCATATTGTTCGTTTGACCCTTTAATTGAGAGATTTGGGCTTTCAACTTTTCGATCGTGTTGCGAGCTTGAATCATTCATCACGTTTGTGAATTTGAAAACTCGCATCAAACTCGGAGCATCGAAGATGTCTTGATATTTGAAGTTTTGACATTTTCTTTGAGATGTTGATATTTTAGTTGTAAATTAAAATACTCAACTTCTAGTTTAGAAAAATGTTTAACCAAAGTGTCGTGATCATCCTGTTCAATTTTCTCGTTTAGTTTAGAATTAGTTTTTCAAGCTCAATGACACGATCATGGGAGACTTTCGAGCAACGAGATAGTTCATGAAATTTGGAAGCATTAATAGAGCAATTTGAAGCGATGAAAAAATATCTTGAGCAACACATTCGATAATAAGAGTCTCATTTAATGTATGCAAGTTCTTCCTCTCAATCTCATTATATTTTAGTGCGGTCATAATCACTAACTTGACTACCATTGCATCAAATTCCTTTTCCATTCCCTTGATATCGGTTTCTATTCCCTTTTAAGACTCTCAAAGTGATCTTCGAAGTTTAAAGAAAGGCATGACCTCGGTTAAATAACATTCTTTCATTTGCTCAAACCCTTTCTCCTTACATTATACCGGTTGGTGTGATCCTTTTCTTGCAAGTTTTCTCAAAATCAACAAATAGTTGAAATATAACATATTGACTAATTAAGGTCTTGCTTTTAGTGGCAATTTTTCTAGGAACTAGATGCATTGGTGTATTAGGAGGATACCACAGTTGCTCAGGCATTTTCCATAAAGGGGTTTGTTTCAACAATATTTTCGACTTCCGCTTATCTAAATCCTTTTTCCGAAAATTTGTTCGGGAGTTAGCAATGTTTGAGGTTTAAACATGTTCAAGGAAATCCAGTTTTCCTTCTTGTAGTCATGGGGAGTGATAATAATTTTTTCTCTTTGCATTTCGGGTCATCTAGTTTTTGTTCATCCTTTCCTAGTGACTTCATCGATTTCTTATCTTCCTCGATGCACTCAACGCAACTAGGTTTCGCCTAGGCTTAAGGATTTCATTACCATCATAAAGCACCTTATGAGCATTTCTAGCCTTTTAATTACCTCGAGTTTGGTTCCTCAACAAGGGAATGCTATGCTTATCGCTTAAGACTCGATGTTTAGTGACCATGTGGCGATCTGAATGGTGTTTCCTTGTATGTACAACTTGTTCTCAAGTTTGTTTTTCAAAGTTTTCAGTTAGAAAAATCTCTCAAGAGTTTTGATTCCTTTGCATTAAATTCTTGCTTAAGCATTTTCACATTTTCTTGAAGTTCTTGTTTTGTTTAGTTGTTTTAGAAAGTTTTTCTTGCAAGGAATTTAATTCTTGTTTCAATACTTCTTCTCTAAACTTACTTTTTCTAATTCTTGTACTCACTTGGTCATCCATTTCACGCTCACAGTGGTCAACTCAAACTTAGCACGTTGTTCATAAATAGCAACACGTTCTTTATAGGCATTTAGTTCGAGAAATTACGAATCATCGATGGCACATGCGGTGTATTCATCCAAAACATAGTCATTGTTGACCGCAGAAGATGCATCACTTGGTATAACTTCACTTTCACTTTGTTTCACATATTGATCATATGGGACAATATCGATATTACCCATATTTTCAATATTTGATTCAATAACTTCGATTGATTGTACTTTGTCATGCATCGTTGCACATCAGCATCATCATTATAGTTTTAGTACCCGAGATAAGCTTGTCATGGGATGGGCCAGCCGGTGAAGAAGAGACCTTGGGAGAAACCATTGGAGAAATACTAGCCATAAAAATTGTGTGTCTTGTAGGTCCATCATCCACATCAGTCGTATGCATCACGATCACCGATTTGAAAGGCATTTTGATGATTGTGACCTATCTCTGAATAGCTGCTCATCTACATACGCATCATAGGTCTTGGCATTGCCCTCGCAAGAAAGCGACAATTCCTCTTCATTCAAAGCGGCACCATTGTCTCGAGCTTGTTCGGTGACATCTTATCTCGAAGTATTGACGATTCATGGACGATTTGGAGATGTGCGTTCCTTGCAATGTGTCCTCACCACCACGGTTATAGCACGATTGGCTTAGCTTGACCTTGGTTACCATTCCTTCCTCGATTACGGTTGCCAACATAACCTCTCCCGGCTCCACCTCGTC
This sequence comes from Chrysanthemum lavandulifolium, assembly GCA_022545495.1. NCBI lineage: Eukaryota > Viridiplantae > Streptophyta > Magnoliopsida > Asterales > Asteraceae > Chrysanthemum > Chrysanthemum lavandulifolium. The sequence goes on along the minus strand of CM040238.1, from coordinate 293,473,223 downwards.
CACGATCATCTTGTCTTTCTGAGCGGTTGCACCACGATCCTTCCATCTTTAATGATGGCTTGATTGTGTGGGTTAGATGCGATTCGAGGTTGTTGTTGGTTTGTGGAGAGTATTCATGTTTTGACTAATGAGAAGAGCTAGTTGATTAATGAAGCTACCCAGTGAGCATCAACATTAGCTTGTTTGTACATAGGATCGGGAATGAGTTTGTGATTACCATTACCCAAGGTATGACTTGTGATGCTTTGGTTGTGATTCCGATGTTTGAGTAGAAAGTTGTAGAGTCATTAGGCGAGCTTGTCTCTCCTGGTTAGTTTTGAACCGATTGAGAATTAATTTTTCAAACATAGCATGTCTCTCATTCGAAGGAGGAAGGCATAGAGTTGCTCATAGTTTGTATTCTTCAATCCTTTAGTGAGCTTCACGGTGGTAACAAACTTGTGCCATTCGGGATTCATGTTGTTCACAAATTTTGAGTTCAACTCGAATGTTAGGCATAGTCATTCGATGTTCCTCATGTCATTAACTAACTTATGAAATCACATAGTACTCATAGACATTCTCATACGGTTTCATCTTGAAGTGCTCAAATTCGTCATAGAGTTGGGATTCTCATCTTCCATAGTTAATTACGAACACGAGAGAAGCATCTTAACATTATCCCAAAGCGCCTTAGCATCGGTGTTATGATTGATCGACTTGTAGATGTCTTTAGGAAGACCTTGAAGAACAATGTTTGAAGCCACGATATCGCATCAAATCTCTTTTTATCCTTATCATCAAGCTCATCATACATCTTAGGTCATCCATTCGTAAGTAGAGTACCATCTTCATTAGTATCAAGTATGTCTCTAGTCGTCTCAACTCGATATGGTCCTTCATCGATGGATTTGAGAATGTTGACACCATTTTCCTTTCAAGGCAATACTGATCGATTCGTTGAGCCCAAGAATCGTAGTCGATTCTGTCAAGCATGGGTGGGCGAGTATCCGAGCCGGTTGCTTGAACATCCTCGGCAGCGATGGAGATGGCGGTAGGAGCGTTGGTAGACATGTTAACAGTTATACGGATTTTATAACTCTATGATTAAACCGGAAATAGATTCTTTCACGGATTTTACTAAATCAAGAGAAACCGTAAACAATCACTCAAGTCGCTAGAAGATAATGCACTAAGTCGCTAGAAGATACCGCACTAAGTCGCTGAAGATCTTGCACTAAGTCGCTGAAGATAATGCACTAAGTCGCTAAGCCGTAATTGCCACACCACTAAGTCGCTAGAGTCCCAAGTCGCCAGGACATATGCAAGTCGCTAAGTAGTAACTCGCTAAGACTCAGTCGCTAGCAAAATTTTGGCGAGCATTGCCACTCAAGTCGCTACTGGATACAAGTCGCTAAAGAGCAACTCGCTCTGCACCAAGTCGCTACCACCAGTCACTACTCGTGGTGGAGAGTCCACTACTTGTACTTTAACTCGCTAGATCTAACTCGCTAGGTCTAAAGTCGTAACTCGCTACAATTTTGTAAAGCAAGTCGCTAAGAAGAAAATACTCCGTGAGCTAAGTCGCTAGCTTGAAAACCATATAAACATCACTTTTCAATCCAAAACAACCCAACCAAGATGATTCAAGCTTACCAAATGAAAACCTAAACACTTGTAATGATTCTAAACATAAAAGTACCAACAAAATTCAAACTTTAACACAAGAAATCAACCAAATGATGCAAAACCACTAAATTTTTTCAAACTTAAAAACCACCTAAAACCACGTAAATCCAAAGATGTGCAAGATATGATCTAACCATGGCTCTTGATACCAATTGTAAGATATAACTTTTCACATACACATCAAACCATAACACAAAGTAGCATATAGGTGGAATTCTAGAGAAAGTTAGAGGTTTAGGAACTTAGTGAGAGAAAGTGAATCATATTATTATGAGTTCCAACTCTACCTTGGGAGGTAGAGAGTATTTATAGTCTTACATAAACGCCACACATCGGTGTGGATCGAGGCATACGGTGGGTAAAGACCGTCCGTCCTCCACGGTGTTACTTAACTAAATACTACTAAATTAAAAGAACTACGACTACGAGCTTTCTAACGATTACATATACTTGAGGTGACCGACTCTTCAATACCGGGAATTTCTAATTCCTAACAACCTTTCACTAATGCTTCTTTGTCTTGACTTCTAAGCACCTTTCACTAATGCTTCTTTTTCTTGACTTCTAAGCACCTACCACAAGTGCTTTATCCTATAGACGATAGATGCCCTTCACTAATATCTTCGTCTTGACACTTGAGACATCTTTCACTAATGTCTTGAACACTACACTTCTTTGAAGAAAGAAAAAAATCATCAACAAGAAGACTTTAGTAGCCTTGATGATGAGGAAGCATTGCAACTCATGGACTTGAGCTTGCTCGACTTCAAAGGTGGTGATCTTGCCTTTAAGAGGAACCTAAAAGATCACACAAAAACAAAACTACAAACATAGATCTCTTGGATCTATGGTTAGTGAGATTTAACTCAGGGGAGAAAGTATGTTAGAAAAGGATCAGAAATAATGAAGAAATGGCTCACTATTTATAGAGAAAAATCTCGTTCTCGGATCACGGATCCCTTCCACTGGGATCCGGCTAGCACAAAGCTAGGGATCCGTGGAAGCCTCCTCTTTACCCATGGGTATTTTTGGTTATGGGTCATGGGTCATGGGTTATGGGTTGATCCATGGTTTTCTTTCTAGATACAATGAACTTGGTTAAGTGGTATATATAAAACCATGGGTTATGGGTCAATGCCATTTGCTAGTTATTACCCATTTTAGTATTTACATGTTTTTACTCATTTTAGTATACTTAGTTTAAGTATATGTTAACCCAATATGTAAACACTAGTTGTTGTACATATGTATCTAAATCATAAAATCACTTATACTTGTTTTAGTGTTTTATGTGAAAATGTGAATATGTTAGAAACTATTAGTTCAAACCATTTACGTATTTTATTTGTTTCGTTAATATGATTTTACGTTTGTTATCGACAAAACATTAGAAGATCGTAAAATATAAATAAACGTTTTTACGGCTTATTTGTATTAACACATGATTTGAGTAAAAACATTTTTTTGGATGGTCGATGACTCATGTACGAGCTTGAATGTGAGACTTTGGAATAGGAGAGGGTGTAGAGACGTGAAGATGAGGTGGTTAATGGGTTTGGTGATACCGTGTTGAGAGCGAGTAGCCATGGGATGACGAGGTGTTGGGTCGGGTTGAGGTTGTGTAACCTATTGTTAGGCTGGGATATTTTCTGGTGAAGGTTCGCTGGGAGTTTGTTGATGGGCCGGTGCTTCTTGGGTTTGTTGTTGGATCAAGGGAGATGGTGGAGTGGTATGGTGGGTTGACAAGGGCTGTTCGATTGGTGTTATTGTGGGCTGAAGGTTTGGGCCTGGTGGAAGAGTGGGTCGTGAGGTAGGCGATGATATTATTCTCACAGCTTCTTCCTCAGGTTTTCTATAGCGCATCATTGCCTCCCTTCACGAAGAGTTTTCCATGATTGATCTTGGCCCACTTAACTATTTCCTAGGCATATCTGCTACTCGCACTTCATCAGGCATTTTTCTCTCTCAGGAGAAAGAACTACTTGAGCGGGCCCACATACTTAACTGCAACCCATGTAAGACCCCGGTTGACACAGAGAAGAATCTTGGTCCTAATGGCACGCCAGTTGCAGATCCTACTTTATATCGCAGCCTAGCTGGTGCCCTTCAGTATCTTACATTTTTGCGTCCGGATCTATCATATGCAGTTCAGCAGCTTTGTCTATATATGCATGACCCCCACGAACCTCACTTCAACGCTCTCAAGAGTGTTCTCAGATATGTTCGCGGTACTACAGATTTGGGTCTCGACTTTCTGTGTCCTCTACTCGGTTGATTGCATACTTACGATCCGATTGGGTTGGATGCCCCACTACTCGCCGCTCCACTTCTGGCTATTGTGTATTCCTCGAAGATAACCTTTTGTCATGGTCGGCTAAACGTCAGAACACCTTGTCTTGCACGAGTGCTGAAGCCGAGTATCGGGGGGTTCCGAATGCCGTCGCCGAGACTGCATGGGTTTGCAATCTTCTTCGTGAGTTACACACTCCTCTCCACACAACCACTTTAGTGTACTGTGATAATGTTAGTGGTGTCTACATGTCTGCTAACCCCGTACAACACCAACGCACGAAGCACTTTGAGATTGATATACATTTTGTTCTTGATAAAGTGGCCGCGGGACACGCTCGTGTCTTACATGTCCCGTCTCATTTCCATTTTGCACATATTTTCACTAAGGGACTACCCTACCCTATATTTGCTGATTTTCGCTCCAGTTTGAGTATTCAGAAACCTCCCGCTCAAACTGCGGGTGCGTATTAGAGGATTGTATTTTATGTATTTGCATGTTATGTACGTAGTTTTGTTAGACCCATTAGCTGTTTGTAGGGCTCAGCCCATGTTGTGCTCATCACTCATAGAACGCGATTTGTATTCTGTATATATTTGAATTGATAATGCAATCTCATTCAAGGAGGAAATCATATTCCTTTACTAACAACATTAACAAACATACCCCTTGTTAGCAGCCCAACCGATATTAAGTTTGGTATCAAGATGTTTGCTTATAGCTAACAAACATAACCTTCGAAAATTGTATCAGGTCCAAGTTAGGCCATTCGAATACTCCATACAAGGTTCATCACGACCATCCCAACATTGTGTTTGTTATATTCAAGCGTTGTCATTTAGTTCAGAATGAGCGTGCGCGTTTGGTTAGTTTTAGTTTCTTGAAAGTTCAAAAGTGGTGTTCCTTTTCAAGTTGGTTCAAGAAAAACATGTATTAAGCAACTCCACAATCATATTTAAGCTGTTTCGAAAAGCCTCAATGAAGTATATTTTTGTTCTCAAAATATAGCTTATAACACTTAAAACAACATATCTACTTATTACAGGGGTGTTTGGGAGAGCATAATCTTGGCCTATGCACAACATGAGAAATTTTCAAATGCTTACTCTCATTTTGATGCTTACTAAAGGACAAATCCCCACCATTCATCTAGTTTGATCTAATGGTGGGGATTAACCTAAGATATAGTAGATATACCTAATTCCATGTATTTTTCTTATCTTTTTGTTTTTTTATACACATTTATTTATTTATTTTTATTTTTGTTATTATTTTTTTTAATTCACGTTTCTGGTTATAATCACGTTTTTTTTATTAAATGTTTTTTTGTTAATATTCACGTTTTTTTTAAATTCACATTTTTTTATATTCGCGTTTTCTTTTGTTTGTTTTTTTTTAATTCACGTTATTTACGTTTTTTTAATTCGCGTTTTTTTTACGTTTTCGTCTGTTTCCATACTTTTTCATCTATTTTTCGTCCGTTTTCATATGTTTTCGCCCGTTTTCATACTTTTTTGTCCGTTTCATACATTTTGTCCGTTTTCATACGTGTTTTTACGTTTTCATACATATTCGTCCGTTTTCGTCCGTTATTAAATGTTTTCGGCCATTTTTAAACGTTTTCATACGTTTCTGAATATCACAAGTGATATTTTAAATAGCACAAGTGATATTCAGAATATCAGAATATTATGTGATATTCAGAATATCAGAATATTATGTGATATTCGTCCGTTTTCTTCGTTTTAAATCATTATTAAATTTTTAGGCCATTTTAAACGTTTTCATCGTTTACGAATATCGCAAGTGATATTATAAATAGCACAAGTGATATTATGTGATATTCAGAATATCACATATTCTGAATATCACAAATGATACTATGAATATCATAAGTGATATTATGTGATATTCGAATATCACAAGTGATACGAATATCACAGTGATATTCGAATATCACAAGTGATACGTGATATTCGAATATCACTTGTGATATTCGAATACCGCAAGTGTTTTTAAATATCACAAGTGATTTTCAACTAATGTTTTGTAACATGAAATCACACGTAATATTCAAAATATCACACGGTGATATCCGGAAAATCACAAGTGATATTCATAATATCACAAAGTGATATTCAGAAAATCACAATGTGATATTAACAAAATATCACTTGTGTTTTCGAATATCACAAAGTGATATTCGATAATCACAAGTGATGTTCGAATATCACGAAATCACTTGTGATAGTCAAAAACGATGTAAACGAATGAAAACTTAAGAAAATGGACGAAAACGTAAGAAAACGAGCAATTGTATGAAAGCAGGCGGCGTATGAAATAGTAAAAACATGTGAAAACGGATAAAACGTATGAAAATTGGACGAAAATGAAAAACGATGAAAACGGCGAAAACATAAGAAAACAGACGAAAACGTATAAGAACTTATGAAAACAGATGAAATCGAAAAAAAAACACGAATTAAAAAAAAACGAATTTAAAAAAAAAACGTTAATTTAAACAAAAAAATGTGAATAAGAAAAAATAAATAAATAAAAAAGAAAGACAAAAAGACAAGAAAAAAAACATGGACTTATGTTTATATATTAAATCTTAGGTTAATCCCCACCATTAGATCAAACTAGACGGATGGTGGGGATTTGTCCCTTGGTAATCATGAATTTATGGATAAGTAAAATAAGGAGACTCTGCACAACATATCTACCAAGTTGTAAACCACCACTAGGGGTGTCAGTAGGGTTGGGTTGACCCGACCCGAACCCGAACCCGAACCCGATAAGCCTTATAGGGTCAGGTTAAATCGGGTTGAAAAAGCTTATCTGGTTAGTTTCACCCGAACCCGATAACCCGACATTGTTATCGGGTTGGGTTAGGGTTAGATAATTTTTTTTATCGGGTTATCGGGTCAACCCGATAAGACCCGAAAATCTATGTTTAATTCTTTTTTTTACTAATAACTTAAAAAGCTCAATACCAGTTTTATAATCATGTCCAACGTTAGTACTAGCGAGTAGTAACTCAAAAAAAGCTTTACTAATATACTAATTGACGTATCCTTCTGATATGTTACTGCCATTTCATATTTCAGTTTTAAAAGCTTTACATAGGACAGTTGGTTGACATCCTTTTGATACTAATATACTAATCGACAGTTGTGTTTCATCCTTTTTTGATACTAATACGTTAGTGTCATTTCATCCTTTTGATACCAATATACTAATTGAGGGTGGTAAAGATACGCAATGTTACTGCCATTTCATATTTCAGTTTTAAAAGCTTTACATAGAAAGCTAAAGATACGCAATGTAATATTTCAAAACAACCAATGTACGTAATGAACTTTCAAAATTACCATTGTACGCAATATATTTTCAAATTTTGTATTATGTACGCAATATGACTGGAAACCAACAAGTTAACCGGTTTCACTTGCCACGCTGGTTTTTTTTGCATTTTATGAGTGACACACTGGATTTATTTGCATTTTGTGGGTGACATGCTGGAATGAATAACATTTAGCATTGACTTTGACTTTGAAACAAATAAAAACACTGGTAACCACCCTAACCACTCATATGTTATCCACTCATTTACACTCACTTACACACACTTATCAGTTTCCCAACTTACTCTGATTCAAACCCTAAACCAACTTCAAATGTGGTAAAGGTATGTAATTTATGCAATTTTTAGTATAACTGAAATCCCTAATTACATTACGGGTTGAAACCCTAATTTTGATGTTCTAATTTAAAAAACCCTAATTTTAATTTTTAGGTCAATTAGTTACAATTGAATGGGTGACGTCACTGTTAATCTCTACCATGATGGGGTTTTTGTTCCAAATCCTCTCAAGTACATGGATGGTGAATCTCGGGTTATAAATGACGTCCGATTTGAAGATATGCCACTTGGTTAGTTGTTTGAGCTTGTCAAAGGTTAGTGCTTAATCCTCCCAAGAGTACTATTCTCACCGGTACAACTCTTTTAGAGGAATTAGGAACCGAAAGTAGATCTTGATATGAGTGACTTTATGAAGGTAGCTTTTGAAAATGGTTTTAAGATAGATTTGTATCTTGAATATAATGACTATGATGTTATTCAAGAATTTAGGAATGATAATCTGCATAATGTGAATGAGGGTGATTATGAGAGTGATGAATCTGATGATGCTGATGGAGATGTTAATAACATTGAGTTTCATACTGAGGGTGAACAAAATGTAGGTTTAGAAAGTGATAACGCCACACGCGTCGTTCGGGGTCAAGAAACTTCCTTTTCTTGAGCAAGTTTTATAACACCCCAGGCGTTGAACCTAATCGTTGTAGTGTAGTAATTAGGGTAAGCCACGGTATTGATATCGTTCTCAGGGAATATGAATACTAGCAAGGAGTTACTACGCTAAGGTTAAGGTGAGGAAGATTATTTTTATCTTTTATGTTTTATGAAATGGAAAGGTACGAATCTCGGGTATTGGATTTGAGGGGGTTGGTATTTCACCGATTACTCTACTATTATCTAATTATCTAAACTAAGGTTGTGGGAGTCTATGTCTAATTAATGTGTGCTCGTATGATAGTTTAAAGATGTGTTTACTTAGGTTGTATTACTCCTTAATTATTTCCTATTGATGGTTGAGTGTCACGTCTTATTCTTAATTGCGTTGTGTGTCTAAAGTTGTAGGGTATGCGTTTCTCCCAACTCTTTGAACTTACCAAAGGGTCTAGATCTACAAACCCACTAGGGATGATAAACTCCTACTCTAAGGCGCTCTTTGGATGGTTTAGCCTACAACTACTCGGTAATTATATTCTAAGGTTCACAAAGATGAATCAAGCATTAAGTACACAACGAATGACCTATCGCATTACTAGATCATTAATCAACTAAGATAAGAAACAACCAATCAATATTCAATAATTAAGTTTCATACTTTCTAAGCAAACACACAAATAAATTAGCCGAACATGGAGAACATGCAAGCATACACACAAATAATCAAAGACATAATTGAATTAATGAAGTAAAGACTTATCTTGATGTAAGATAGGGTTTAAAACCCTAAAATACTGTACAAGACACCTTAGGTTCGGTTTAGGTTTTACCCAAAGACTCTCCCACAAAGATCGAAAAATTGGATTCTATATATAAGATTACAATTGCGGGCGCCACCTTATGTTTAGTGACGCCGCCGTGTCGCCGCCATTGGGTTTCGTCTTGGCCACGTTAACCTTGCGACGGCGTCACCTTATGTCCGTGACGCCGTCCTCTTCGACTTCGACGTCGTTCGGATTGCATCTAGGCCGCCCGAGTAGCGACGGCCTACTCTTTCACAACCAGACGTCGCCGCTGAAAATACTGAGTTTGGGTTCCGGACCGTCACAACATTTTGGGACGGCGTCGCCATTAGCTTTTGACGCCGTCGCTCCTAATTTCAAAGAATGTGAGTGTCTCGATTTTGACTTTGGCCATTTTCTTCATATATTCGCCTTTTCGTCCAAATAAGTGCCATTCCAAACATTTTGCCTTCAAGAGACCTAAAAGTGAAAAGGAACGATATTAAGCAATAACGGATACAAAAGTGATCAAATAAGGACTTAAACGACCCTCAAAATGGTACCTTTAAAACCTTATCGAAAGGTCGACCATTGATGACCCATTTTAAACAAACTAGTTGGTGGGTAACTTCATAGGCACTAGGAATGACCCCATACCCCTTTAGTGGTAAGTACTTTGTCAAGAGATTGATCCTGATGATGATATGATAGATGAAAATACAAGGTCCAAAAAGGTGTTAAGTACCTAGCTATAATCCGTAAACACTATGGGATGAAATTCAACCAATACTTGGTATGAAATTTGAAAGCCCTGAACAATTAAAACATGTTTTGGCTGATTATGGAGTAAAACATGGTTACCAGTTGTGGTACTATAGAAGTGATAGTAACTCTTTGCTTGTGTATTGTGGAAGAGACCTAGAGTTGGGTAGGTGTGCTGGTAGGAGAGACAGGATTAGGAAGGCTAAGATGAAAGCTAAAGATAAGGAAGGGACTGATAAGGGAGGGAATGATAAGGGAGGGACTGATAAGGGTAAAGGTAAGATGCCGTTAATAATGAGTCACCTACAAAGTTTGAGAGAAAGCCAAGGCTAAGCCTAAGTGGACCAGATGAGAGTTCTTGAGCACAAAGGTCAAGATTGTCCATTTAGGCTTTGGGCATCTTGGATGTCTAGTGAGAGGTCTTTCCAGTTAAGTCCTTGTACTCGGATCATAGGTGTGCGAAACTTCAATATGGGTTCATTGGTTACATTTAGGTGGATTGCTAGACATTATGCTACGTAAATCATTATGAATCCTTCAATGACATACCGATCTATGAGAGAGTATTAGAAAAATTCTTGATTGATGTAAGCATAGGGCGGTGTAAAAGAGCCAAGCAATGTGCCTTGTATGAACATGAAGGTGGCCTTATATAACACTATGGGAAACTTTGGGAATACTGCAAGCAATACTTGATTCAAACCACGGTTCAACTGTCATATTGATGTGGATGTATGATAAGGTTTTAAAAGGTACCATTTTGAGGGTCGTTTAGCCCTTATTTGATCACTTTTGTATCCGTTATTACTTAATATCGTTCCTTTTCACTTTTAGGTCTCTTGAAGGCAAAATTTGGAATAGCACTTATTTGGACGAAAAGGCGCGATATATGAAGAAAATGGCCAAAGTCGAATCGAGACACTCAAAGTCATTGAAATGTATAGGCGGCGTCGGTGTTTATTGCGGCGCCGCCGGAGGATTTTGTGACGATACTGAGCCAAATACCCTATTTTCAAGTGACGACGTCGGGCTTTAAAAGAGTAGGCCGTTGCTACTGGGACGGCCTAGATGCAACCCACGACGGTCAAGAGGATGGCGTCACGGACATAAGGTGACGCCGCAAGGTTAACGTGGCCAAGACGAAACCCTAACGATGGCGGCGACACGACGGCGCCACAAAACATAATAAGGACGCCGTCGCATATGTAATATTATATATAGAATCCGAATTTTTCGCTTTTAAGAGAGTCTTTGTGGAGTAAAACCTAAAACCGAACCAAGGGTGTCTTGTACAAGATTTTAGGGTTTCAAACCCTATCTTACACCAAGATAAGTATTTACTTCATCAATTCAATTATGTCTTTGATTATTTGTGTGTATGCTTGCATGTTCTCCATGTCCGCTAATTTATTTGTGTGTTTGCTAGGAATATGAAACTTAATTATTAAATATTGATTGGTTGTTTCTTATCTTAGTTGATTAATGATCTAGTAATGCGATAGGTCATTCGTTGTGTACTTAATGCTTGATTCATCTTTGTGAACCTTAGAATATAATTACCGAGTAGTTGTAAGCTAAACCATCCAAAGAGTGCCTTAGAGTAAGAGTTTATTATCCCTAGTGGGTTTTGTAGACGAGACCCTTTGGTAAGTTCAAAGAGTTGGGAGAAACGATACCCTACAACTTTAGACACACAACGCAACTAAGAATAAGACGTGACAACTCAACCATCAATAGGAGATAATTAAGGAGTAGTAAAACCTAAGTAAACACATTTTTAAACTATCATACGAGGACATATTAATTAGACATAGACTACCACCACCTTAGTTTAGATAATTAGATAATAGTAGAGTAATCGGTAGAAATACCAACCCTCAAATCCAATACCGAGATTCGTACCTTTCAATTTCCTAAAAACATAAAAAGATAAAAATAATCTTCCTCAACCTTAACCTTAGCGTAGTAACTTCTCACTAGCATTCCTATTCCCCTATAGAATGATATCAATACCGTGGCTTACCCAAATACTACACTACAACGATTAGGTTCATCGCTAGGGTGTTGAAAACTTGCTCGACGAAAAGGAAGTTCCTTTGACCCCGAACGCTACCGTGTAAGCGTATCAAGTTTTAGGCGCCACGCCGGGAATAGAATAGCTAGTTAGTAGTCCACTCGCTTAGGTCTACTCACAAGATTCCTATCAAGTGAGATTTTTCTTTTTATTAGCTTCCTTGTAGTCTATCCCCTTCTTTGTGTTTGTGTTCAGAAACCATTTTCATTTGTCACTATGGCAAGTGAAGTAGCATTTGAATCATTAACAAATGAGGAACAATTGAATTTCGCAAGTTGGTTTGGTTTTATTGTTCTAATGAATTTGTGAGTGAACTTAGAGATATCCAAAAGAAGAAAGGTGTAAGATTGGATGGATTTGATATATTTTGTGTTTGTGTGGCTTCTATTCAACGATCGTTGTCAAGATCAAATCCTTTTAGTGACACCATCTTTAGAATTTTCGAAAAACCTCCTATGCATAAACCTTCGCTTGTTACAACTTGAGGAAATGGATAAGAAGGATTTATCTAACTTTAGGAATCATGATCAAAAGACCTAGTTTTTAAGAACATGAAACCTAAACCCAAACAAGATTGTGAGATGGTTGAAGCTAAAATACCTAGTTGCATGTGTGGGATAGATTTCAAACATTTAGGAGATCTAGATATAATGGAGAAAAAGGTGGAAACCCAAGCCTACAAGCCCTACCATCACTGAGGAACACACATCACCTATAACTTACCCGGAAGAAGTAGAAGAGACTATAGGAGCCCCAATTGATAGAGAACCTTTCGACCAAACGCCACTAGAGAATGTAGGTTTAGATGCTTGTTGTCATGACTCTCTCTTAGTCCTAGGGAAGTTCCTAATTTTGATGAACCGAGCCTCAACCAAAAACCTACCCAATGTTCCGTCTTTAGATGTGAATCTTGGAATTGAATTAGGACCCAATCCACCCATCAAAATAGATAGTCCGTAGTTGCTTGATAAAGGTGGTAGATTCTAGGCCATGTAGAGTGGAAGCTAATATAGAGTAACCCATGACCTTACACACTTATATCACCCATTCATGGTTGATAACAAGAAACACTATGGGTTTAAACCGGGTTTATTAGGTCAAGATGGATCCTTAACTAAGAATCTTTGAAGTTGATGAAGATGATCCATTTTTAGGAGGAGATTTGATTCACCGCTACACCAATAGACTTAGGTAAGGTTATAATGAATGGAGCACACTCCTTTGAGCATATAAATCACCCATCACCCTCTCCTCACGTAGCAAATTTCCACCTTAAGGGTATGTATTGCTACTATCACCGACTTAAACTTAAGTGTAGGAAAACTTCCCTTTATCTCGTTAAATAAGGGCAGAGTCGGGCTCGTGACTCGAACAAGAACAAGCGCTTCGGGAGGCAACCCATGTGTATTTGTTTTTCATTTCATTTAGTGTCGATATCTTTTATTAATTGTTTATTCTCATGTTTGAATTTGTAAAAATGCTTTATTTTGTTTTTAACCTCGCCTTAATTGCATATAAAGGTATTTTACATAAGGAATAAGTGTAGGGAGGATTACACACGCTTTCAAAAGAAACGTAAACATGAGAATAACAATTAACCAAAAGATATATATGTTTGTTTGATCGAGTCAAATGCTTGTATCGAGTCATAATGGATGTTTTGCGAAATTTTTCCGATTCTAAAGATGTAAATTTTCCGAATTTTTTTCGTAAAATCGTGAACGCTTTTTGTCGGGATAACCGACGGCGTCAGATTGCAACTCGACGCGCCAGAAGTAGTAAAAACATCGATCACTTTTCTCGCTTTCTCAAACTTCAATATGGGTTCATTGGTTACATTTAGGTGGATTGCTAGACATTATGCTACGTAAATCATTATGAATCCTTCAATGACATACCGATCATGAGAGAGTATTAGAGAAAAATTTTGATTGATGTAAGCATAGGCGTTGTAAAAGAGCCAAGCAATGTGCCTTGTATGAACATGAAGGTGGCCTTATATAACACTATGGGAAACTTTGGGAATACAGGCAAGCAATACTTGATTCAAACCCTGGTTCAACCTGTCATATTGATGTGGATGTATGATAAGGTTTTAAAAGGTACCATTTTGAGGGGTCGTTTAAGCCCTTATTTGATCACTTTTGTATCCGTTATTACTTAATATCGTTCCTTTTCACTTTTTAGGTCTCTTGAAGGCAAAATGCTGGAATAGCACTTATTTGGACGAAAAGGCGGATATATGAAGAAAATGGCCAAAGTCGAATCGAGACACTCAAAGTCACGAAATGTATATGGCGACGGCGTCGGTGTTTATTGCGACGCCGCCGGAGGATTTTTATGACGATACAAGAGCCAAATACCCTATTTTCAAGTGACGACGTCGGCTTTAAAAGAGTAGGTCGTTGCTACTCGCACGGCTTAGATGCAACCCAAGACGCCGGTCAAGAGGACGGCCACTGATATAAGGTGGCCGCCGCAAGGTTAACGTGGCCAAGACGAAACCCTAATGACGGCGACACGACGACACACAAAACATAAGGTGACGCCGTCGCATATGTAATATTATATATAGAATCCGAATTTTTCGCTTTTAAGAGAGTCTTTGTGGAGTAAAACCTAAAACCGAACCAAGGGTGTCTTGTACAATATTTTAGGGTTTCAAACCCTATCTTACACCAAGATAAGTATTTACTTCATCAATTCAATTATGTCTTTGATTATTTGTGTGTATGCTTGCATGTTCTCCATGTCCATTAATTTATTTGTGTGTTTGCTTAGGAATATGAAACTTAATTATTAAATATTGATTGGTTGTTTCTTATCTTAGTTGATTAATGATCTAGTAATGCGATAGGTCATTCGTTGTGTACTTAATGCTTGATTCATCTTTGTGAACCTTAGAATATAATTACCGAGTAGTTGTAAGCTAAACCATCCAAAGAGTGCCTTAGAGTAAGAGTTTATTATCCCTAGTGGGTTTTGTAGCCGAGACCCATTGGTAAGTTCAAAGAGTTAGGGAGAAACGATACCCTACAACTTTAGAAACACAACGCAACTAAGAATAAGACGTGACAACTCAACCATCAATAGTAGATAATTAAGGAGTAGTAAAACCTAAGTAAACACATCTTTAAACTATCATACGAGCACATATTAATTAGACATAGACTACCACCACCTTAGTTTAGATAATCGATAATAGTAGAGTAATCAGAGAAATACCAACCCCAAATCCAATACCCGAGATTCGTACCTTTCAATTTCCTAAAAACATAAAAAGATAAAAATAATCTTCCTCAACCTTAACCTTAGCGTAGTAACTTCTCACTAGCATTCCTATTCCCCAGAGAACGATATCAATACCCGGCTTACCCTAATACTACACTACAACGATTAGGTTCATCGCCTAGGTGTTGAAAACTTGCTCGACGAAAAAGAAGTTCCTTTGACCCCGAACGCTTACTGTGTAAGCGTATCAATGTACATGCAGATGGTAAGAACTACTTTAAGAGGTTTTATGTGTGCTTCAAGGTGTGAGAGATGGATGGCTAGCTGGTTGTAGAAGGGTTATAGGAATAGATGGTTGTTTCATAACTCATACGTGTAAGGTGAGTTGTTGACCGCCATGGGAAGGGATGGTAATAATCAAATGTATCCCATAGCCAGGCGGTAGTAGATGTTGAGAACAAAAACAATTGGTGTTGGTTTATGTCTTTGTTAGTTGATGATCCGAATTGGAGCATGGACTTTGTTTGACAATAATCTCGTATGCACATAAGGTATGACTTAATGCTTTCTTATATTCAAAGTAATCGTTGTAGATTCAATTGCTTGTGTATTGGTAACATTGTTCACTTGTTGCATGGTCTTATTGAGGTTGTGAGGACATGGCTTCCAAGGTTGAACATGCATAATCGCAGTACACATATATGCAAATTTTAAAAGGAAATGGACATGTCTTTTATATAAAAGATCGTTTTTGAGTCACGCCGCTACTCCTTGAACAAGACTTCACAGGCAAGTCCTTTTAATTTGGTTTGTCTAGTTGCTCACATTATCATATGTTATGTTACATTTTAACACATTCTTGCAAACACAACCAAGATGAAAGAGATAAAGGAATTAGATGTCAAGCTTATGCTTACTTGATGGAAAGGGATCCCGCTACTTGGTGCAAAGCATTCTTTGAAGTCATGACATTGTGCAAAGATTTGAGAATGAGATATCGTAATCTTTAATGGTCAATCCTTCTTTGCAAGAGGTAAGCCAATCATAACAATGCTTGAGGATATTAGGGTGTATATAATGCAAAGAATGTGGAATATGAGTAAGCAAGCATCTAGCTTGAAAGACTCCATAACACCCTCAATTAGAAATCAACTTGAACAGTTGTGTCTTGACCAAAGGAAGTGGCAAGTGATTCCTAGTGCTTATCCGGTTGTAGAAGTTAGGAAGAGGATGAGGCTTATGGGTAAACTTGATGGAAAGGACTTGTGGTTGTAGGTTGTGGAATTTGACCGTGTACCTTGTGTGCATGTTGTTGCAAAGATACTTGAGTCAAAAATGGAACCCGATGTGGGGGTTAGTAGTTGGTATAGTCACCTAGGTGGTTTGATACATACCATTCTCAATAAAACCAATGTATGGTTCTAAGTATTGGAAGCCCACAAGAAACACACCACCATTCCCACCAATAGTCAAGAAATGCCGGAAGGCCTAGGAAGGTCGAATCAAACACCCCTTGAGAAACAAAATGAGAACAAAGTTAGTAGAGTTGGAAGGGTCATAACAAAGTTATTAGATTTGAAGCGAAGAGCGGTTATGCAAGAGGTTATGGAGGAAGAGGCAAGGAAAAAGGCCGAATGGGAACAAAATGGAAGGATCTACCAAGACCGGGATGATATATGCTTGGATGAGTTCTCGAAAATCCTCAGATGTAAGAGCCAATCGAGTGAACTAGCAAAGACTTGATGAAGCAATGGATGAGTACAATGCTACTCTCCCTCAATCTCGAAGGAGTACAAGTCGTTAGTGTTGATGTATCCGAACCGAACAACCACCAACACAACCCGAACCAACTCCTCCCTATCTTGTGCAAGTCAGAATCAAGAAAGCCAGCTCCAAGTGCTCCAAGGGCTCCAAGACCAAGACCGGTGATCGTGCCAAGACAAAAGTCGAAAGGATTGCCAAAAGAAGGAAGTTCAACTATCCCGAGATGGACTGGAAAGACTCGATAGACCATTCGGTGTCCGAATCGTTATGTACTTTGTTGCATTGCTTTTGGGTCAAAACCGTAATGTTACTTTGTTGTCTTAAAACTTGTGAATGTAAGGTAAAAGCTTTGTGTCAAAGCTGTTAGATATGTGTGCAAAACATGGCACATCTTTTGTAATCACTTTGTGCCTGTAAACACTATCATTTTGCCTATCTATCTAAATAGTTATGCAATGCAAGTTTAATGTTACTTTGTGCCTATAACATCTTTTGGGTCAAAACTGTTATGCAATGCAAGTTTAATTGCCACATTATCATCTTGTAAACAAAATTTTTATTATACCACTTGGTACATAAGTTTCATACACCAAAAGGAAGTGGCATACTACACTGCCCTACAACTATACCATACATCCATACTACCTTACAGTCCTACTACCATACATCCATACTACCACTACCATACTACTACTACCATACTACCACTACCATACTACACTACTAGAATACTACACTACTAGAATAGCTAACAACAACACTAACATGACACATCATGAACCCACACATCTTCCTCCAAGTAGACACATTTGAATTTGCTCTTTGGAGTTCATCACCCATCCTTGCAACCCTTTCTTCCAACACTGCAAGTGAAAGCTCCATCTGATGTCTATGGACTTCATCTTCAAACATTTCTCTTTGTTCTGAACTCATAGAAACATACAACTCGTGCATAGTCTGTTTATACCAATCACTGTATAACTCTCCATCAATCCAAAAAAAGTCATCACACCTTTGAGGAGAAGACTACAACAAATGAATGAGTAAGTAATGTTGGGGAAAACAACTAAATAAAATTGTTACTTAAACAACTAAATAAAAGTGTTGGGAAAACATACTGATGGTCTTGGACAAACAAGAAAGCGACGACCTGGATTTCCTTCAGTCCAAGAAATACGTCTAGCCAAACGCAGCTTACATGTGCAATGAGTTGAAAGAGTACGCATGAGATATCTACTGCGATTGTTACAAGATGTAAGATTGTTGGAAGAAGATGAAGCCATTGCAATGTGATTATTTGTTAGGGTTATTTGAGGGTGTATTAGGTTTCTAGTTGTGATTAATTAGGGTTTCAATTTAGGGTGGAAAAGTTGTGTCAATTAGGGTTCATGTTCTGGGTTTATGTGTGTGGGAATTGGGGGAAAAGTAGGAACTGAAACTAGCAACCATGTCATTATATACACCAACATTTCAATTAAAAAAAAAAAAAAAAAAACAGCGTGGAGGCCAGCGTGGCAAGTGAAACCGGTTAACTTGTTGGTTTCCAATCATATTGCGTACATAATACAAAATTTGAAAATATATTGCGTACAATGGTAATTTTGAAAGTTCATTGCGTACATTGGTAGTTTTGAAATATTACATTGCGTATCTTTAGTTTTTACCCTTTTTTTTTACATGGGACAATTAGTTGTGCTGCACAGTTAGTGTCTTTTGCTCAATATAATGAAAATAATACAGTTAGTAAATTTTATATATTGATGATACACCTGCAGCTAGCTATAATTCTTGCTAAGAAATCAGCTAAGATAGATGATAATTCAATCTGGTTTTTGTATTTCTCTAAAACTCATTTGAAAATTTAAGCCGTGTGTTTATATCTCATCTATTAAGTCTAAGATGAGTTTAGTACTTAACTTTAAGGAGTTTTAGACTACTTATATAGCCAATCTTACTTGACTTACCTATAATCATACACTGATATCATGTTCCAAAATTATGTAAGTTGTCTATCTATTGGTTTATTTAGGTAGAGTTGGATTTATCTTATAACCCGACAACCCGAATCACCCGACCCAACTTAACCCGACCCGATAACCCGATTTCTTATCGGGTCGGGTTGCGGGTCACTTTTCAAAAACTCCAAACCCGACTCAACCCGACCCGATAAACCCGACAACCCGATAACCCGACCCGATAACACCCCTAACCACCACCACCGCTGCCGTAAACCACCAGCAAAAACCAGGTCAATTCTCCAGCGATCTTTATTCAGTTTTTTTTTTTTTTTTTTTTTTTTTTTTTTTTAAAGTTTGATGCTTTTGATCCCATCATGCATTAGATATGTTGCAAAGTAAATAAAATGAGTGACATGAAGTGATAATGCCCGTAGTGCATACACCACAAACAGAAAATAAGCTAATACCAGTCTTGACATACAACACTAAACGAGTTATAATTTGCAAGTCACAACCTCAATGACTACAACCGCAGCAAAATAAGCTAATACCAGTATTTACAAACAAGTCATTCCGTATGCGAATTTTGAGTTTAAACATTTCTATCATCTCAATCTTTTCTTACTTAGCCGTTTCCTTATCACGCCATTACATCAACTTCTACCTTTCTTCATAAAATTGTCACTTGTTTGGAGACTTCCTTTTCGACTTGCTCCTTCCTATACGAGTCAATAAAGATTAACAAATTCAGGGTGATAGTAAGAAAGGTGGAAACATATATTTAATTGACATTTAAAAACTGACAAATTTACTTTTCTGTATGTCAATTATAAAGATTAACACATTCACGAAGTGCCTTGGAATGTAGACAACTCATAATTGTGATCTACGTTTACTAGTAATTTCAGACTATATTTTCCAGTGTCTTCTCAGTATTTTCATTAGCTTTCGGTTTCCTTATATGTTGTATATCCCCTGCACTCAAAGTGTGGATGACTATGCAATCACCATCAGCCAGTATCGTGCTGCAATATGCTCAATAGTGTACATTCATGTCAGCACACATAATCCTTTGAAAGAGAATAACTCAAAAATAAATGAGTTTGTATTTTTTTGGCGGTTAAAAATACATGAGTTTGTATGTTTGGTCCCAAGTTGTCAGGAATATTTAAAAATGGGATTGTGCATCATTTATTTTCTTATTAATTGAAAAAGAACAAAATTTTAAGTAAATGACGAAGAACATACATACCAATGTTTCAAAGTTCAAACTCTGGACGAGTGAGTGCCAATGCAGTAAACTCACTGCTGTGAGCCCAAACATACCTTAGAGAAGGTAAAATAAACACAGAGCTGGCAACAGCTTGTTTGCTAAAGGGACAATACCTTAATTTCAGCTTTCTTAATCTTGGACACCCTTCGGTTAGAATCACAAGTCCTGCATTAGAATTTCCTATTAGAGTAAGAGACAAAGACCTCAAATTAGCACCGTATTTCGCGATATACTCCAATCCCACGTTCGTCAATATTCCAACATCCGTCAATCCTCCATGCCAATGCGAGAGACGACTGTGACTGATATCTAGCCTTTCAAGTTTGCTGCAACCCATTAGCATAGCCCGAATCCCATTGTCTAGCGGTAGATCTGTTGTCCTATATTCCCTATCCAAGTACATACGGAATTTACGGAGATTCTTCAAATGCGCTCCTAGACACTCGAGAGCTTCATTTGAAATATCTCCAAGGCGAACCTTTAAAGACTCCAAATTAGCACACCCCTTTGCCAGAGAAATCAGTCCCACATGGGTCACAAGCCCATAATGGGTAAGTTTACGCAATTTCTTACAAAACCGAATAATAACTTGCAATCCCCTGTCTCCACATACATCCTCGGTACATAGAACTTCCAAATTGGGACACCTCTTAAACAATAACACTGGCACTCAATATCCAAGTCTAAAAATGCAAGTTCCAATTTCCTTATATGATTCAGAAAAGGGAGTATAGTTAAACATCGAGTTACTGGAAAATCCTCTATACATATTGAACACATATGTTGGGGAAACTGGAAACCAACAAGGTCACTCTCATCGTCGCAATTATCTCCAGAAAAATGTTCCAACCTAACAGCATATCTAAAGGCATCTACTAGTTTACTTAGATAGCACTTTCCAATCTTCAATGATATTAAAGAGTTACAGCAGTTTTTTGCAAGAAGTGTAAGATCTTCTACATTAAAATAATGCGTATTCGTAACATGTAACCTTTCCAAAACCGTGCTATTCAATGCCAATTGATGTAACCAAATCCCATCTTTCACTTGATTAAGAGTATAATATTTCACATACAAAGTTCTCAATTGGTTACAATACTTGGAGACATGCCTTAATCCATCTGTCGAATACCCTTTACACCTCTTAATCTTCAAAATCCTTAAATCCTTACCAAGTGTTCTCGCCAATTTCTCAAGATCTTCATCATGAACAACCAAACCATGGATATGAAGTTCTTTCAAACACCTAAACTCGAGAGCTAACTGTTCAATCCATCGGGTGATTCGGACAGCATAATCATCTGTATGATTAAAACGAGATGGGGGACCTTTAAGTGTTAATGACTCGATGAAAGGGAATCTTTTACTTAAAGAGGCAGTATTTGGGTAGTAAAGTGTGTGGACAGTTAGGCGCCTACGCGTAATGCCATCAATCTCATAAAACTTACGGGAAACTAAAGAAACAGAGTTTCGGTCGTCAACATTGTGTATAAAAGGTATAACTAAGTCCAACACTTCCTCCCCAACTTCGGTTGTTTCGGAAGTGTTTTTGGTTGGTGCCATTAAGGTTTGGTTTGGTTTAAGGTTTCGAAATTCAACAAACTAACTAACACTTGACATGAAACACTACTACTAATAATAATCTTATAAAAAAAAAAAAATCCCAAAATCAACGAAATAAAGGCTAACTAAACAGATTAACTAACTAATTGTGAAACCCTTTTTCCATCTTATAATCAAAACCCCTAAAAATACAAGATTGAAGTCAATGGGACATTTTATCAAACAGTTGGTGTGCACATACATAGGCTTTGTTTGAATGCAATTTCTTGAAACTGAACAAGATCAGATCACTGAAAATGATGGCTTAGGAGTGTTTTTGTGACAGATAATGAAGTGGTAATTTTTGATGAGGAATTGGTAATGGAAGGAAGTAAAAAATGGCAATTTACCATATGTGGTCAATTTGTTGGATACAACATGCCTAGTACTGAAGCTAAGTATAACCTTAGGAGGATGTGGAATAGGTATGGTCTTAGTGAAATGATAAGTAATGAGAATGGTGTTTGGTTCTTCAAGTTCAAGGATGAACTAAATATGAACAGTGTGATTGACCAAAGTCCATGGATGGTGAATGGAAAACCATTACTTGTGCAGAAATGGAGCCCTGAAGTTTGTATTGAGAAGGCTGAACCAAGTAAAATCCCTATTTGGATAAAGCTATTTAATGTCCCTTTGGAGGCCTGGACTAATAAGGGCATAAGTGCTTTATCGAGTAGGTTAGGTAAGCCTATACTATGCTAACTATCTTTGTTTGGTTTTCTTTGTTATGTTTGCATGTATGATGGACAACATGCTGCTAGTATGTGTCAAAAAGGTATGGCAGAATTGGTTTTGCAAGAGTGCTTGTGGAGATTGATGCTAAAAAGGGATTTCAGGATAAAATTGAAGTGCAATATATTGATAAGTTGAACAATACTATAAGGACTAAGTTTGTGAATGTTGAATATACATGGAAACCAGCAGTATGTTGTCATTGCAGTGTGTTTGGGCATATGAGTTCTAGATGTATGCAGATTCAAAGGAATGGTAGCCAAAATGTGGAAGAAAATGGGAAGGATCAGGAAGGCTTCGTGAATGTAAGTAAGCAAAAGATGACTGAGAACAAAATGGGTCAAAACAATATGGTGAACAAAAATGTAGGGAATAAGAAATATGTGTATAAACCAAAGGCTAAAAATGGGACTGTTCCTGAGACAAATAAAGAAGAGAATAATATACTAAAAGAGAAGCCAAAAGAGAGCAGTTCTAAGCATCTGGAGGAGCTGGAACAAAATGAAGTGAATGGCAGTCAAGAAACGGATGGACAAAGTGAATGAAAGGCCAGTAGTGAAACTGTGGAAGGTGTGAAAACTAGCAACAAATTTGCTAGTTTGCAAGAAGAATATAATGTTGAATTCCCTCCCATTCCTACTTCACAAAACCAATATGCTATATTGATTGAAGAATATAAGAGAAAGCCTGATATATTTCTATTTTGGAAGAAGGAGGAAATTCTTGTTGATAAGCTTGTTACCAATAAAAAGATTCCTACTATTGAGGAAACAAAGATATGGACTCTCAGAATGTTTGAGATCTACAAGAAAGGATGGGAAGCTAAATGGAAAAATGAGTGCCCTTTTATAGGGAATTTTCAAAAATGAATATTGAAGTAAATTGGTGAGGTGTATTGGTCACTGTTGTATGTGTGTTTGCTGCTTGTATGTTGGTTTTCGAATAGCATGTCGTATGTTTAGTTTAGCTCCAATTTCAGTTGCTATGGTATGTCACTAGCAAATGTTTTGGATGCTTATCATGTATCTTGTTTTTGAGATAATATATTTTCACCGTTGCACCAAAAAAAAAAAAATTTGGTAAAAAGATTTTGCGTGTTTGGTTTACCTTATTATTAAATTACCTATATAATCATTTTGAGTACCCATTTTACCAATGGGTGTTGATACTCGCAATATTTTATTTGATAGTTATACCATTTTTTATAAGATGTATAGCATACCGTACAACGCTGATGCATAGATTGCGGTGAAAATATAAAATGTTGTGGTATGAGTATGACCTCTTTACCAATTGAGACTTTTTTTAATATTTTACAAAAGCAGACTAAGGGGGTGTATACTAAATTAAGTGATTCAATATGAACTACTTAATTAGCCTTTTAAAGTAGAAGACAAAGCTTTGGTGGGTCTCTTTTATTAAATGATATTAAAAGATTTGACCCACATTAAGTGGCTTATATGAAAAAAAACACCTCCTAAAAGTGTCACATCAATGTAAAGGACTACAAATGGAGTTTTAGTTGGCACACAAGATGTGCAACTACATGATGTACAACTCAATGAAGCATGAGATTTGAAAGAGAGCTAGCGAGAATAAAGGACATGTGAATACATAGAAAGTTTAAGATTTTTTTTTACTAAATTCAAACTATTGCTTAAGCACCAACTTATAACTTATGCATAAAATGTTATACATTTTGTATGGAAATAGTAGTTTTAATATTGCAAGTAGTAATTTTCTTGATAATGTTCTGCAACAATATTGGTTGAGTTTTACATTCAGGCCGCGTTTTAGCTTATTTGTGGGTCGCGTTTTAGTGTTTTGCTAATTAAATTTGGATCGAGTTTGTGGGGTCGTGTTTTTAGTATGCATGGTTATGTTTTAATTGGTCTAGATTAACTGAGTCGCGTTTTAGTGTATAATCGAGTATAATTTGGGTCGCTTTTTACATGTTTTGAGTTTAAATGAGTCGCAAAAATACATGTGTAGGGTCAGAAATTTGTTTTCAAATGAATCTAATGGATGAAAATGAAAAGTTCATTTTTATAAACAAATTATGCGACATTCAATTTCGTAAAAAATGTACTCTTTATGGTTCGTTTGAGAAATTTTCTCTATTTTTATAATTTAAGCTTATTTACAAGAAAAGTTTATAAGCTTATGTAGTTGTAACACCATAAAATTTTAGAATTTTAGTTATAAGAATTTTAATAGTGTTCATGCGGTTTAACAATATTAATAGAGTTAGTATCTAACGAAAAAGGACATGCATTGTAATCTTTTATCTATATTACATATAAAAGAAAAACGGTCAAACTTTGAAAAATAAAATGTTGAAAGTTAAAGGTGAGATAAATGTATCGTGTAATTAATACTCTTATTAAAACACTTCATTACTTAAAAGTGTAATAATTTATTTACATTGTACAACCAATTAAAACATATATATTAAATTAAAAACAATCAAGTAAAATACCCCTTACTAAGAAGTACAATAAAGTTTTCACAATGTACAATTTAAACAAGCTACAACATAATCCAAAATATAAAATAATTAAACACACTAATTAATGTTATTTTTAAAACACCCTAAAATGAAAAGTACATGTTATTATACATATTATATAAATTAATAAAACACACAAAGTTTCATACAAGCTAACAAGTTGATGGTACATATAGTTTTAAAAATCGGACCAGACTGATAAGGTTTTAAAATGTACCTTTTTGAGGGGTCGTTTAAGCCCTTATTTGATCACTTTGTATCCGTTACTACTTAATATCGCTCATTTTCACTTTTAGGTCTCTAGAAGGTAAATTGTCAGAATGGCACTTATTTGGACGAAAAGGCGCGGATATCTGAAGAAAATGGCCAAAGTCAAGAATCGAGACACTCAAGTCTTTGAAATACAAGGTGACGGCGCCATCGCTTAATCGCGACACCGTCGGAGCATTTTAATGACACGAAGCCAAATTTCCTATTTTCAAGTGACGGTGTCGCTTTAAAAGAGAGGCCGTCGCAACTCATACGGCCTAGATTTGATCCGTAAAGGTGACACTGCCGCAAGACTAACGTGGCCAAGACGAAACCCTAATGACGGCGGCGACCGGCCACAAAACATAAGGTGACGCCATCGCACATGTAATCTTATATATAAAATCCGAATTTTTCGCTTTTAGTGTGTAGTCTTTTGGAGTAAAACCTAAACCGAACCAAGGTCGTTTTGTACAAGATTTTAGGGTTCCAAACCCTATCTTACATCAAGATAAGTGTTTTACTTCATTAATTCAATTATGTCTTTGATTATTTGTGTGTATGCTTGCATGTTCTCCATGTCCGGCTAATTTAGTTGTGTGTTTGCTTAGGGAATATGAAACTTAATTATTGAATATTGATTGGTTGTCTCTTATCTTCATTGTTAATGATCTAGTAATGCGATAGGTCATTCATTGTGTAATTAATGCTTGATTAATCTTTGTGAACCTTAGGCTATAGCACTTAGAGCGGTTGTAGGCTAAACCATCCAAAGAGGCCTTAGAGTTAGAGTTTATAATTCCTAGTGGGTTTTGTAGACGAGACCCTTTGGTAAGTTCAAAGAGTTAGGGATAAAAGCATACCCTACGACTTTAGACACACAACGCGATTAAGAATAAGGACGTGACAATTCAACCATCAATAGGAGATAATTAAGGAGTAATAAAACCTAAGTGAACACATTTTTAAACGATCATACGAGCACACAATAATTAGACATAGACTATATACACCTTAGATTAGATAATTAGATAAGTAGAGTAATCGGTAGAAATACCAACCCCCAAATCCAAACCCCGAGATTCGTAATTTCCATTTTCTAAAAAACATAAAAAAGATAAAAATAATCTTCCTCAACCCCAACCTTAGCGTAGTAACTTCTTACTAGCATTCCTATTCCCCAGAGAACGATATCAATACCGTGGCTTACCCTAATACTACACTACAACGATTAGGTTCATCGCTAGGTGTTATCAAACTTGCTCGAAGAAAAGAAAGTTCCTTTGACCCGAACGACGCGTGTAGCGTTATCAAGTTTTTACGCACGCCGGGAATAGGATAGCTAGTTAGTAGTCCACTCGCTTAAGTTTCTTTGCTTGATTCCTATCAAGTAAAATTTTCTCATTCTTAGCTTTTCGTAGTCTATCCTCCTTCTTCGTGACCTTTGTTCGTAAAACTCCATCACTTTTCATCATGGAAGGTGATAACCAACCACCATTCATCAACCTACCATTAAATGACCCGCCAAGAGCCCGTACTCTTGGTGAATACTCGAGACCAAGCCACCTAGGCTATAGGAACACCATTGAGCTTCTCGACTGCCGAAACTACGCCCTGCGATCCGACACCATCCGGTTGGTGGAAAACGGATGTGATTCCATGGACTTCGTTCCAAGATCCAAATCAAGATCTAAGGATTTCTTAAAATTGTCGATTCCATCGACCTTGATGCTACTACTCGGGAGACCACGCTGCGTCTCTTCCAATTCTCTCTACGAGACCAAGCTAGTAATTGGCTTGAGCGACTTCCGCCGGCTCCATCTCAAGTTGGGATGATCTCACCTCTCGCTTCCTTGCTCAATTTTTCCCAACGGGAGAACCACTAAACTTAGGAATGACATCTTGATGTTCCAAAGAACGTCAGGTGAATCTCTCTGAAGCATGGACTCGATTCAGGACTTACTTCATAAAGTCCTCATCACGGCATTGATCTTTGGCTTCAAGTCCAAATCTTTTATGATCATGTCAACTTCCCCACCAAGCGATCCATTGACCAAGCGGCCGGTGGAAAACTTAGTGATCTCACCGTGGAAGAATCATGAGGTATAATAGAGGACCTTGCTCTTTATGACAACGAAAGTTGGAATGACCCCCGTGAGTTGCCCAAAACCGTTAAGGCAATCTCCTTGCCTCCACTTGACTCACAATCTTCTGACCGTAGGATGATCGAGCTTGAAGATCAAGTTAAATTCCTAATGAGTTCCTACGAAAATCCCAAGTCTTCACGCCATGTGAACAAAGTTTCTTCCTCGTGTGAGCCATTTTGTGATCCTCTTAACACGCGCACTTGCACCCGATCCCCCGAACTTGCTTCTGTTGACTACGCATCCTCGCGTATTAATGGAACGGGAGGAAGATTCCATACAATACCCGGACCTAGGAATTTCAATGAAACCCGAGAAGCATGGAAGGGCAAGCCCGACTTTTATTGGGGACAAACCAAAGAATTCACTTCCAATGATTTTTCATGGCCCTCATCCCACGGTCCTAACCAACAAAACATTGAGGGTGTTGCAACACCTAGTCGCAACCCAAGCTCAATAGCTAAGCTCTCGGACCGTTTCAACCAACAACAAGCCGAGATGGATAGAAAGATAGATAACCTCTTGAAAGCCATGACCAATAGTGATAGGAAGGTTAGTGCTATCTCAACTCCCGAGCCCTCCGTGTAGAGATTAAGGACCCAAGCAAGTTAGCTAAACACGTCCAATTCGTCAATACCATCACCTTAGTAAAACCCAATGGAACAAATGACGACAAGGACCATACACTTGAGAATAATGAAACAACCGAGGAAGTTGATGAAGTAGACAATGACTATTTCAATAAGTTTCCCACGGAAGGAGAGCTATCTCGCCACCCTCACTTAGTGCGCGACCTCCGTCACATGTATGTTAGGAAAAGCCCTAGAATCAAGTTTGGGAATCCTTGGAATCTTAACATACCATGTTGCATAGGACACCTTTTCGTGGCAAAGGCCTACATTGACCGCAAGTACCCAATCAAAATAATGACTAGCACCTACTACAATTGGGTAGTGAAGAATCCAATTCCAACTAGGCAAGACCCTGATAATCCTAGGGTTAGGTGCAATTTTCTTGGTAGATTTAAGGGATTGCCCGTTTATGTAGGTAGTTTCATGTTTCATACGGACTTCATAATCGTGAATGATATTAGTACAACCATAGATCCTAGCTTGTCCCACGTTATTCTAGGAAAACCTTTCATAGAAAGCACCGGATGACCTATGACCCTCGTTAGAATAGTGCGATTCAAAGATGAGACCGATGACATAGCTTACCAAATTCGCTTAAGATTGAGAAGTTTTCATCACTCTAATGATGAAAAGGAACTTAAACTATCGGTCTATTATAGGAATGAGGAGGATAAAGAAAAAATAGTAGATTATGTTATGGCTAAGATTTTCGGATTCTATAAGGATTGCTTGAACCTAGGACCGAAATATAGAACCGAGTGGGGAGAGGACGAACTCTTAGAGAGGTGCATCATAGGGCACTTCTACAACATGAAATCCCCCAATAGAGACCGTCATAAGGAAGGACATAGCGGTAATGAAGTCACGTAGGAGCACGACTACGAGTCTAGCTACAAGACTCTTAAATAAAGAAAAGTGCTTCGTGGGAGGCAACCCATGCTTAATTGTTTGCTTGTTAGTATCATATATCTTTTATTGATTGCTTGTTCTCATGTTTAAATTTGTAAAAATCCTTTATTTTGTTTTTAACCTCGTCTTAATTGCATATAAAGGTATTTTACATAAAGGATAAGTGTAGGGAGGATTACACACGTTTTCAAAAAACGTAAACATGAGAATAGCAATTCATTAAAAGATATATATGTGTTTGTTCGAGTCAAATGCTTGTATCGAGTCATAATGGATGTTTTGCGTAAATTTTTCCGCATTCTAAAGATGTAAATTTTCAAGATTTTTTCGTAAAATCGCACCGCTTTTGTCGGGATAACTCGACGGCGTCAGATCGCAACCGACGGCGCCAGAAGGAGTAAAACAACAATTATTTTTTTTTCGTTTTCGAGCTACTTATAAATTTTAGAATTTTTCGTGTCTTAATTTTCCGTAAATTTCAGTAAACATCCATTCCACAAGCATTATATCCTAGTTTAGTCGAGTCTTATATATATTATTACCGCCGATTTTACGCAAAGGTTTCGTTTGTTTTCATCAAGTGTGCGTGTTTAATTTATCAAGAAAGTTACTGAAGATTGGAAGGAGCTTTTCACGCACATTCTTCTTGGAAAGGATTTAACCACTACTTCACACACGGATCCTACCGAGCTAATCATGGGAGTACTAGTTTCTTTTGTTTTAATTACCTTCCATTATCATAACTTTGATATTTTACGGAACATTGGGGACAATGTTCGCTTTAAGTGTAGGGAGGAAAATAAACGGAACTTTGAAACTATGCTTATCCTTGATTATTTGCTTTGTCCAATTGTATTTGTGTAATAAACCATGAGAAAATGTCGGTTAGGGTAATTTTGGCACCAAATTTAAAATTTTTCGTAACATATAGGAGTGGGCCATTAGTCTTAACAAAAGCGTCTCACGGATAGGAAGTTGCATGACTAGCACAAAAACCTTTTACTACCTAAATTACACCCAAAATGTGAGGATCGCCCTTAGATTATTAGGAATTAAAGCATTCATCTTTAATGCTTAGAGTGTGAACCGGTAGTATATTAGATTCTAGAACTTGTTTTGTGATGTATTCCGAGATCACTAGTAAGACTACACTTGTGTAGTTAGGAATAACTAAATGATAAGAGGCATTAGGATAACCCTTGTTTGATACCCGTAATATAATTACTTCTTCCACATCGGTTGAGTAATTCCCCCATACCCTTTGCGTTGTACTCATCTTTAGTACACGATACCCTAGTTAACCCCTCGAGCCTATCATTTTCGCGGTTCTTGTGATGTTTCGTTTTTTCGAATATCAATGAAGAGCATTGTTTACACCCCACCCCCAAATATACACCCAAATCGCCTTAGCCTACCATGTATGCACTCACTTTTAGTGCATTATTGTTATTACCCCAAACCCTTAGTTCAATTATCTAGTTGCTTGCATGAGTTGCTAAGTCGAGTCATATCCTTTGTACACGCTTTTGGGACGATTGGGACTCATGGGAAAAGTTAAAGTTTATGAAATGATCGGAAGGAACGTTAAATTCCCTTATTTGTGTAATAACGCACCCCAAGTGTTTTGATCTTTTCAATTCGGGTCAAATTAGTGTTAGAGTAATAAAAACTCAAGTGTAGGGATGTGCCTATAAATCCCTATCATTTTGATGTTACCGAGAGGATGGTAGAGTAAAAGTGTATGAAAAAAAATCGAAAAAAAAATAGAAAAGAGAAAAGGAAAAAAAAATAGAGTGTTCAAAAAAAAAAAAAAAAAAAAAAAAAAAAAAACATACTGCTACCATCCTACATCTATTATTTAAATTTATGTTTGTTTGTTTCAGCTTATCCGTAGTTTAGAGTGTCGAGTCTTGGCTTAGCAACGCCATTCTTCGTATGCTTGTAACATAAAAGATTTTTGACTTGCCACCACTAAATAGCCTATCCCACCAAACCCTTTGTTTCCCTACCGTAAGCCTAACATTACAACTCTTTAAAGACCTCTTTGATAGTCTTTCCTAGGTGCTTACGCCAAAGCGATGGAGGTTTGATCTATTCTCAATCCTATGGTAATCTATGTACTAGGACCGGTTAATGAGTGTTTATCTTCCATTTCCAACTTGTTATATTTCATACACACCCGAGAGAGATGTGAGTATCCAAACACCCTATGTGAGGTGCTAGTATGTATTTTTCGTGCTTGTTATGACTTTTGCGGGGCTTATATGTGTTGTGGACTATTTTAAACCAATGCTTCATGACCCCTAACTTATAAATTAATTGGCAAAAAGTACATTTGCTTGAGGACAATCAAATACCAAGTGTAGGGATATTTGATAAGGTTTTAAAATGTACCTTTAGGGTCGCTTAAGCCCTTATTTGATCACTTTTGTATCCGTTATTACTTAATATCGTTCCTTTTCACTTTTAGGTCTCTAGAAGGCAAATTGTCAGAATGGCACTTATTTGGACGAAAAGGCGCAGATATCTGAAGAAAATGGCCAAATTCAAGAATCGAGACACTGTCAGCCGAATACAAGGTGACGGTGTCATCGCTTAAGCTAGCGACGCCGTCGGAGCATTTAGTGATGACACGAAGCCAAATTTCTTATTTTCAAGGGACGGTGTCATGCTTTAAAAGAGTAGGCCGTCGCAACTCGACGGCCTAGATTTGATCCAGACGCGCCGAAGTCAAGAGGACGGCGTCACAAGCACAAGGTGACGCCATCGCAAGACTAACGTGGCCAAGACGAAACCCTAATGATTTGCGACCGACGGCGCCACAAAACATAAGGTGACGCCGTCGCACATGTAATCTTATATATAGAATCCGAATTTTTCGCTTTTTAGTGTGTAGTCTTTTGGAATAAAAACCTAAACCTAACCAAGGCTGTCTTGTACAAGATTTTAGGGTTCCAAACCCTATCTTACATCAAGATAAGTGTTTTATTTCATTAATTCAATTATTTCTTTGATTATTTGTGTGTATGCTTGCATGTTCTCCATGTCCGCTAATTTACTTGTATGTTTGCTAGGGAATATGAAACTTAATTATTGAATATTGATTGGTTGTCTCTTATCTTAATTGTTAATGATCTAGTAATGCGATAGGTCATTCGTTGTGTAATTAATGCTTGATTAATCTTTGTGAACCTTAGGCTATAGCACTTAGAGCGGTTGTAGGATAAACCATCCAAAGAGGCCTTAGAATTAGAGTTTATAATCCCTAGAGGGTTTTGTAGACGAGACCCTTTGGTAAGTTCAAAGAGTTAGGGATAAACGCATACCCTACGACTTTAGACACACAACACGATTAAGAATAAGGACGTGACAATTCAACCATCAATAGGAGATAATTAAGGAGTAATAAAACATAAGTGAACACATTTTTAAACTATCATACGAGCACACAATAATTAGACATAGACTACATACACCTTAGATTAGATAATTAGATAAATAGAGTAATCGGTAGAAATACCAACCCCCAAATCCAAACCCCGAGATTCGTAATTTCGATTTTCTAAAAAACATAAAAAAAATAAAAAAATAATCTTCCTCAACCCCAACCTTAGCGTAGTAACTTCTTACTAGCATTCCTATTCCCATAGAGAACGATATCAATACCCGTGGCTTACCCTAATACTACACTACAACGATTAGGTTCACTGCCTAGGGTGTTATAAAACTTGCGCGAAGAAAAGGAAGTTCCTTTGACCCCGAACGACGCGTGTAGCGTTATCACAGACCAACAGGTTCAACGAGGAACCGATGTCGCCACCTGTTCGGCTAACCAATAAAAGCCATCCGAACAAACCAAAGACGACCCGTTGAAACCGATATAAACTGGTGAATCATGTCTCATCGAGATCTATTTCTCCGAACAAACCAGAGCCGGCGGGTACCCTGGAGTATAAAGGAAAAAAAAAGAAGAGAAAAGTTGAAACTAAAAAAGAAAATGTCTAAAAAATATATTTCAAAAGAAAACTATTAATACATATCGATAAGCGGGTTGACTCAGGACGCTTCAAACCCGGTGGTTTGACCTGTTTAATTTGACCCGTTTTTTACCCAACCCGTCGGGTTGACTCGGTTTAAATCGACCCGTTTTTTGACCGGAACGGTTCAACCGGTTGAACCACCGGGTCGAACCAGGTTTTAAACCAATATATTTAATCCCCAACTCTTCAAACTTTTATTATTTTTCGTTTATAACCCACAATTATTTTTAACACAAAATGATGTGTCGTTATAAAATCCCGTTGCTATGCACGGGTACTCGTCAAGTTTATATAATAAAAGAAAATTCAAGTGAGGTATGGATATTATGAGTATTAATCAATGTTGAGGTTGAAGAGTTCCTAATTAAGCCGCAATCTCAAAGTTTGATTCTTTATTGGCAAAAGGGTTAATATTTTTAAGGACTAATTGAGTGCTAAGCTCATAAAAATTACTACGTATAAGTTACTGATTAAATTTAGTAACAGTGTTAGACTTTTTACGTTTTTGATCAATTGTATATCAAGAATGTGGTATATAAACTGTATAAATCATATATTTATATACAAATCATAACCCTTATTTAAGAGACAATTAGCATGGAACAAGTAATATGGTCTTATTTGGCACTTTGGCTGTTTGTTTAACCATTTTAATACACCAGAATAATAAAGAAGATTAATGGTGGTCATATGTACACTCATAACCAAATCATGCTTTCAAGGTCACTGCTACTTAGCAATCACCTTCATATAAAAATATTAATACATTATATAGTGAGATAAGAGGTACATTTATAAGCCTACATGATATTTACGAACGATATATTGACGACTGAAATAAATAAATAAACTTTTCCTAAGTTTAATGATTAAGTTGGCATGAGTATTTTATAATATGAACGATGTTAGATGATCTAATGTTTAGATGGCTTATTTCTAATTACTAATATGATTAGCAGGTACATATTTGCTCTAAAGGAAGCTGCTAAGTTTAAGAACTACATTTGAATGTCATGTTGCTGTAGTTGTTGGAGATTACAAATTAGTGAAATGTTTGTTTTGCCATGGATGTTAGTCGTGTAATACTGATAGGCCCGTTTATATTGTTTGGGCTATGGCATGATGTTATGTTTATTATTTAGGATTATCACACTATATAATGTATTGGTGGATTGATTAATGAGATACGATTGATTCTACATTCCTACATGGTATCAGAGCCTAACCCTGAATACCTTAATCGATCCTTAAACCTTCTCTTTTTCACGTTTTTCTTTTTCTGTCGATCATTGGTTTCAAAGATAACCAGTCGAAGTTTACTTATTTGTGTTAGCCGATCGTTGGTTTCAAGAGATAACCAGTCGGCTTGTTTCATTGTAATGGTTGGTCGATCGTTGGTTTCAAGAGATAACCAGATGGCTTGTTTCATTGTTACGGTTGGTCGATCATTGGTTTATAGTGGATAACCAGTCGACTGCTTAAAGGCTTAGTTTTTCTTTTATTGTTGCTGTTTTTATTGCACATGCGCTCTTGTTGCTATTGTGTGAATCAATATCATATACATGCTGTCTAACTTTTTCCCATAAGAACCCTATACCTAGACAATAACCCACTGTTCACTAATTAATATTATTACTACACACTCATTATATTTAATACGTAAACCCACGCACACTGTTAACACACACTAACTGCCAACATGAATGGTCACCCACCCCCACCTCCACCCGTCATCTTTCTTTCCGATAAGCTCATGACAATCACCAACTTGAACCAACTAATTCCCGTAAAGCTTGACATTGATGAGATGAATTACACCTCTTGGGTATATTTTTCATGCATCTATGACGTGGTAATGGTATTGTTGATCACATTCTCAGTACGGAAGAAGCAACATCGAGTAGTGATCCTCCAAAGGATGCAGAATGGATTAAGACTGATACTATTATCCTCTCTTGGATATTTGTGACATTGTCCTCGAATCTTCAATCCCGTCTTGTTTTGGATAATCCTCAAACGGCAAAGGACGCATGGGACCTTCTTTCTTTAATTTTCAATGAAAACAAATGTTCTCGTTCTATTGCTTTAAAGGCTGACTTACGTGCATTAAAACTCGGGGATTTGAGTATTGATGCCTACTTTCGCAAAATAGAGAACATTGCCACTATTTTGAAGAGTCTTGGTTCTCCACTTAGCAATGATGATATTGTCACATTTGCTTTAGAAGGGTTGCCGATGAAGTTCGATAACGTTGCTACTATTATTGCCCATCGTGAGGTGCTTCCCGACCTTAAGATGGTTCGCTCTATGCTAACTACGGAGGAGATGAGGTTGAAATCTCAGGGACAAGACTTGTTTGTTGATTCTACTTCGTCGTCACCCATGGTTTTGTTGATAAATAACGGTAACACCTCTCGCTCGCCTCCTTCCCTCCCGGCTAAGGTATACAAACCATGTTTTAATTTTAATAAGGGATCATGTCAGTTTGGTGTGGATTGCAAATTTTTGCATAATGGTGTTCATGGGTTGTCAAATGATACTAACTCTCGTTCTACAGTCATGTCTTCTAATGCATGCTTGAGTTCACTTTACAACAACTTTTGGCTAAGTTAGGAATGCATGGGATCCCGACTTCGGTGAATAATACTAAAACTCCACCCTTAGCTCTTTACACTGCCCCATATTCGACTCCTCCTGGGTTTAATAATCACTCATCACCCCAATATTTTAACCCACACCCCACTTATCGTGGCCAGTACCAAACCCAGCCCAATGATACATACTACGGGGGGTCACATCAGTTGGGGGGTTCGTATGGTTCTGGGGGTTCACAATTGATGGGTCATATGGTCCCTGGTTCACTAGCTTCGGTTCAACAACATCTGGGGGGCCACGTCTGGTCCACTGGTCCACTGCCAGTCCAACAAGAGATAGGGGGTCAAGGTCTTGATGGTTCACAGTCGCTTGGTCCTTTGTTGTCCGGTTCATAGTTTTTGAGGGGTTCCCTAGCACCTTGTTTTCAACAGCAGGTTCACCATAATGTTATGCAAGGTCCATGTCTTGTTACTAGTTCATCTCCGGTTCAAACACCTACACCTGGTCAACAGCAGGGTCAGTTACAGGGGCAAGAAACTGTGTTACCAAGTGCTTTTAATACGGTGGCACTTCAGGATCCTACTGCTAGAAATTGGAATATTGATACAAGTGCGTCCTCTCATATTAATGAATCAGTTAATTGTCTTAGTGATATTTTTAATTCGTGCATTTACCTATCTGTCGCAGTTGGTGACGGGCACTCCATTCCCGTTACCAACTCTGGCCATAACATTTTGCCTACACCTTATCGTCCTCTGTATTTTAAAAATGTCTTAATTACTCCCAATATTGTCAAAAATTTGATCTCTGTTCGCCAGTTTGTTCGTGATAATTATTGCACGGTTGAGTTTGATCCTTTTGGTTTTTCTGTTAAGGATGTTCAAACGTGTCGGGTGCTGCTCTGCTGTGATAGCAATGGCGATCTTTAACCTGTCACACAGCCTTCCAAAATTCCGCATGTTTTTCTTGTAAGTCAGTATACGTGGCATCAACGTCTTGGACATCCACGAAGTGAAGTGTTACGTCGTGTCCTTTCTAGCAACTTTATTTCGTGTAATAAAGAGAAGTCTCCTGTTCTTTGTCATGCTTGTCAGCTTGGCAAACACGTGAAACTTCCATTTGTTAGTTCTAATAGTTTGGTTCAGTCTTCTTTTGATATTGTACACTAGGATTTGTGGACTTCTCCAATTCCGAGTCTTTCGGGTTTTAAATACCATGTTTTATTTTTGGATCATTATTCACATTATGTTTGGCTTTATCCTTTAATTCATAAGTCTGATGTTTTGTCTAAGTTTCTGTTATTTCGTACATTTATTCGTAATTAATTTAACTGTGACATTAACTCTTTTCAGTGTGATCATGGTGGTGAATTTGACAATCACAATTTTCATAACATTTTTGCTAAACATGGGATTCAATTTCGTTTTTATTGCCCCCGCACCTCTCAACAAAACGGGAAATCTGAAAGAATGATTCGCACCATTAATAACCTTATCCACACCTTATTATTTGAGGCTCACTTACCTCCTAATTATTGGAATGAAGCTCTTAATATGCTATTTATCTCTTAAATATTTTACCTTCACGTGACATTGACAATGAAGTCCCTTTCAGTCGACTTTTTGGAAAAACACCTGACTATACCATTTTACGTACCTTTGGGTGTCTTTGTTATCCACATCTTGATCCCGCACACAAACTTGAGCCTCGAGACACGCCTTGTATATTTTTAGGACATGCTGCCAACCATCGTGGATTTCGTTGTCTTGACCTCAACACCAATAAAATCATTATTTCCCGTCATGTTACTTTTGATGAGACTGTTTTTCCGTTTGGCACTCACCAACATCCTCCAAGTGCCTCATATGATTTCTTGGAAGACTCATCAAATATCATATCCAATATTATTCGCTCATCTCCTATCACTCAAATACCTGCACCTTCTACACTTCATAACCCTCAATCCTCTTCCCAAGTTGAGCCCTTTAGTCCACCACCAGTAACCCCTATCAATCCTCCTGAACCGCCAACCCCTATGTCGTCTCCACCTGTTAACCCCGTTGTTGACCCCTCCCCACCTCCGCCCACTCCACCGGTTAATCCCAATCGTAACCCTACGTCAACATACCCTATGATCACACGTTATCGTGTCGGGACTAATCGTCCCACTCAACGTTTTACTCTTCATGTGTCTTCTGTCTCTCCTTTACCTAAGTCTTATAATGCTGCATTTAATGATCCAAATTGGCAAAATGCTATGCGTGATGAACATGATGCTCTTATTAAAATTAAAACTTGGACTCTTGTACCTAAACCTGCAGCTGCCAATGTCATTCGAAGTATGTTGTTATTTCGTCACAAGTTTTTAGCAGATGGCACACTTAGTCGCTACAAGGCTCGCCTTGTCGCGAATGGCAGCACTTAGATAGAGGGCGTTGAAACAGAGTTTCGGTCCTCAACATTGTGTATATAAGGTATAACTAAGTCCAACACTCGCTCCCCAACTTTGGTTGTTTCTGAAGTGTTTTTGGTTGGCACCATTAAGGTTTTGTTTGGTTTAAGGTTTCAAAATGAAACTAACTATCTAACACTTAACACTAATAATAATCTAAAAACAAGCCCAAAATCAATGAAAAAAAGTCCAACTAAACAACTTAACTAAACAGTTAAGGCAAGATAATTATATCCACGATGACTGGAAGCTTGGCCCAAATAAATGAGGGTGTGGCGCGAGGTTCAAACTTGTGATTATGATATAAGCGAGGGTAACATAAGCATCCAAATGTGTGTAGAAGGCTATAATACGGGTTTTGGCCAAACAGTCGGGTATAAGGGATTTCGTTGGCAATAGCTGTAACACCCCAACCCGACAAGGGTAGAAGTGTCACATTCTGGTGTCATATCAGAACATACAATTAAAATAATTACAAACGAAAACCTTAAAAATGAAGTTTCAAATCATATAAACAATTGTCTGACGAGGAAAATACAATATCCAAAATGAATGAAATCTCAAAACAAAACTCTTCAAAGCAAGTCCATAAGTGCTAAGGTACTAGGGTTGGTCCACTAAGATACTCTAACTCTTAGCCCATCGAACCCATCTTCAAACCTAAAAACCTGCCGCAGGAAAAGAAATGCGGCTGAGCTTAAAAAGCCCAGTGAACAGATATAACAAAACGAAAGCTAAACAAAAGCAGAAATACGAAACGAAGTAAAGGAACAATAGCAAGGTTACAACGGAAAGGAAACAATGAGTCAATGAGGATCCTGCAGAACACAATTATACAGATATCCAAAGAACAGATAACAAGGAGACTGAAGCAAAGCAAAGCATCAATGACATATATACAAGCACGCAAGCCGTGCATACAAGCATCAAACATAAGCAAGCATTGCGTACATCGATCCACACAACATATAAAGGACATATAATCAATTCAGAACTCAAGACATACAAATCAAACAAATCTAAAGGCAAGCGGAAGCAATTAGTTAATAGTGAGCATGGCAATTCACATGTGTCAAAACCCTTAGTTGAAAACATAACCAAGATCATAACAATGGAAGTACTAACAAAGATCAACACATGGCGATTACACGTAATAAGCAGAGAATACAATATAAAGATATAATTAAATGAATTAGAGACATAGCAGTGGCAACTAAACAAATTAACAAGCCGACGTCACAAGTCGAACCATTTACCCAATCACACCGTAGCATAAACCGAAATGCAAACATGGCAGTCAACAACAAGCAAATAAGGAACTATCGATAATCATAGTCCACGGTTATCTCGAACAAGTACACAAAATAAAAGACAAAACTATCGATTACACATTGGCATGGCCACCAGACATTCCGAGGGTCACAAAACCGTGAGATCACATAT
Source organism: Chrysanthemum lavandulifolium (assembly GCA_022545495.1). NCBI lineage: Eukaryota > Viridiplantae > Streptophyta > Magnoliopsida > Asterales > Asteraceae > Chrysanthemum > Chrysanthemum lavandulifolium. The sequence continues at coordinate 293,433,817 of CM040238.1, read as the reverse complement.
CATCAGTTGAAAACAAGTTACTCAGATAACCACATATTAATCACATCATAGCAGGATAATCAGTAGTCACATAAAACATGAATAGCATAATCAAATTCAATAAGCATATAATAACCCAGTACGTGAATGGAACGATAGTATGAAGTAACGGAATGAGAGTGTAACAGATCAAAACAATGGAACATATATATCTTGGTAGTAGAGTGAGTCATATAAGGGTATTGGGTAAGGACAGTCAATTCAGAATATGGTGCAGTGGAGAATCCAGAAGGTACAATATAGGTATATCAAAAGTGTAAGGGTTGTCAGAAATCTATCCCGAGCCAACAAAACAAACCATATCAATAGTGGCAATAGCAGCCAAGTAACCAATAGTAACCATTGTATTCGGAGGGGTGACCTCGAATACCAAACCAATATGAGGGAGACCTCAAGAACGATGGAGTAGCTAGCTCCCAAAATGCTGAGGGTGTATGCACACACGCACCGCATCACCAAAACAAATATATCAATATCAATACAATACAAATCTAGGATGCATCCATCGCCCGCAAAACAATAAGTGGCCATACAATATATCCAAGCGCGATAATCAATACAAAATGGGGACGTGTGGAACATCACTCATCCACACCTGAGTCATGCCATTGGTGCATCAATGACACGGACATGGAACCCCATGCCTAGTTAATGGCTCGGTATCAACCGATGTGTCAAAGTGTATAGTATAGAGTTCAATCAATATCAAAGGTCCAATATTAGCGCTCACAAATCAAATCAATAGTCCAATATCAATGGTTCAATTATCAAAGGTTCAAATAGCAAAGGATCAACATTAAGGGTTCAAATATCAATAGTTCAATAGCAGAGCAAAGGTTCAATATCAAATTGGCAAGAGATCAAAGATGCAAAGAGATCATGAGAAACCTTATGAGAAAGGTCAGAATATCTGTACCTTATTCGACGCAAGCAAAATAGAAAGTAAGGTCACACGATGGTCACTCCCGCTTCACGGAACCTATACGAATTATAACCACGTATTACTTATACGTTCATTAACGTCATAGCTTATTTTACATATTTATTATGAATCGTATTAGTATTTTTAGAGTTATTATGCGTATTCTCATTTTTAGTAATAGACCGGAATAATTACTTTAGGGTAATAATTATTAATTAGCCAAAATTAAGGCTTACAAATGATAAATGGTAAATTTAAAGGTTTAATATGACAATATAACAAAGTTAGAGGTCAATTATGATAGATTCCAAAGATTAGGGTCAAAAGTGATAGCTTGACAAAATTCAGGGTTTGCATGCGCCCATAACCAAAGTCTAAGGTTTTAAGTGAAAATAACTTAATTATTCAATATTTCTCAATATGGTATACTGTACAGATTCTTTTAAAGTTGCTCAAAATATTTCACAATAAATTTTACATATGCATGTTTCGATCCATATACCAGCTCGTTCGCGGTTCAAATGACTAACATTTACGACTAAGAAAACACGTAATATGATTAACCCCCGACTCATATATCGCGATACGCTTTCAAACATACAAAACGACTTACACAATTGTCCCGCGATCACCCTTAAACTCACCCCCGACAAGACCAAGACCAAGCATGGGCTACACTTCTTTGATAAGCCCTTACTATTGTATACCATACGTTTAACTCTATCCCTTTCAGTTTTTCTTTACATGACCCCGCATTAATCATCATGCAAATACGAATAGTTTTCCTGCAACATTTTCTATTCAAGTCTTAGTGTAACGATTTCTTTTAAGTCTATGAAATATGTTTCATCTTATGTATGTATGCATGATTTCAGGTTTTAGACTATAATGTATACCAATATTATAGCATAACATTTACATAAAGTACATGAGTTATAGATGAGATATACCTCGACCAAAACAGCAGCTTGAAACAAGAATATAACCATACGCACGACTCGATAACAAAACCAAGGATGCAAACGTTTCCCTCAACTCAACACAACAACCAAAATCCTAACCAAACCGACACCAAAATCTGGTAAAAAAGAGGGCCCAAGCTGCTACAATCGACCACACACTTGCTATCCTTTTCTCTTCTTTCTTGGTAGTACTAATGAGATTAGTTTTAGTTTTCGGTATTTCATGCGACATAAAGAGTTCATATGTGTGGTCATAAACACGAGGCATATCAAGTTTTTATATTATGTTTCCGTGTTATATTGATCGTTCCTCATAAAGTGTAGAACGAGGAAGGTTTGTTGGGTACCTCGATATGACGAAAGAAACAAGGACCAGGACCGAACTAGCATCCTTTCGACCACAATACCCGCGATCAAGTCGTGTATAACCGATCACCACACCACCTTCAAAACTCTTTTGTACCTTTTATTTTCTTGCGAGATCAAAGAACCCGTAGCAACTGGTTTGTGAAAAGAAGTATACGTGAGGTTTAGCATGGATACCTCTGCTTTGGTTTCATGCACAAGGTATAAAGTGAAAGACAAATGGAGGGTACAAGTGGTTTGCCGTCATTTTGTTTTTAGGGTTCTTTGAATGTACTTTTTTTTAAAAACGTATTGCATGATAAGAAAAAGGAAGGGAATTATATGGGGATCAATTTCAGCCGAGATTTAGGGGATTCACTACCGAAAATATATTCTCTAAATTCAACAATATTGGCTTTATAATTAAATTTGTATTTGTGACGAAATATTCGGCCCATTCAAGACATAAAACGGGTACGATGTATTGATAAAGGTAAGCGTAACGGTTCCTTTTATCTTGCTACAAATTTCATATTAACGAGTTAGGTTATGAACGTATTTAATGAGCTTGACGCATTTTAAGTATTTTATAAATATTAAATTTTGAGGGGTAAAATAGTATTTTTACACATGTTAGATTTTTTTGGGTTTTACAATAGCAGTTGAGGGCAAGATGCTGATTAAATGAACAACCATATTCAGAGCTTCAACCCAAAATATTGGTGGAAGGTTGTCTTGAAAAATTAAAGTTCGAATGATATTATTGATGGTGCGAACCATCCGTTCGGACTTGCCATTTTCTTGTGATGTTTTTGGGCATGAAAACTGAAACTGAATGCCATTGTCGGCAAAGAGTTTATGAAGGCTACGGTTGTCAAATTCACCACCATGATCACACTGAAAGGACCTGACTTCACATTTAAACTGAGTATGCACATAGTTACGAAATAATACAAACTTAGACAAAACATCAAATTTGTTAATTAAAGGATAAACCCAAATAAAATGCGAATAGTGATCCAAGAACAATACATTATAGTTAAAACCTAAAAGACTCAGAATTGGTGAAGTCCATACATCCAAGTGAATAATGTCAAAACAAGCATTAACGACAGTATCGAAACTAACAAATGGAAGCCTAACATGTTTGCCAAGCTGGCAAGCGAGACGACGTGACACTTTGCTTACTGGATATCCAAGACGCTGAAGGCACGTATGTTGATTGACAAGGAGAGTTTGAGAAATTGGAGACGAACCGTGACAGGATAAAGGTCACTCGTGCTATCACATCAGAGAAGCACCCAACGCGTCATGAAATACTTAACTAGAAACCAAACGGATCAAATTCATTAGTGCAATTATTATCTTTGACAAATTGACGAACATATAATAAAATTTTGACGTTATTTAGGTGAAGAGGTCAAAAGGGAGTTGACAAAATACTATGACCCGTATTGGTGACTTGAATAGAATGCCCATCACCAAGCGAGATAGAGGGATACATGCACATATTAAAAACATTATTAAGACTATTAACTAAATTGTTAAGATGTAAACTCGCACCTGTGTCCATGTTCCAGGCATCAATGGTAGGGTCTTGAAATGTCCAAGCAGTAAAGGCATGAGGCAAAATAGTTTCCTGTCCCGGATTAACCGCATCCCAAAGACTCGGTAGGTGGAGCCTTAGGGCTGGGTTGAGTCAGTTGGGCCTGGTGTACGAGTGGTGTAACATATGGTAGGCGTAAGGTGAGGAGCTGGACTGGGCTAACGGGATGGGCCTAACCGGGGTTGAAGTAATAAGCTGAAGCGGGCTGTGGGGCTGTCATATACACGAAACCAGGAGGGGGTGCTAGCTGTTGGGCTGGATGATTGGGTTGGGTTGTAGTGGTATAGTTAATTGGGCCTGGGTTAGTGTAAGCGTAAAAGGCTGTTGGGCTAAAAAGAACATGGCCAATCGAACCATTAGTAGAAGTATTACCCACCTGACCAGTAGTAGAAGTATTTGTAATATTTGTTTTAGTATTACCAGTGGGATTTTTAACATGGCTAGTCAAACCCAAACGACCTAATAACTTAATTAAAAATTCATTCGTATTATTAACTTTCGTTTCTCCCCACTGTTATTACTAGTTTTTGCATGCCCATCATGAACAAGTTTGCAACCAACACCATAGAAACACGCACCCTTAGCACAGTGGCGGACCTAGCCGAATATCCAAGGTGGTTCCTTACTTGGTTAAGTCAGAAAAATCAACGGGTTAACGAACCAACTGGTATTTATGGCCCGGGTCAGGTTAGAACCAATTTAGCAAAATGCATAAATGTAGCAAATTATAAAACTCAATTACAAGAAGTAACTGATATTACAATGCCAAATGTGTATTCTTAAATCTTATCACTCAAAGACGATATATGATTACATCTAACGATTAAATTATAAAGTTATACTAATATCTTTGGATGCATTTGACACTAAAAATCTTTAAACATAATTATATTCAAAACATTTATTTTTTATCAAATCAGTATATAAATTCCGAAATTATATGCAGTTGGGCTTTTTCTTACTTTTGTGTTTTTTACTAAAGAGTATTAAACTTCGCTTTTTAAATAATGCCTCAATTGATAATTTACAAAGTATAGGGGTTAAAGTATAAATTTGATTACTAAATGTAAAGTACGAGTAACATGAATATCTTGGGTTTTGAGTCATCTTCTTTGTGAAACCATCCAACCTCCATTAAAACCAGAGATTTGAGCGTGGCTTCTTTCTTCAACAAGTATAGTTTATGCACATCTTTTCTTTTTTTTTTTACTCCAAGGTGGTTCCCGATCTTATTTCAAGGTAGGTCCTTATATTTTTTCCTATATCACTACTAAATGATTTAAATCTCTAAGGTGGTGCCCGGGCACCACCTAAGTCCTTCATAGGTCCGCCTCTGCCTTAGCATAGTTATAACAAGGTCTGCATGACTTCACTTGAGGATTAGAGGGATTACGAGAAATAACTTTGTCGGCCATAAGCACCAAGGAAGACGAGGAGTCGACGGGTAGAGAGTGGGACTTGGAATTTAGATGCATCTCTTCCGTTGTGAGCATTGAATGTGTGGTTTTGAGATTGGGGAAGGTGTCCGATGGTGCATGATTCCACAAACATTATCATACTTCTTCGGTAAGCCTTCGAGTGCAAACGTAACCACATCTTCACTACTAATGGGGGATCCAAGACTCGTGAGGATCGTAGCAATCGACTCAATTTTCCTAAAGTATGTGTCGATACTCATATCACCAAGTTTGAGTGACCGGAGTTCCGCCTTCAATGCAATGGTACGAGACCGTTTGTTGTCTTGTACAATATCGGTGATGAGATCCCATGCTTGTTTAGCGGACCGTGGATGTTCTACGACCAATCTTGCTTGAAGAAATTCCGAAAGAGTGGTAGAGATCCAAGGGAGAACAATGTTATCTACCTTGAGTTCTTCTGGAGTGAGAGGGGTAGGCGTGCTTTCGGAGGCATCGAGAGAAAAGCCATAAATGTATCTCGAAGCCTCATAGCCACTACAAAGTTGTTTAAAGAAATAAGCCTATGATGCATAGTTTCCAATTATCAAGATCAAATTTGACCGGAACACGTGTGATAAGGTGGTAATGTGTAACAAGAGAGAGTTTCTCCGAGAGTGGTACGGGGTGAGGGGATTCGGTAAACAATCATGGTACTTATTAGGGTTGTGTTGAATGGAACAATGATAAAGATTAGGGTTTAGTATGGTACGTGTAGAAGGGTATGAATATGCACGAATCACAGTGCAATATGTGCAATGACAAATGAGAGATTCTTGACGTGTGGATCAGTGACCAAGCACGATAACCAACTCAATCAAACAAACGTATCGTGACCTAAGCACGAATACCAAGAAACAAAACGTGTGGATTTGTGACCAGGCAAAAATCACCAACACAAGCGTATAGGGTTTTATATTTTCTTTGGAAATCGGCAGAGAGTGTGTTTAGGGTTTTTTTTTTATAGGTGGACCGATATCTTTTCTTCTGATACCATGTTAGTATTATGAATGAATGATTGTTTTTTATTGATTGCATTCCATCAATACATAGTACAATAAATAGGGATACATAAATTATTCTAGAATCGGGCTTAAGCCCGTTACAAATAGACATAAACACATTATGGGCTAACAATATTTAGCTTATTTAAGTTCAACTTGAAAATCACATAATTAGCGTGAGTGGCATGGTTAGATAGATTGCTTATAAATTTATTGATGATTTCATTTTGATTCTCCTAACTCAATGATATTCTTGATAAGAGTAGAACAAGATTTCGTAATGAAGTGAAGCTCAACAGTTAACAAACACAAGGTAATCAATGAAAGAATGATAGCCAAAGTGATTTTTTTTATTAATATGGAAATGGAAAGATTACAGATTAGAGAGAATTTGATTTCCAAAACATTGCTTGAAATGAAAATGAAAGATACAACTACTATTTATAGTGAAAGGCGGAAAAATGGTTGATGGTCGATCGTCGTTGACTAAACAAATGACGTGTTCCATCCAATAGAAAACCGACATCCGGAACTTATGGTGGTGTTGCAGACAGAGAGAACAGAGGAGTGTTAGCCCATTTGAACCATGGGTTTTGGTGCGATCAATCCATCCCGCTTAAGAACCTTGTCCACAAGGTTGCATTATTCAAAGTGAGGATAACGCTAATAAACTCATGATACACCTCCCAAGTAGCATCTTCGGAGTCTCGATTTGCCCATCGCACCAAAACATACGCGATCGGGCTTATTTTAACTTTTCCCAATCTTCTTTCCAAAATAGCTATAGGTTCCATAGTAAGTCTCCCATCCTCTGTACAAGTAGGTAACACCCAGTCTCCAATTGTTGTCCATGACATTTCTTTAATTGTGAGACATGAAAAATTGGGTGAACTTGACTGTTATTAGGTAATTGCAACATGTAAGCTACCTCACCAATCTTAGCCTCAATCACAAATGGCCCAAAATACTTTGGTGATAACTTGTGTTGAGAGCCTTGTCTAATCACAATTGTCTCGTAAGGTTGAAGTTTTACATACACCTTCATGCCCACCTCAAAATTTCTTTCATTCCTTTTCTTGTTGGCCATGTTAACCATCCTATCTTGAGCCCTCTGCAAATGAAACTTCAAGGTCTGGATGGCTTGTTCTCTGGCCTGCAATGTCCTATCAACAACTTCTATTGCACTATTTCCAGGAACATAAGGCACATGAAGGGGAGGTGCTTGTCCATACATCAATTCAAATGGTGTAGTTTGGGTAGCAGAATGATGATTGGTTTTGTACCAATATTCAACCATAGGTAGCCAATCCACCCACTCCTTTGGGTTTTTACCTGCCATGAACCTCAAATAGCATCCCAGACACCTATTAACTACCTCTGTTTGACCATCTGACTGGGGATGGTAAGCTGTGGACATATGGAGCTCCACCTTCAATATATTGAATAGTGATTGCCAAAAGTGACTGATAATGACTTTATCCCTGTCACTTACAATAGCAGTAGGCAACCAATGAAGCCTGAAAATGTTATCAGGGAATACTTTTGCCACATCACTAGCAGAAAAGGGATGTTTCAGGCCATGAAATGAGCATACTTGCTCAGTCTATCCACCACCACAAAGATCACTGCGTTACCATGAGATTTGGGAGACTTTCAATGTAATCCGTGGATATGTGTAAAACTCTCTAAACCGGACTGCAAATTTTTTAAAGTTTTACGTAAGTATAGAAGAACGTAATTATTATATGATTTATGGCATAAGTAAATGATATAAGTGTTTAAGTAATTTAAACTACATATTTTAGAAGATACCTAATTTAATTAATTACTACACCATTTAAATTGTATTGTACACTACTTAAGATAAAATAAAAAAAATATTAGACATTCTTTATATATATAAAAAAAATATGTTCGGCCTCCACTTCTTCCATATCATACGAAAAAAAGGCTCCACATAAACCCTAAAACAAATTGCGGCATCTCCCTTTTTCTCCCAAAAAAATTAATTTGGTGAAACCCTAATTCAAATTGATAATCGGCTAAAGGAAGCAAGAAGGTGTAATAGGTGTCTTCTTGCCGTTCTTGGTGGTGTTTTCATCCCTTTTCTCGGTGTCCTTTAGGTATCTCAAAACCCTTGTCTAATATTTCTTTGATTCGATTTAGATTTGTGCATTAACTTGAAAACCAAAAAATAAACAAGTGTAATATGATTATGTATGCGTTAAGAGTCGATTCGAATCAGTAAATACATAATTAAAATCCTAATTGGATTCAAATTATAGAGATGGGAACAAATTAGGTCGATTATAGCTCGAGTTTCGTAAGTTTTTTTCCTGGTTTTTTGCATGAAAACTTAGTCTAATGTTTTAATTAAGTTTTCCAATTGGTTTAGAGTGAATTGGAGTTGTATTGGTCATGTTTTTGAATTTTATGGGATCATATGTTAAAGCTGAGTTTTGAGACCTTAAATTCAACCCGGTTCCACGATTTTTTATGTAAAATCTATAAAGATTTTTTACATGCCCTTCTACAGGAGTGATTTCTAAGATATGTGTGACCATCTGGAATTTTCGTTAATTTTTATGAATTGTTTTGATAGGCCTATTAGATGTAAACTTTCGGGGTGTTTGTGCAGTTCATTTTCTGGACATGTTTAGATAAACGATTTTTGGAATAGTCTTTATACTTGGTAATAATTCTAGAAAAATTCATGTATGCTCACAATACATTTAGGTACTTGTGTAAATTATTATAGCCTTTGAATTGAAGTCTTGATACGGATTAAAAATTCGTAAAGTGAGGGTCAGATTATCCTAAAACCGGATTTTTACTTGAAGTTAAGGTTTTTGGTGATTTCATGTAATCAAGTGAGTGTTTGGTATATGTGTGATTGAATACTATGTAATATGAGTTTAGTAAGCATGATTAGGAAATGAGATGATACCATGCATGTTCAACAAGTTTTACATGAGATTATTAACATGTACCAATCTATGATTTTATGTGATTGATTTCATGCATGTTTTTGTCTTGAAAATGCCTTGAAAACATATGATTTGATGAAGATTAAACATGATGATGTGGATAACATTGTAGAATTCATGAAAATGGTCTTTATATGCTTGCTTACATGTTTGTATGGAATGGTGTTAAATGGTTATGAAGGATACATGCTTAGGGCTTGTAATTTGGTTTCTACATGAAATAATGAGGTTGTTATGCCATAATTAATCTTGTGTGTAATTATTTGAGCGAATTGCTTCATATTCTATTGTTTGGGGTGTAGTTATGACTTATATATGAATTCTATGAAGTTTGGTGCAATATGGTTTGGTGTATTGATGATTTTGGACTTGTTTGCTATGTGGGTCATTTTGCATGTTAGGTTGTCCAGATTTTAGGTCATATTGCTACATGTGTATTTTATTGGTTTCTTCATGCTTTTGAGTGATTCTCTAACCTAATGTGAGTACTTTTTGTGTACATTCTGAATATGTAAGCCTTGTTGCAATTAGAGACCTGTAGCTATGATTTTTATATTTTCCAAGTGTAAGTGGCAAACTGTGAAAGTCGATCCGAATTTTGTGTTGTAGTTATTAATTTCTCTAGAACAAACCATAAGGATTTTTGATCTCCTTCTCCGCTTTTGATATTTAGGATATGTGACCCCGAGAATTTTGGTTGAATTTTGAAGTTGTGTAAATGGGTGTGTCACGCTCAAACTTTTGGGGTCTCTGCTTCCAGTACTTCTCGACATGTATGGAAAGATTATTTTCTAATCCATACTTAAGCTCAGTAATAAACTCCCCAAAAATTCATGAAGTAACCTAACTAATAAGGGAAAACCTGGGAATTTTCCTAAACTTATTTGAGTTCAGTTAATAGCCATGAAAATTCGTCCAATACGGGTCCAGAATTGAGGTTTAAAGCCTAATATGTAATACAAGCCTAACAATAAGTATATGGCCAATAAATCTAAGACTAACTTTCGATATGAATATATAAATGATATGCGAACCGTAATCCGTGTAGATTCATTGAAGAAGACGTGACGTTTTGTCTTCGTGTTCATTCATTCGTTTGTTTTCCTTTTATTGGCGTTAAGGTACATATATTCCGACCTTTCTCTTAAGGTTTCTCACGATCTCTTACACATCTTTTCATCTTTAGCTATTTGATTATGAACCTTGAACCATTTTATGTGATCCTTTGATATGAGCCTTTACTATGAATCTTTGATATGAACCTTGCTGTGACAACTCGTAATTTCAGGTAATTTTACAAACTTTGAAAATTTCACTATTCATCTCGGGAATTTACTATTCATCGGTTACTATTCATCATTTTACTATTCATCGTTTTTGAAGTCGATTTGATATTTTGAAAGGTTATTTCAAAATTTTACTATTCACGAAACACTATTCATTCCCGGAGAAAATCACTATTCATCATTTTTCGTAAACTAGGTTTACGAGTATCAAATTCGCGTAACCGTAAGGGTTTAGCTGCGAATTCATGAACATATCATCGAGGACATTTCATATAGACTAGGATTAATCTACGTATCATTAGCAACATCATCTTCATATTAGTTCATGCATGGATTTGCATTTTTCATTAAACGTATAATTCCCTATTAAATAAACGCTATCGCGTAATCATTTATTTTGAACATTGATCCGACACTTCCAAAAATTATCCTGATATATTTTTATACTCGTTTTAAGATTATAAAATTTATAATATTAGTTTACGCGGTGTTTTAAATTTATTTGGTATATAAATTGTTATGTATATATATTTACGACGGATTTCGTAAATACTACTCAATAATTATTATTTCACTCAATTTTTGTAAGAGATGTATTTTTATAATTTCTATGACTTTGAAATATTTTATTTTGTTCCGTTAAAATTTATTTCTAGTTAACGCTACCCCAATACCTATTTTAAATTACAACTTACAAACTAATCTTACACATTTATATACCTACTCAACAAAATACATCATCTCTTATTCCTTTTACTCATTGTCGACTAGAATTCATGACACAAATATCTACACTAGACTAACACATATTCCATACTAGACCTACACTTGTATACCTTTAATTAATATACAAACACTTTCATACTAGCACGTAACTTAAGGTGTAAAAAAAAAATATCATTCTCCCCATTTCATTACATAGGCCGGCCAAGGAAGGAAACCAAAGGAGGAATTTTTCAAGAAGATAAATTATTAACACTAGTATACTCTTAATCAAGGTTTTGCAATAAAAACCTAGGGTATTAGGAAAAACCCTTGTTCTTTAAACCTCATCACTTCACTAGTAAGCATTTCATGATCATTTTTAATTTTTCATATTCATACTTTGGTCAGTTTATCATGCTTGAGAAAAACATGCAAGTTATATGATTATCTATACCACTTTTACTGTTTTTATTACTTATTATGAAATATAATCATCCTATAATCATCCCTTGAAACATATCATTTTTGATGATGTCTAGGAACCCATGACACCCTAAGAAGGTGTATGGTAGGTTTAGAATGGCTTTGGCGTTGATTTGAAGTGGTTAGAATAAGTTTTACACGAGAAAAATCACTTTCGACAACTAAAAATAAGGGTCTGATCATTTTTGCTAATTCTGGAAATTTCGACAGTTTACAAAATATTTTGGGCTAGATATTCAGAAAATATACTTTAAAACGAAAACGTGGTCGCTTGAACGGGTTAAAACGGAGTTATAACGAAGAAGTTATGCTATTTTCAAGTTTAACGACGAAAACTATTTTCCGGAAAAATCAGCATGCTGTCCAAATTTTTACGAGTCAAAAATGAGTCTCAAGCGTTATCTAAATGAGTCGATTTATCAAAAATATATTAGTATACTTTAACACGAAGCTACGGACATATAAAACGAGAAAAGGACATATAACGACCAAGTTATTCACATTTTAAACAAGGTTGTCGTAACTTTTATTACAAGTATAACTTATATATTTTCCTATTAGACAAAAACTAGTTGCCGCTAAGGACCCTGTTGAGAGTCGTTTTTAACATCGATGGAATACTTCTTAGAAAACGATGTCTTCTAGTAAAAGTAAGTTTGCCTAGCCTATTTTCCAAAATGTTCAACCGTTCGTCAAACGTAGTTGTAACGAATAAAATACGGTCACTCAAACTTTGCCGAAAGTTACCCTTAAACAATATTTTTGGTACAAGTACCCTACTTTACCTATGTTTTCTCCATGATCGAGACCTCTATGATAAAAATTTAAAAGCAAAGACTTTGAGATAATGTTACAAGCTTTCCAAAACCATTGAGTTTGTTTTCTAACACTCGATATTCACTATTTTACGACTAGCTTTTAGAGGCCATTTAGTCACTTTCATGAATTGTCAAACTATATTGTTTTGCGACGAAAAACTATAATTTCATAGTAAATCATTAAATGATTATCGTAGGATGTCATTTCAATGAAAATACTTGTAAAGTAATTTATAAATTGTCAAGACGCTATGAGATTATTTTTCGACGATAAACGTTATTTTCAAAAATTCACAAGTGGTATAGATATCATACGAATTGCATGCATAACATTACATCATAACTTATTATAGAACATATCATTCATAATAGGTCACGGTTAGAGGTTGCGCCTCATTTCAGTGTATCCACTTTTGCCATTATATCATCATAAACATTGCACCAGGTGAGTTTTCATAGCCCCGTTTTATTCAAGTTTATACATTATTTCAAACCTACGGGGGAGCATACATTGCACATCATATTTTTTTATATGGGCCCAAGTATATTCAAATTCATTTACATTGCTTAAGTTACCTCATTGCCAATTGAATGTCCCCATTTCATAATCACGAACCGTTAATTTCGGAAGCGAGGTGAGTGGATAGATCTATCGAGGGTGACTCCTCCATCCGTGTTGGTGGTCCCAATCGTCAACGGATGCATTTCATTTTATCATCATTGAGTTGTTTGGCAAAACACTGTTAGCGTAACATCGAGAACAGTCTAGCTTCGGTGTCATGTGCTTAAGCAATTGTACCATTTTTGTGACATATTTGTCATACATAACTTATACTTGCGTTGGTCGTATAAAACATTTTCATAAACTCTATGAACTCACTCAACCATTGTGTTGACACTTTTAGCAATGTATTTTCAGGTATCTAAGGCATATTCATCATGGCATACATAAGGACTTATCATAGAGTCGCGGTGACGACGCGTCTCACATGGATTTTATGCACTTTAAAACATCGTTTGGATTGTATCAAATTTATTTCCGTACATATTGACTATCATTTGGGACCTATACTTTGTAAACTCGATTGTTTTATTAAATCAAACGATGTGTTTTTCAAACGACACTTTAGGTCGCTCAATATAACTGTGATTGTGATGTTATGACGGTCAACCCCAGAATTCCATTCACGCAAAGCAGTAATTGGGGTGTGACACTTGCTATGAACCTTTGATTATGTTATTCTGATGACTTAGACATTTACCAAACTTTAACCTTACCTTTTGACCATTCAGTTTGATACCCGAGCCATTTTCCCTAGCCATGAAGGTAACATGGCCATGTCATTGATGCACCAATGGCATGACTCCAGGGTTGTCGAGTGATGAACCATCCCGTCCATTTTTTGTTATATGTTTATGAGCTCAAGATATATGTTTGGCCACTATGATTTCTGCAGGGGCGTATGGATGCATCCTAGATTTTTTCTGTATATGATATTATATGACATGATTGATTTATTTCTAGTGACTGGTGCTGTGTGCAATACACGCCTTTCACAACTCTGGGAGCTAGCTACTCCATTTTGTTACTTATGAAGACCATGGTTATGACGTTTATGATATGATATGTTTCTGGGCTTGTAGTAGATTTCTGACAACCTTTACACTTTTGATACACCTATATTGTACCTTTTATTATTACACAATGCACCATATTATGTATTTCTCATCTTTAGTTTTTCGTTGATTACTCATTCATTCAGTATCCTTATGTGATTCATCCGACTACCATACTATACTCCAGTCCATTTGATTTGTCATACTCTCATTCCATTTTGGTTGAATACCAAGCTTATAATTCAGATTACCACTTCATTCGTTTACCTTGCTATTATATGATTAATATGTGACTATCTGTTTGCCATGCTATTACGTTACGTGACTAATTGATTCACCCGTTTGCCATGCTAGTATGTAATTATTTGACTAATCCGTTTACCATGTTATACCTCGTTCAGTTATTTTGTGGGCTATCATTATCATTTAGTATTCCTATTTGCTATATGTGACTACCATTCTTGTACTTTTGGTTGGTATTTTTCCTGTTGCTTACGATATTGGTTTGGCTTAGTAATTGATGTTTACCTGACTTGTTGATCTTCCATGTTTACGCTTCTGTTCATGCTACTGGTTAATGAAGGAATATCATTCAACTTATGTTATCTGTCTAGTTGACTTGTTTAGCTTGCCATGCTATGTTCTTGTTTAGTTAATTCATTCAATTATGATGTTCATTTGGTATTACTACCTGATACATGTGACTATCATGCTTATACTGTTGTTAGTATTTTCACCGGTTATGATACTTGTTCTGCTTATTAACCTGTGGGTTATCGACTTGTGTGATTGCCATGCTTACATTCAATTTAGTTGTTTCACCGCTTATAGGATTCGAATTGGCTTAGATGTATTTCGATTTATTTGTGTTGTCATATTTATGTTTAGTTGATACGCTGACTGCTATGCATGTACACTGTTAGTTACTTGTTTTGCTTATGATGTTGTTTATCAATTCCTATTCATTTATGTCCAGTATTTATATGTTTGGTTATTTTTTGTGTACTTATGTATGTTCGTTGATGCGCTGCTTTGCTTTGGTCTCCTTTGATTTATGTTCTTTTGGTTATCTGATAATATTGTGTTCTGCAGGTTCCTCATTGACTCATTTTGTTCATTTGCTATGACCTTGATATCAATTTCCTCTGGTTCCCTTCATATCTTTATTTTGTTTAGTTTTATTTTGTCATATTTGTTCACTAGGCTTTTTAAACTCACCGACTTTCTTTTCCATGCAAGCAGTACCTAGTAGGATGTTGGGCTTGATGGGGTGAGAGTAGGAGCATTTGAGTGAACCGAACCTAGTTTCCTATCTTATTGGACTATTTTTGAAGATCATTGTTTCGATATTACATTTTTGACATACTGGATTTTGTATTTTTCCTTGTAAGTCATTCGTTTGGGGTGACTTGGTATTTTATTTTATAAGACTTCCGCTTGAAAATTTTTATTAGTATGTTCTGATATGACTCCATAATGTGACATTCGGACCCTTGTCGGGTTGGGGTGTTACAATATGTTAGTCCACACTTGAGTAGGAATAGGTAAGGGATGAATTAGACCAGGATAAGCCACTAACTCACGTTTATATCTTTGGCATATATCACATTCCTTGATGAACTTTCTGACCATTGACTTTAGACCTTTCCAATAGAAGACTGCAGCAATCTTCTTTATGGTTAGATGAACTCCAGAATGACCACCCACTGGTCCTTGATGAAAATAGCCAATTATATGCCTTTGAACCACTGCATTATTTCCTACTACCAATCTTCCTTTCCTTCTTAATTGTCCATCAACCCATGTGAACTTTGCCACTGTATTAGGATGAGTCTGCAACTTGGTCATAATAGCTTGTATGTCCTTATCAGACTCCCAACTTTCTTGAATCTGTTGCAACAAGGCATTAGACATAATAGACATAACCACACCACAAAGTTCAGCTCCAGTATGAACTATGGAGAGAGCATCAACAGCCACATTGTCACTTCCTTTCTTGTAGTCGATTTCATAATCAAAACCCAACAACTTAGGCAACCACTTTGTTTGGAATGGTGTTGTAAGCCTTTGGTCCAAACAGATATTTCAAGCTAAAATGGCGATCTTGATCTTGAAATGTCTCGTCCAATAAGTACCCTCTCCATTTTTCCAATGCAAGTAAGACAGCCAAAAACTCTTTTTCACAAATGGACAAGGTTTGGTGTTTGGCAGACAAAGCTTTGCTCATGTAAGCTATAGGATGCCCATCTTGTGACAAAACTGCACCAATGCCTGCATCACAAGCATCAATTTCCACCACAAATTCGTTGTTGAAGTTGGGTAGACTTAACACACGTGTTCTGATCATGGCTTCCTTCAACTCCTCAAAAGCCATTTCAGCTTCATTGTTCCATTCAAAAGAATTATTTTTCAACAACTTGGTTAATCGTTGGCTGATTATTGCATAGGACTTGATAAATCATCTGTAGTATCCATTCAACCCAGGGAGTCCCCTTAACTGCTTCACATTCTTAGGTTTGGGCCAATCTTTCATAGCCTGAATCTTTGTTGGATCAGTGGAAACTCCTTCAGCAGAGATCAAATGGCCCAAATACTCCACCTTGTTCATAGCAAATAAGCATTTGGAGTGTTTGGCATAAAGCTTGTTAAACTGCATAATATGCAAGACACACCTTAAATGTCTGCAAATGGTCATCCATACTTGCAATCAGAAATCAAAATACCATAAAAAACACCAATAAAAACTTCCTCAAGTAACGCTTGAAGACTGTGTTCATAAGGGCTTGAAAGGTAGAAGGGGCATTTGTCAACCCAAATGGCATCACAAGGAACTCATAATGGCCTTCATGAGTCCTGAATGCAGTTTTGTGAATGTCCTCATCTTTCATCCTTATCTGATGGTAACCATATCTCAAGTCAAGTTTGGTAAACAACTTGGCCCCACTCAATTCATCCAATAACTCTTCAATGACTGGGATTGGAAAATTGTCTTTCACAATGAACTTATTAAGCTTCCTGTAATCAACACACATACGCCAATTCCCATCGTTCTTTTTCACCATGATAATGGGAGAGGAGAAGGGTTATGACTATCTTTAATCATCCCAGATTCCATTAACTCTTTAACCATCGGTTCTATAGCCTCCTTTTGGTGGGAGGGTGTCTATAAGGCCTAAGATTGATTGGAGGGTGTTTGGCATTAATCGTATGGAGTGATCATGAGACCTTTGGGTGGTAAGCCAATTGGTACTTCAAATATCGACTTAAATTCATCCAAAACGGGTCAGATAGTTCCTTCCACTTCAGTTAGTGTCATTGCCCTCCAATTTCCATAGTTGAGCAGGGTATACACACATGGTAATAGCAGACAATTCCACACTATTTCACTCCATATTCTTAGTCATTTGCTTCCCATTTATCCAGGATAACACAACTTGTTGTGACCCTCTCAATACCACCCTCTTACCCTGATAATTGTACTCCATTGTCAAGTTTTCAAAATTCCACAATATATTTCCCAATGTGGATAACCATTGCACTCCCAACACCATGTCACAACTGCCCAAGGGTATAACCATGACATTAGTAGTATAGGTATTACCATGCAACTGCCACTGAAACCCTTTGCACATGTACTCACTCACCATTTGGTTCCCATTAGCCACTGACACATCCAATGGCACAGTTCTTCTTAAATGGCAGCCTAACTTCCTTGCAGTTGTCACTGACAAGAAGTTATGAGTGCTTCCAGTATCCATGAGCATGTGTACTAACTGTTTTCCCACATGGCCTTTAACTCTCATGGTTTTATAAGAATTGATGCCTGACAAAGCATTTAGAGAAATCTGAGGAGTATCTTCACCAGTGTTTGGGAATTGCTCTAGTATAGGTTCCTTCAATTCACTTATCTCCTCAATTATGTCACCACTTGCACTATTATCCTCCTCCTCACTTCCTACTACTTCCAAAGCAAACATCTGGCCATTGCACTTGTGACAAGGAGTGTACCTTTGATCACACTAAAAGCACTGATTATTGGCTCTCTTTTCTTCTAACTCCTTTTGTGTCAACTGCCTTCTCATAGGATATGCTGTTTTTGGAGCTGGTAGTGCCAATAGAGGAGGCTTTGTAAAAGTTTGGTTCAATAGTCTAGTAGTAACATTACTGGTATGTTGGTACCTAGTGATGTTAAAGGTGAGTAATGTGGCTTTGTTCTCATTATAGCCACTGTATCTTCCTGCATTTTTGCCAAAGCAGTAACATCTTTCATAGTAACAGGCTTAAACATCCTCAAAGGTATTCCAATCTCACCTTTCAAGCCACCAATAAACATGCTAACAACGTGTTCTTCAGTTAAATCAACTCTATTGAATAACACCTCAAACTTATCCCGGTAGGTTTGTACATCTCCTTTTGCTTCAAATTCTTAAGTTCTACTAAAGGATCATCATTCACATCACCAAATCTACCCACACTTTGAGACTTATACACAGCCCAAGGAACATTATCACCATGTTTTTTTTAACAAACTGTAAGTGCCGATGCAAAGCCTTATCATACAAATGCATGGATACTAACCTCAGTTTTTGATCTTCCCTTACTTGATCAATAGCAAAAAACTGTTGCACTCTGAACACCCGACCTTTAACATCCTCACCAGTAAACTTTGGAAATTCGAGCCGTGTGAGTCTGCCATAAGGATTGTGATGTTGATTGTTTTGTGCAATTGCATGAGTAGGACCTTGTGCAACCACTGGTTGTACCACATGTACCACAGGTTCAGTGTCCTGTTGTGTACTAATGCCTGCACTATTCAATCTGGCCAACTCATTGGTAGCATAACCATGAAAGAGATGGAATGTTTCCATTCTTCCATTAATTCTTTCATCCATAGCTTTAACAAACTGAGTTAGTTGAAGCAAACTTTGACTTATTTGAGTCAAAGTTAGGGATTCATCAGTAGCAGGGGTGCTCTGCCCTTGATTTCGAGTTTGAACCACCATTGTATGCTATTGTAATGAAATTTGGTTGTTAGGTGTTACTCCTTCGTCTTCCACCGCTAATTTTTGAAAAAAGCTTTGATTTCTCTTAATTGCACCTGGTCCAAAAGAATGTGTTTATAGTCCTTTTGTAGTTACTACATTAATAGGTGAGATGTAAACTCTAATGCTAATCAATAGCACCATCGTCCTTTGTTGCTTGACGTTGTGAGTCATTAAAATAAGCTGGGATCGTTATCACTGCATTTTTCACAGCTTTTCCAAGGTAAAGTTCAGCGGTTTCTTTCATCTTGTCAAGAATCATTGACGAAATTGCTTCCACCGCTAATTGCAACTTTTTTCCCTTATAGGAGACAAGAATCTTAGGTGTGTCGGATAGCCCTAGTATGACCCTAAAAGGCCACAACTACATATCGGTCTGCATTATGCAATCTGTGAATCTCCTTCCAGTCAACCTCTTTGTATCTAAAAATTTACTGATAATTAGGCTATAACCGAGCGAAAATAGTCTGTCAACAAAGATTTTGGTTCCCTGGAGCATCACTAAGACTAAATATTTTCAAAAAAAATCAGAACACGTAGTAGATTTTAGCACCTAAGTCCTAAGAACATTAACAAACGTAACCCTTGTTAGCAGCCCAACCGATACTAAGTTTGGTATCAAGATGTTTGCTTATAGCTAACAAACATAACCTTCGGAAATGGCATCAGGTTCAAGTTAGACCATTCGAGTATACACCATACAAGGTTCATCACCACCATCCCAGCATTGTTTTTGTTATATTCAAGCTTTTGTTGTCATTTAGTTCAGAAAGAGTGTGCGCGTTTGGTTAGTTTTAGTTTCTTGAAAGTTCAAAAGTCGGCGTTCCTTTTTAAGTTGGTTCAAAACAAAACATGTATTAAGCAACTCCACAATCATATTTAAGCTGTTTCAAAGAGCCTCAATAAAGTATCTTTTTATTCTCAAAATATAGCTTATAACACTTAAAATGACACATCTACTTATTACAGGGGTGTTTGGGAGAGCATATTTTTTACCTATGCACAACATATGTTTGGCGATCTTTATTTATACCCATTTCAGTTTTGAAAGAAAGTTTGATGCTTTTTGGGATATTTTGTGATTTGAAGATTGACCCATTATAAGATTTGTTCATATGTACTATCCCTTTTGATTTCTTGGATTAAATTTATGTTTTCTTAAGAAGTTTTTTTTGTTTTAAACTAAATTAACTGTTTTGCATCTAGTGCTTATATATCTTACTTGGTAGATTCTTAATCTTTAATCTTTGTATGTTTAGTCAAATCAATGCAACAAGAATAGCAGCAGCAAAATAAACATAGACCAAAAAAAAAAAATTCCAACTCTCCTTCTGCAAACATAGACTATATTTTCTTATGTTTCCACCTTTCTTGCTGGGTCAAAACGGGTAGCTTTTTTCAGCACCCGTCAAAGTGGGTTAGATCGACACATAAACACTTGTGTGTCTCAATCTGTACCATATAAACGATGAATATCTAATAATACATTTTAAAACTCTTTTTTGATCCTATCATGCATTAAATATGTTGCAAAATAAATCAAATGAGTGACAGAATGCATACATGAAGTGATTATGCCCATAATAACAGTAGTGCATACCCACTCGATCAACAAGCCCTACAGCAATTCAAATATGTCTGCAAGTTCATCTGGATAACCACCAATGAAACAAGAGGTGCATGACATACAATGCTAAACGGGTCAAAGTTTTACAAGCCACGAACAAGTTTTACTACAATCTATTGCTAAATAAGCTAATATCAGTCTTGACAAACAAGTCATTCCGAATTTTGTGTTTAAACATTTATATCGTCTCAATCTCTTCTTTCTTGTGCTTACTCTTCTTTTATCCGTTACCGCTTCATGCAACTACAGCAACTTCTACCCTTGTTGGAGACTTCCTTTTCAACTTGGTCCTTCATATACGAGTCGACAAAGTTTAACAAATTCAGATAAACAAATTTACAAAGTACCTTGGCATGTACACAGCTCATATATGTCATCTACTTTTACTAGTAATTTCAGACTATACTTTCCGTGTCTTCTCACTTATTTCATTAGGTCTATGGTATATCCCCAGTGACGGAACCAGGGGGGCCCATAAATTTTTGTTGTGTAGTGTTAGTAAAAACCTATTTTTCTTAAATGCACACGGTCCCTAAAACTTGTGCTTGTAGTATGTTTATTCTACACAATCACCAAAGTGTGGATCAGACAGTATCGGTGCTACAACTATGCTCAAGTAATGTAATTTTCCATGTCAGCACACATGATCCTTTGATTGAAAAGAAATTAACGAACACACGAGCTTGTATGTTTCGGCAGCTACTGCAAGTTGTTAAAAATAGTTGTACATTGACCACAACAAATAGAGTGGTGGCACGATGATATGTAGGGGTGTTTTACGGAGAAAACGCTTTTTATTGTAAGACCACAACACGTCGAAACTAACCCTTGACCCTTGTCCAGGCGGTCAGTTGTGATAACATCTTAATGTGTTTATTAAATCGTATATATATATTTTTTTTTTCAAAATTCCACGCTTCGTTTGGAAATATTTCAAATAAACTATGGTCTAATAGAAAACTTGTAAGAAATATAACTCGTGCTAAAAAAATGATAGAAAGCATGCTATTGATATAATTTCAGAATCACGGTATTCCAAGACAACAAAAGCTCCCAAAGCAAGACACTCGTATTAAGAGATGGTAAAAAACAATAATTTGCAAGTAAATGACGTAGAACATACATACCAATGTTTCAAAGTTGAAACTCTGGACGAGAGAGTGCCAAGACAATACGATCACGATCATTACCCTCAAACCAAACATACCTTAGAAAAGGCATATTAAACACAAAACTGGTAACAACGTGCTCGCTAAAGGGACAACCTCTCAGTTTTAGCTTTCTTAATTTTGGGCACCCTTTAGATAACTTCACAAGTCCTGCATTAGAATTTCCGACACGAGTAAGAGACAAAGACCTCAAATTAGCACCATACTTCCCAATATATTCCAAACCCACATCTGTCAATCCTCCATGCCAAAGAGTGATATCTAGCCTTTCGAGTTTTCTGCAACCCATTAGCATAGCTTGAATCCCATTGTGTAGCGGTGGATCTGTTGTCCCATGTTTCTTGATCAACTTCATATGGAGTTTATGGAGATTCTTCAAATGCGTTCCTAGACACTTGATGGCTTCATTTGAAATATCTCCGAGTCTAATCTTTAAACACTCCAATTGAGTACACCCTTTTGCCAGAGCAATCAGTCCCACATGGGTCACAAGCCCATTATGGGTAAGTTTTCGCAATTTCTTGCAAAACTCACCGATAACTTGCAATCCCCTGTCTCCACATGTATCCTTGGTATGTAGAACTTCCAAATTGGGACAACTCTTTAACGGTAAACACTGGCACCAATAAAAGTATAAAGATGCAAGATTCAATTTCCTTATAGGATTCAAATTAAAAGGGAATACAATTGAATATTGAAATACTGGCCAATCGTTTATACTTAATGAACGCACATTTGGGGGAAACTGGAAACCAACAAGCTCACTCTCCTCACCATAAATATCTCCCCAAAATGTTCCAACCTAACAGCGTATCTAAAGGCATCTCCCAGTTTACTTAAATAGCACGCTCCAATCTTCAACGATATTAATGAGTTAGAACAGTTTTTTGCAAGAAGTGTAAGATTTTCTGCATAAGAAACATCCGTATACGTAAAATGTAACCTTTCCAAAACCGTGTTACTCAATGCCAATTGATGTAACCAAATGTTATCTTTCACCTCATTATAAATATTATCCAAACAATACGTCCTCAATTGGTTACAATACTTAGAGACATGCCTTAATCCATCCGTTGAAAACCCTTTACATTTACTAATCTTCAAACTCCTTAAATCCTTACCACGTGTTCTCGCCAATGTCTCGAGATCTTCATCATGAACAATCAGACGACAGATATGAAGTTCTTTCAAATACCTAAACTCGAGAGCTAATTGTTCAATCCACATGGTGATTCGGATATCATTATGATATGTATGTATAATATCAGATGGGGGCCCTTTAAGTGTTAACGTCTCCATGAAAGGGAATGTTTTACTTAAACGGGATGGATTTGGGTAGTAATGAGTGTGGACAGTTAGGCGCTTACGCATAATGCCAGCAATCTCATAAAACTTACGGGAAACTAACGAAACAGAGGTTCGGTCCTCAACGTTGTGTATATAAGATATAACTAAGTCTAAAACTTCCTCCCCTGCGTTGGTATTTTCGGGCTTATGTTTAGTCTTACGTTTAGTGGGTGCCATTAAGTTTTGATTTGGTTTAAGGTTTGATGTTAAACTCTGAGTGAATTCCTTTCTTGAACCACTTAAACTACAACGCTAAGCCTGAAATAAATGGAATTAAACTAATAAGAAGAAATTTAACGATAAGATGTAAATTGCTCTGTTGTTCGTATGATTAGATCCGTCAAATTTGTTGTGTGAAAATTTCAAAAGTATTCAGATACTTTCAATCTATTAGCTTAATACTTCAACATACAAGTTACAACCATATCATACACTGTGAATCCAAACATATAAACAAACCAAACATAAGGTACATGTACGTATATATATATATATATATATACGTATATATATATATATATATATATATATATATATATATATATATATATATATATATATATATATATATATATATATATATATATATATATATATATATATATTGTATAAGCTAACTAACATCTTAACTAAACAGTAGATCCAAATTACTTAAAACATTTAAAAGTTTGAATACCATCATGATTAGTAATATCAAAGCTCCATATGTCTGCACAAATATAACTAGATAATTACCTGTGTTTCACACGACAGTGTAAGTATATTCGTTATATTTATGAATATAAAGCAAACTATGATCCTTGCTGACGAACTACAAATGAACTAAATTAGATATTATACTTTATACAGATAATAATAATCTATCAAAAGTCCATTATGTTACTTTATATAAGAAATTTTTACACTTCAATTCTATTAGTTCTATCAACAAACACTATATACCTACATGTCTTCAGCTCTTGTCAAATACAAACAAAAACACATATATCTCACTTTAACGATTAGAAACACATAGTAAAAGTATATTAATCTCATCATGAGTTTCATTGAAAAAACGCAAAAACTAACCTTCTTATTACTTCCACAACAAGTCGATCGTGCTCTTTTTTGCAAAAACTAATCTCATCATGAGTTTCATTAAAAACACGCAAAAACTAACCTTCTTATTACTTCCACAGTAAGTCGATCGTGCTCTTATTTGCTTTTGCTCTTCGTAGATAGGTATATATTAGCTCTATGCATGTGTTTATCTTAAAACAAGAAGTCGATCAATCATCTTCTTCTGCTTTGTGTTTTTTTTTTCTTCGTATGTGATAATAAGAGACGCCAAATTTTTATTGTATATATAACTTGAGGCCCATGTTTAAAGTAAGCTTGGTTCTCACGGTTTCCTTTTATTTGAACAACGCAAGAATGACTTCTGGGCCGGGCTTTTATTTGATAATGTAGCTACTTGATGTCTTGATAAATATATCTTACCTAGCTACATGCTTTAAATCAATTACACGGTACCCGCCGTCGCAACACGCGAATACCCGACTAATCTTACAAAAATCTCTAAATCATTGAAATAAGCCTAATCAAAACCCCATAAAATTACAAGATTTAAATCAATGGGATATTTTATAAAACGCTTGGTGTGCATAGACATATAACCCACAATCAAGCTCCGTCCTAATGCAATTCTTAGAAGTTTTTTATGACATTTAATTCTGTTTGTTTTGATGGTGTAATTAGTGTGTGTGAAAGATGACTCGAGTAAACATGACCGGTCATGTTATCTCACAAACAAAACAAAAGAAAGATCGGGTCCTATAGTAAACCCCGCAGTTTTGTATGTGAGAGAACATTTTATTCTAACTTGAGAGAATTTCTATAAAAATGTTATTACTTAAACCGACCGAAACTAAAAACCGATGGTTCGGTTTTTACCTTTTTCAGAAACCGAAAAATGCGGTTCGGTTTCGGTTTTCGTCCAAAAACCAAACCGAAAAAACCGAACCGAACCGAACCGGTTTTATTATATAATAATATCTAATATCTAATTAATATAATATGATTAAATAACTAAATAAATCAAATTTATAAATTAATATTCAGGATTTATAATATATTTATCTTTAATGTTTATATTTATATGTGTGTTTGTCGTGTCGCGTGTTTTGTGTGAATAAATCAATAAGTATTCGAATAATTACGTGTATGTTAACTTGTATGTGTATGTCTCATTTATATGTTTGTAATTGTAGAATTATGCAATAAACATTATTATGCTTAGATTGAAAAAAAGTAAAAAATAATAACTAATTTTGTACGTAAACCAAGTTTGTTGGTATAATTTGGTCATACCCAAATATTAACGGTTAGAAACCGAAAAAACCGAAAAACCGAACCGAAACCGATAACAAACCGAAAAAACCGAACCGCCAAAAACCGAACGGTTTCGGTTTTGGATTTTACAAAAACCGAACATTGTGGTTCGGTTTCGGTTTTAGCCAAAAACCGACCCAAACCGAACCATGCACACCCCTACTTTAAATATCATTTTTATATTTCATTTACTTTCACACATAAAAAAGTCATATAATGTTGCCTTAGTTAAATAGTTGCGTTAACAATGTTTCATCAGAAATTTAAATATGTGCATGACAACTTTTGTCAATTTTTTATTTTTTATTATTTTTTTTTTTCAGAAAAGTATCTAAAAAGAAAGATATGTTTTGGGTATTTAATCTTAACATTAATAGTTTTTAAAAATTTATCCACAAACTCTATTATATATGATACTCCATTCCTCTCATATTAACTGTCCAGTTTAACCTTTTATAGTCTTTCTTCTTCAACTTTGACCTTAAATATTTTTTTTTGTGTTATATAATACTTGATGCAAAATATATGAATGGAATTTGCTTTAAATGTAGTTTCATTGGTATATTTTTCATCAAATATTATATAACACAAACAAAAATATTTAAAGTCAAAGTTGAAGAAAAAGACTACAAAAAGTCAAACTAAACAATTAATATGAGACGGAAGTAGTACTATATTTTAATGATGTAACTTTTCACTTGAGTTTTACTAGATGTTCTTTTTAAATATTTGTATGTACATTTTAAGAATTATTATTCTTTGAGTAAATTATTGCATGTTTTACATTCTCCAATTAAATTTTGATTATTTAATTTTATATGTATAAACGATACATACAAAATCCGCTGCTATGCACAATAACTTGGATGTCAAAAACCCTATTTTATTTATTTATTTATTTAGACATACCGGTTCATATAACTTCATTATAATATAATAAACTTATAAATGTCCGTAATTTTCAAAATAAGCTGAAAAATCCGAAATTCTGTAATATGAGACGAAACTAAATAAGCTAAGGGGCCGTTTGGTTTATTGCTAGGAATCGCAATGAGTATCGGATTTGGTATGGGTAGAATGACAATGGATATAAAAAAGTGTATCATTACGATTGTTTATGTTTAAAGGACAAAATATGGAATGAAAAAATGTATAGATATTTGAGTTTTGTAGTGGAAAAGAGAGGGGCTCACGGAATGAATTGTATAGACACCTAATAGGTGAGTAATAAATCTATGAATATGATATACCTATTTCATTACCGGACCCACTAAACAAACACCTTGAATCAGAATGAAATCCATAGATCTATTCCGATAGTGCTATACCAAACGCACCCTAAATCTTTCATATAAAGTCAAACTAGTAAATAGTTAAAAAAAAAAATAGCTGTTAAAAAAATTATAACGCTAACATTCAAAATGCTCTAACACGAAGCTAACACCTACACTTTGATATGAACATAACCCATTTGCTAAAAAAAAATGAAAGAACCTTCCCAAATAGAAGTAATGAACCCTTCCCCAACACAAAACAAAAGGCACCTTCAAATTGAACTTTTGGTTATCAACTCCTTCAATTAAAGAAAAAGATCTATTATTCTATGTGGACCTCTGCCCAAGTTCATAAATGAAGGGTCATTTGGGACTGCTTAGCTCGTGTTGCTTCCATCCATTAAGGAAGGGAGATGATTTGCACATTCTAAAGAATGATTGGGACACTTAAATTAGTTGTGTTTGGATATTTATACCCTCATAGACACACTTACATTTTCACCCCTGTGAGGGTATAAATGTCCATACACAACTAATTTGAGTGTCCCGATGATTTTTGGGAGAGTGCAAATCACCTTCCGGATTAGGGAAGTATTTGGGTACAACTAGTTTTGACAACACATGGAGATTGTGGAATACTGAGACGGGTGAAGAGCTGCTTTATCAACAAGGTCATAGCCGAAGTGTGTATGGTTTGGCTTTTCACCTTGATGGCCGGCTCACTTGCATCGGTTGGCTCGTGTGTGGAACCTACGGCTAGGAAGAAGCATTCTTGCTATGGAAGGTCATGTGAAGCCTGTAACACCCCAACCCGGCAAGCGTAGAAGTATTACATTTTGGTGTCATATCAGAACATACAACTAGAATTTTGCAAACGGAAAACTTACAAAATGAAATACCAAGTCATATAAACGAATGACTTACAAAGAAGATTACAAAATCCAAAATATCAAAATGTAATGAAAATCAAAACAATGGCTCTTCAAACTAAGTCCAAAAGATAATAAGGTAACTAGGGTCGGTCCACTCAGATAATCCAACTCTCAGCCCATCAAAGCCCATCTTCCAACCTAAAACCTGGCGCAGGAAAAGAAATGCGGCTGAGCTTAAAAGGTCCAGTGAACAGATATAATAAATCGAAAGCTAAACGAAATCAGAGATACAAAATGAAACAAGGAAGCCGATAACAAGGGTGCAACGAAATGGAAACGATGAGTCAATGAGGAACCTGCAGAATGCAATAGTAACAGAATACAACGAAATCGAAAGCACATAACGCATCAATGACATATACATAAGCAAGTCCAAATAACCAGGCATACAATTAATCAGGAAATCCGAATACATATAAGTCAAACCGAAATCTAAAAGATAGCGGAAACAACTAATTAGAAAGTGAGCATAGAAATCACACAAGTCAAGTAACCCACAATTAATGATACAACAAGTACCATAAACAGCGGAAGTACTAACAACAGTCAAAACATGGTAGCCACATGTATCAGGTAGGAATACAGAATCACATCATAAGTGAATGGATTATCTAAACAAGGTCCTAGCATGGCAACTAAACAAGTTAACTAGACCAATAACATAGGCTGAACCATTTACATCACCAAACAGTTGCATAAGCAAGAGTGTAAATATGGCAGGTCAACAATTAGTAGATACAGATGCTAACGAGTAATCATAGGCCACGAGATTAACTGAACGAAAGTATACATGATAAACAGATTAAACAATCGATTACACCAGCATGGTCACCAGACAAATCAAAGGGTCACATAACAGTAAGATAACATATAGTCAGATGACAACATGTGAATCATATAATCGCATATTAATCATATCGTAGCAGGTATATGGTAGTCACATAAAACATGAATAGCATAATCAAATTCAATAATCATATAATAACCCGGTACGTGAATGGAATGATAGTCTGAAGTAACGGAATAAGAGTATGTCAGATCAATGAAATGGAATATAGCATGGTAGTAGAGTGAGTCACATAAGGGTACTGAGTAATGGAAAATTAATACAGAATATGGTGCGTTGGAGAATACAGAAGGTACAATAGAGGTATATCAAAAGTGTAAGGGATGTCAGAAATCTATCCCGAGCCAACAATACAATACAGTAATATCAATAGTGGCAATAGCGACCCAAGATCCAATAGTAGCCATTGTATTCGGAGGGTGACCTCAAATACCAAACCAATAGGAAGGAGACCTCGGTAACCAATGGAGTAGCTAGCTCCCGAATGTGAGGGGTGTATTGCACACACGCACCACATCACCAATACAATATATCAATATCAATACAATACAATACAATACAAATCTAGGATGCATCCATACGCCCCTGTAGAACAATAGTGGCCATAACAATAACAATGAAGCGCGCATAATCAATACAATATAGGGACGGTGTGGAGCATCACTCAACCACACTAGAGTCATGCCATTGGTGCATCAATGACACGGCCATGTTACCTTCATGGCTAGGATAACATATTTGGCTCGGGTATCAATCTGAAGGGTCAAACAAAGGTCCAAAGTGTAGCAATATATAAGTCTTCATAATCAGAGGTTCAATATCAATAGTTCACAATTCAAAGGTTTATAGCAATGGTTCAATGTCAAAGGTTCATAGCATAAGTTCATAATCAGAAGGTCCGTATCACAGGTTCAATATCAGAGGGTCAATAGCAAAGGTTCAATATCAGAGGGTCAATAATAAAGGGATCATGGCAATGGAATATCATAAGCGAAACAAATTCGAAGGATCAGAAAGTCATGAGAAACCCCTACTGAAAAGGGATAGATTATCTGTATCTCAAACCGTAAAGCAAATCGCCCGAAATACACAAGGGAAACAAAAGCTACTCCTACTTCCGCGAATCTACACGAATAATGATCGCTTAATATTTAAGAAGCTATTACATAGTTCTAGGGTTCATCGTTATTCATATTTCATAATTAAAGTTTCTTTTCATTTTTAGTAACTCTCCAAATTTAGTACTAAGGATGCCGAATTAGTATATTTAGTTTTACAAATGCTAATTAAATAAATTATAGTCTAATAAAATTAATTATCATGGTTCAGGGTTTAAAATATAAATAATTCAAACTTAGGGTTTAAAGTGTAACTTATCAAAGTTCAGGGTTTATTGCAACAAGTAATTAAACCTAAGGACTTAATATTATCATTATGATAGTTTAAGGTTTTAATATGACAATTCATAATTCCAAGGTTTGCATGTGACATACCCTAAAGATGAGGGTTAAAAGTGAAATATCTTAAATATAACATATGGTTTCAATGCTACTGAATTGAATAAAACGTTTTCATAGTTTTTTTTTCCATCTTCATGTTCGGTCCAAGTTCATGCTCGATCGCGCTCCTTAATATTAATATTTACGGCTAAGTAAACGTACCAAAGGGCTAACCCCCGACTCATCTTCCCGACACACTTTCAAAATTACAAAACGGTTTACTTATTTTCCCCGCGATCACCCTTAAACATGGCCTTTAAGACACCTTACATACATGTACTATGCTCAACTTAAAATTCTTTTACTGGTTTAAGATTACATGCCTAAAGCATGCAAATCGGATTCAAAACTTGAACATGAAATCACATTTATATTCTAGTATACGCATGCAACACACTCGAACACACCAGTATGACTTGACTCACACAAAAACCCACACAAACACCGATTCGGTTGGGAGGCCTGGTTATGCTATTTCTTCATCACTAAGACTCCAAACTTGTCCCAAACGATTCTAGGTCCTTCCTGCATGTATTCTAGGTCCTTCCAAGCTCCTTGGAGGCCAAGTTGAGCATTAAACACCCTAGGGCTTGAGAGTAGTATAAATAGGACTCGATTGTGTATGTTTTCATCATCCAACAAAAAATCCCAACTTGAGAGAACTCCTCTTACACCTCTCCTACCACCACTACTCTCTCTTTAAGCCTAAAATTCGTCCATAAAGTTCCAGGAAATTTTGGAGGTCCAAGAAGTCATCATTTGGAGGTCAAAACATCAAGAAGTCATCACCAATACATGAGGCATCATTACTTCATCATTTGTAATCTCATTTCAATCATTGTAAGACTCTTAATCATGTTTTATAATTATCGTATGATTATTGATTGTGTTAACATGTTTTAATTCAATTTGGTTAAACAAAGGAACTAAAGTGTGGTTGTAATAAGAACACTTTTTGATTATCAAGTTGGATTGATTGGAAACATCTAAAAGGTCTTAAGATTAGTTGTTTACAATCAGTTGTAACCTTTTGTATTGACCATTTCTTAAGCAAATTTGATAAGACAAACGCATGTTTTTGTGTTTAAGTTTATGAAAGTAAACTTATGAAACTTGAATTGATCTTGAATTGATTGGTTAAACTTAATGCTTGTTTTTATAAAATCTTGACGAAGGTTTAACTTGTAAGAACAATAGATTAGTACACCAACTAATTATCATAACCAACATGTTTAGAAGAGAACACAATCATACTAATCAAGGATAAGAAACTAGTTTAAGCATGTGTAATTTTAATCTTATTGAACTCTCGTGTTACTTGTTGCTTATATGGTATTTTGGGACGTGACAACCATTTACCACTTTCGTGTTATTTGCTATTACATAGATTCTTCACAATTTGAAAACACCCAAATCCTAGCGAACGACCTTGGCTTACCAACCAAAACTAACTACATACGAAAGGGTCATACTTGCCCGTGTGTTCTTAGCTTAATTCGGTAATCCTTGTTATAAATTTAAAACTAGTAGTCGCGAGACACATCAGTACCCTTATGTGACTCACTCTACTACCATGATTTATATTCCATTGCATTGATCTGTCATACTCTTATTCCGTCACTTCAAATTATCATTCCATTCACGTACCGGGTTATTATATGATTATTGAAATTGATTATGCTATTCATGTTTTATGTGGCTACCGTTTACCCTGCTACGATATGATTAATATGCGATTATATGATTCACCTGTTTTCATCTGACTATAAGTTATCCTACTGTTATGTGGCCCTTTGATTTTTCTGGTGACCATGTTAGCGTGTAATCGATTGTTTTATCTGTTTATCATGTATACTTTCGTTCAGTTAATCTCATGAACTATGATTATCCGCTAGTATCTTTATCTGCTAATTATTGACCTGCCATATTCACACTCTTGTTTATGCCACTGTTTGATGATGTAAATGTTTCAGCTTATGTTATCCGTCTAGTTAATGTGTTTTGTTTCCCTGCTATGCCCTTAATTCATTCAATTATAACGTTGATGTTGTATTCCTACTTGATACGTGTGGCTACCATGTTTTGACTGCTGATAGTATTTCCGCTGTTATGATACTTGTTATGTTATTAATTGTGAGTTACTTGACTTATGTTATTAAGTGTGAGTTACTTGACTTATGTGATAGTATTTCCGCTGTTATGATACTTGTTATGTTATTAACTGTGAGTTACTTGACTTATGTGATTGCCATGCTCACTCATTAATTAATTGTTTGGATTATATGTATTCTGATTTCATGACTAATTGTATGCCTGTATAATTGTGTTCTGCAGGATCCTCATTGACTCATTGTTCCCATTTTGTTACGACCTTGTTATCAGCTTCCTTGTTTCATTTTGCATTTCTGATTTTGTTTAGCTTTGTTATTATATCATTCTGGGCTTTTTAAGCTCAGCCGCATTTCTTTTCCTGCGGCAGGTTTTAGGTTGGAAGATGGGCTTTGATGGGCTGAGAGTTGGATTATTTGTGTGAACCGACCCTAGTTACCTTATTATTTTTGGACTTATTTTGAAGAGCCATTGTTTTGATTTTCATTTCATTTTGATATTTTGGATTTTGTAATTTTCTTTGTAAGTCATTCGTTTATATGACTTGTATTTTATTTTGTAAGGTTTCCGTTTGCAAAATTTTAGTTATATGTTCTGATATGACACCATAATGTAATACTTCTACCCTTGCCATAATTGTAACACTCCAACCTGGCAAGGGTAGAAGTATTACATTCGTGTCATATCAGAACATACAACTAGAATTTTGCAAACGGAAACCTTACAAAATGAAATACCAAGTCATATAAACGAATGACTTACAAAGAAGATTACAAAATCCAAAATATCAAAATGAAATGAAAATCAAAACAATGGCTCTTCAAACTAAGTCCCAAAAGATAATAAGGTAACTAGGGTCGATCCACTCAGATAATCCAACTCTCAGCCCATCAAAGCCCATCTTCCAACCTAAAACCTGCCGCAGGAAAAGAAATGCGGCTGAGCGTAAAAAGCCCAGTGAACAGATATAACAAATCGAAAGCTAAACGAAATCAGAGATACAAAATGAAAAAAGTAAGTCGATAACAAGGATGCAACGAAATGGAAACGATGAGTCAATGAGGAACCTGCAGAATGCAATAGTAACAGATATCCATAAGAAACAGATAACAGAGGAGAACAAAGCACATAACGCATCGATGACATATACATAAGCAAGTCCAAATAACCAGGCATACAATTAATCAGGAAATCGAATACATATAAGTCAAACGAAAATCTAAATGCTAGCGGAAACAACTACATAGAAAGTGAGCATAGAAATCAAACAAATCAGGTAACCCACAGTTAATGATATAACAAGTACCATAAACAGCGGAAGTACTAACAGCAGTCAAAACATGGTAGCCACATGTATAGGTAGGAATACAGAACCACATCATAACTGAATGGATTATCTAAACAAGGTCCTAGCATGGCAACTAAACAAGTTGACTAGACCAATAACATAGGCTGAACCATTTACATCACCAAACAGTTGCATAAGCAAGAGTGTAAATATGGCGGTCAACAATTAGCGGTCTGAGATGCTAACGAGTAATCATAGGCTACGAGATTAATCGAACGCAGTATACATGATAAAGCAGTTAAACAATCGATTACACCAAAGATGGTCACCAGACAAATCAAAGGGTCACATATGAAGAAGATAACATATAGTCGAGATGACAACATGTGAATCATATAATCGCATATTAATCATATCGTAGCAGGTATACGGTAGTCACATAAAACATGAATAGCATAATCAAATTCAATAATCATATAATAACCCGGTACGTGAATGGAATGATAGTCTGAAGTAACAGAATAAGAGTATGTCAGATCAATGAAATGGAATATAGCATGGTAGTAGAGTGAGTCACATAAGGGTACTGAGTAATGGACAATTAATACAAAATATGGTGCGTTAGGGAATACAAAAGGTACAATAGAGGTATATCAAAAGTGTAAGGGTTGTCAGAAATCTATCCCGAGCCGACAATACAATACAGTAATATCAATAGTGGCAATAGCAGCCCAGTATCCAATAGTAGCCATTGTATTCGAAGGGGTGACCTCGAAATACCAAGCCAATAGGAGGGGAGACCTCAGTAACAAATGGAGTATCCCAGAATGTGAAGGGGTGTATTGCACACACGCACCACATCACCAATACAATATATCAATATCAATCCAATACAATACAAATCTAGGATGCATCCATACGCCCCTGCAGAACAATAGTGGCCATAATAATAATAATGAAGCGCGCATAATCAATACAATATAGGGACGGTGTGGAGCATCACTCAACCACACTAGAGTCATGCTATTGGTGCATCAATGACACGGCCATGTTACCTTCATGGCTAGGATAACATATTTGGCTCGGGTATCAATCTGAAGGGTCAAACAAAGGTCCAAAGTGTAGCAATATATCTTCATAATCAGAGGTTCAATATCAATAGTTCACAATTCAAAGGTTCATAGCAATGATTCAATATCAAAGGTTCATAACATAAGTTCATAATCAGAAGGTCCGTAGAGGATCAATAATAAAGGGATCATGAAGTGGAATATCATAAGCGAAACAAATTCGAAGGATCAGAATGTCATGAGAAACCCCTACTGAAAAGGGATATAATATATGTACCTCAAACCGTAAAGCAAATCGCCCGAAATACACAAGGGAAACAAAAGCTACTCCTTCCTCCGAGAATCTACACGAATAATGGTCGCTTAATATTTAGGAAGCTATTACATAGTTTTAGGGTTCATCATTATTCATATTTCATAATTAAAGTTTCTTTTCATTTTTAGTAACTTTCCAAATTTAGTACTAAGGATGCCGAATTAGAAGATTTAGTTTTACAAATGCTAATTAGATAAATTATAGTCTAATAAAATTAATTATCATGGTTCAGGGTTTAAAATATAAATAATTCAAACTTAGGGTTTAAAGTGTAACTTATCAAAGTTCAGGGTTTATTGCGACAAGTAATTAAACCTAAGGACTTAATATTATCAATATGATAGTTTAAGGTTTTAATATGCCAATTCATAATTCCAAGGTTTGCATGTGACATACCCTAAAGATGAGGGTTAAAAGTGAAATATCTTAAATATAACATATAGTTTCAATGCTACTGAATTGAATAAAACGTTTTCATGGTTTTTTTTCCATCTTCATGTTCGGTCCAAGTTCATGCTCGATCACGGTCCTTAATATTAATATTTACGGCTAAGTAAACGTGCCAAAGGGCTAACCCCCGACTCATCTTCCCAACACACTTTCAAAATAACAAAACGGTTTACTCATTTTTCCCGCGATTGCCCTTAAACATGGCCCTTAATTGACACCTTACATACATTTACTATGCTCAACTTAAAATTCTTTTACTGGTTTAAGATTACATGCCTAAAGCATGCAAATCGGATTCAAAACTTGAACATGAAATCACATTTATATTCTAGTATACGCATGCAACACACTCGAACACACACTGATAAAATTCAACTTGATAACTTACAGACCCACAAACCTTATTTGAGCCATGTAATGCATGCGACACCAGTTTAACCTGACTCACACAAACACCAGTAGCAACAAAGCCTCATGACACCAAGTACTTACGCATACCATACTGAGAATAGCAAGGCAGTCAAGCAAACTGACCCCCACATAAAATCATGGCCATCTTTCATTTGTTATCCCATGTAGTCATTACATGATTTAGTGTAAAGTCTAACGTGTACATGCATCCCCTTTTTTTCAATATGTTATGTAGCATGAGTATGATTTTAAGTACCATTTATCATATTATTTCATGTAGTCAAGATTTACGTATCAATCATGTGACAAAAGTTGTGATTTCATGAGTTAGTCATATGGTTTCATGCGCCAACAGAAAGGAGTCCACAAACCATTTTATGTGACCATTTAGTTTATCATGAATGTTACTCGAATTCCCTATTTCATGCATGCATTCGAATGAAAAAAATAAACAATCAAAGAGAGGATTACATGAGGTTGAATACATTACCCTCGAAGCGTGATTACAAGAACGAGACACGGACAGAAAGGATTTGGAAAGGTTCGAATGAAAACACCAACACTAGCAGCCTTCAAGACCCTCGATAACACGAGAGACCCCTTCCCACGAATGGAATCCAGTTACACACCCTCCATCACAGGCTTTACCACCCACGAACGAATCTCCCCTGGACCTCCTTTTTGATCGACAGAAAGTGAAAAAAGAATGGTAGCCGTCACTTTTGAAACTAGGGTTTAGGTGTGAGCATTATTTGTGTGATACGTAAAGGGAAGGGAAGGGAAGGATTATATGTGGGTTTCGGATTGCTGGAACAAGGAAAGAACAAAGGGCCAAGCCCAAGTCCAATTTTAAATTACAAGTTAGATGGGCTTTTAGTTTAGTTAATATGGTTTAGCAATTTCGGCCATGCAAAGCATTACAAAACGTGTGGTGAAATTTTTAGATGCAAGTGCAAATCGATCTCGTATTTTAGGTTTTTCAATTATTTATAAGTTAGATTAAAATTACTTTTAATAAGAATTGACATATTTTACGTATTTTATAAGTTTTAAATTAAAGGGGCAAAATAGTCTTTTTTACGCGTTTTAGATTTTAGGGTTTTACAAAGCGGTATCATTTAGCTACAAGAGGTGAAGATAATACTTGTAGAATTTCGGATTTGAGGAAGAAGAAAAGTTTGTACAAAATTCCTGCCCATGCAAATCTTATTTCTCAAATTAAATTTGAGCCTCAAAAGGGATACTTTTTGGTAACTGCTTTTTAAGATATGATTGCTAAGGTATGGTCATCAACAAATTTTAAGCCCGTCAAGGTCCTTTCTGGTCACGAATCTACTGTGACACCTCTGTTTCTTATGACAGGACAATAGAGCTATGGTCAACCAAAAATGTTGTTAGGCAGAACGATATATAGCTAACAGCAAACCAAAGTGATCACTAGGCGAAACACGTAACTCAACCTTTTCCCATCTTCCTTTAGCTTCTGTTGTTCCCTCTAAAGTGATTCCAACAATTTTAATTGTTTTTAATTTCATCCAGTGAAGAGAAACAAGAACAGCCGGAAAAGGAGGTTAATCTACTCGTAAAAGTATACATTGCGAGGCCTCCTCGGTTGTCCTTACTGTCGTTACTTTGTGCTTATTGCAATCTTTGCGCTGACTGTCTTCCTCTTGGCATAGGGTGATACCAAGTCCCGCCATGACCTCACGTTCAAGAATCACTACTCTCACTTATTTGGATACATTGTCTCGATGGTTAGTTTGGTGTATGCCACATTAACTGGAGGATATCTAATGCTGGACTACCTCTTTACCCGCAAATAACTGGGATTCCCATATTAAATCAAGTTCCTACGATAATTTACTTTATGGTTCTGATAATCTTCGAGAGTGTGGATGGGTGGCGTTAGTTTTTGTAGGTACTTGGTGTTGGTTTTATGGACAATAAATTAATAGACGTGTGTTAGGATCGAACTCGAGACCACGGGATTGCACGCTTTACGTATGAGAATAAAAGTTAATAAATTAAATGTAATAGTTATATTTATTTATTAATTAAACGAAATAACTATAACGGACGTTAAGTAATTAGTTGTAATGGACTAACGGTCGTTAAATATATTTGGGAAGGACTAAAGATGAAATTAGAGATCGAGAAGGTTCTAGAATTCCTTGTGGGTTTCCTAAACCGATCGTCCATATGGTTTCCATAAACCAATCCATAGCCAACTTGTTCACCAAGTTTAGTTGGGTATATAAACAAGGCTAGGGTTTTATTTTTCATCTCTTGTACTCATAAGCTAAAACCTAAATTGTTTGTGTGTGTTTTTTGCTTCAATCGATCGTACAACCCTTTAGGGTAGTCGATCATAGTTTTTCAAAACAAAGTTATTTTGTTTAATTAAAACTAGCATTACTTTAATTTGTTATAGTACGTGTGTACAAGAACGTGGTACAATCACACTATTGATTGTATCTTGGATTGAATTACAAAACGGTAAGGGATAATTCTTATAATCCTATAAACCCTAATTAGGGTTCATCCCAATTGCTAGTTTGT
The DNA here is from genome assembly GCA_022545495.1 of Chrysanthemum lavandulifolium. Taxonomy (NCBI): domain Eukaryota; kingdom Viridiplantae; phylum Streptophyta; class Magnoliopsida; order Asterales; family Asteraceae; genus Chrysanthemum; species Chrysanthemum lavandulifolium. Next base: position 293,395,279 of record CM040238.1, on the reverse strand, counting down.
GGATTTGATTCTTGTTCGGCTAGAATCAAGAAAAGGTACGCATATTCTTTTATGTTAATTAATTATTCGTTAATACATCATTTACGCTTCCGCACTTACTTTGATGTTTATTGTTTATATTTATGATTTGTCATGTTATATAATTCCAACAGTGGCATCACGAGTCATTGGTTTTAATGAGTAATTAATTACTAAACACGTAAAAAACGGATATTGTATTGTGTTTGATATGATTTATTCTAGGGTTTTGGTTATGATTATATAAACCCTAATTTTAGGGTTAAGGATTTTGCCCTAATTTGGTTTTAAAAATCTATTATGGATCGAAATTTTTTATGGGTGGAAACCCTAAAATTTTGTAATCGATTTCCTTAAATTTTTTTTAGGGTTTATATTAATTGTTATGTTATCTCATATGAAACCTAGATTTAATATATTTGTTACGTGATAAATTCATGAATAAAGTGTTATGTGACATGGAATTGTATGCGATCTTGTGACTTAATTGAATAATTGTTATGTTATATCCATGATGATACATGCATGTTTGTCATGGATAGTTGCTTGTATTATTATTTAATTGTTAAGATTGGATTAATTGTTAAGTTTTATACACATGTATATTTATGATAAATCTTGAATTGGGATGACTCAATTATATACATTAATGAATCAATTATGTGCAATTTGGTATATCATTAATTATGGGTTTACATAATCGATTAAATCGATGTATGTGGCTCACTTTCAATTGAGAGAGTGAAAGCCCTAATTAATATATACGTTAATTTAACCTAGACATTGATTATTAATAGGATTTTATCGAATAAGTTGCATGTGGCTACTTGTTTACACGTATAAATTGTTTATTATGCGCATTGTTTTTAGTAGTTTATTTTTATTTGTTACTTATTTGTTTATTATGTTAGACGGTTTTAAGCAAAGGGTAATTTTGAATAGAAAAATAATACGGACTAAACAATGGCGAAATTTAATTGTTTTGGAAGAGTTAAGTTGTCAAAATAGTTTAATTGATTGGTGACTTTGGTACAATGGTGAACGGCTCACCCATTCGAATGAACTAATAAAGGGGTTTAAAGAAGTGCGCATAGTCACCTTGAATGGATGTCTTAGGTTGTGCTTTAGCGCCACAGTCCTCGCCCTCTGTAAGTTCGAATGGAGCTACTTAGTAAGCCATAAAAGTACAAGCTCATCTTAAGGCGAATTAGTTTTAATTCCATGCGCCACTCGGTGGTAATTATCCGAAACACTAAGTGTTTACACTTATGCAAAAGTACGGTATAATGGATGATAATTAACACTAAATTCCTTGATTGGTGAACCCAATACCTCAATCAAAACTTTGATAATTTGATCTTTATGAATTGGTAATAAAAAGTTTTTTATTAAATTTATGCTACAAGATGAATGCATGACATCTTTGTACATATTTGATTTGACCACATAAAATCAAAACTAGTACCCTTTTAAATTAAGAATGTGCCATCTAATTAAAAGGAACACTTGAAGTTGCAATTTACGTCATGAGAGTACTTGGCGAGATTGTGATGGAAAGGTAAATCTCTATGTAAAGTCAGACCTTACATGGACATATTTGCAGTTCTTTAAGTTAGACACTTAAGTTGAGTAGGAAGTGAGACATGGACTCAATGGCATAAGATGGGATGAAACATGTTTATATTTGCAATAGCGTTGGAAAATATAAATCCCATAATGATCTAGGAGTTGGAAATTGTTTGCCAATTAGTGTTCGACTGATTACCCTATTATGTGCTTTCGTTACTAGCGGATCAAGCGATGTAATGGAACTACGATAATTTGGATCCTAGTTTTAGAAAATTCTATGGTTATATGAATATTACCTTGGGTATTTTATTTTCTTGAAAAGTTTAATTATCGAAAATACTAAAATTGAATTTTGCTAATTCTTTAAATGTATTAATGCAACATTAAATCGTAAACGTAGATTATTCTTGTATTGGTAAATTGATCTACACCTGTAAGGGTTTTTTGGTAGAGTCAACTTTGCTAAGAGAATAAACCTAGTCCTCTTTTCACGCGAAAGAGTGAGATTCAACCCTATTCCTTTTCATGAATGAAGAAAGGTATGATAGGACAATTAGAATTGTCTAAATTCTAAATACATAACTCGTAAGCAAATTTTAATAGTTAAGAAAATTGCATATTTTCTGAGTTATTAAATTAGAAACTAGACTAATTACTGTATAATTGGTAAAAGACAAACTAGCATATTTTATCTAGTTGTTGTGCTTTGACCATTTAAAAGTACTACTTACAATTGTTGGAATAGTAGAACTATTAAGAAAGAAATTACATGCCCAATTTTTCAAGTTAATAGCATTGATGGATAGTTCATCATCTACATAGTATAATACATTCTTTTAAGTACATAAGTAATTGTTATGTATGGACTTTTTCAAAGGTGTAGGGAAGTAAATAGAACACTATTTTCTTTTCTTGGTTAATGAAACACTTACAATGTTGTCAAATCCATTGGGAGTATGTTGTTCTTATTCTTGAATAAGGAATTAATGTAATGATCTCTTATTCATTGGGAGTTACAAGCTTTGTCATCTTGGTAGTAACCCATATTATCTCTAGAATGTCTTAAGATAATTACTTTCCACTTGTAGACACTTATGTTTTCAAGGATAGTCATGTACGCTTCCTTATTAGACAATGAAGTGGTTCTACATCTAATAGTTATGCTAATATCAATGACACAATCATATTAGTCACATAAACAAACATATGTCGTGTTGTTTATACGCTACATGATGTTGTTTCATGCACAAGTGGGAGAAATCTATATTGTGTGCAAGGTACAACATATAAGTATATGATTTAACTGATTCTCTTGATGCAAGGTAAGAGACTAACGTTCTAATATAACTTGTACATATCTAATTCAAGAAACACTTGGTGTTACAATTTACGTCATGTGAGAACTTGGCGAGATTGCAACAACAAAGTAAATCTCTATGTAAAGTGAGATCTTGCATGGACATATTTACGTTTCTAAATTAGACAAGTATTTAGAACATGTGTCAAAATGATATATAAGACTACTTCAAATTAGATTTTTATGTATTATTAGAATGACATAAATGAAGTAATCTAATACTACTTCAAATTTGTTTATTTATGTATTTTGGAATGACATAAATGAAAAATAATGTAGTCTGCATTATTGTGAAGTAAAATAAATTAACTTGAAATTACTATTGAAACCAAGAGTTGTGTTCATAATTACTTTAGTTAAACATGTTTATGATTCATTGTAAAGATATAAACATAAAGTCTTTTAAGACTTATAATAAAGTAAGACGTTAACTTGTTATGTTTTTAATTAAGACATATACAAGAAGTCATTGAGTTGATCAATGATTTATAACGATAATGGGATTATAACAGTTTATGTTCTTGTTGAAACATGGATATGAAGTGACTTGGTTAAAAGGTACTTGTGTTATAAAGCATGTAATTGGCTTGGAAAGTCTATTATACCATTAAGTTGACTTAGTTGGTAAATAGGTAAGCCAAAAAGAATATGTTTATCTTAAATATTGTTAGATTGTCTTACAATATTAATTCTAATGAATACCACAAGTTGATGGTATTTTCAGTTAGGAGAATCAGACTCTATTTGATTTGTTTGATTCAAGATAACCATAACTTCTTTCTTAAAAAGTAACAAGGTTAGAAAATTGAGTATGGATTGAATATACTCAATATGACTCCAATTTAGAAGATTGTTAAAACACCATTTCATTATGGAATGTGATGAATCACATTAAGTTTTAAAGTTGAAGATTCTGAATTTGTTAAACTACTTATGAATAGGTTATTAACAAACTAATGTCAAGAATTATCAATGTGTATTTGTAATGTCCCAAAAAGAGAACAATGTAGTTTTGCTCTAATTGCTAAGTATATATAGATAGTATATATATTACAAAAGGCAAGTGGGAGTTTTTCTATCTTGAAAGATAAAATAACAAGATACATAATCTTCTAAAACACACTAGTAAATATCATGATAAGGTTAGACATGTAAATGATAGACCTCATGATGATGGAATTTTCATTCATAGATCTGCAAAGATATCTCGGATATTTGACTTATATGCTGAGAAATATGAGTTACAGGATTATAGTAAACCTGATAATCATTATGATGGATTACCAAATATTGAATTGGGAAAATTACTCATACTATGAATGTTAAAGATGTTGTCCATAAAGATAATCAATTTTGGAAATTTGGTTTATCTTAATAGTTAGACTAGATAATGGAAATGAGTTTCTTCAAAGAGATGAAAAACCCTAGTGGTTTGAATTTCTATGTAGAAATCATATGGACAATATTCTACACATATTTAATGCATGTCTTATGACAAGATTATTAATCATACTTAAGCAATTAATTGTGATTGAATATTCTTTTCTAGACACATTAAATATATAAAGATGATAATTGTCATACTTGTTTTCATTAATATGAAATATGACAATGGAATATCAAAACTCTTTCTTGAGAAATTACTTGAGCGAGGACGGTAAGTAATTGAAAGGTTTTTTGAATTCATATAATCTTTGAAAGTGTACGAAGTGCAATAATTCATGAATGGATAAATGCATGCATCTATGAAATTATTCTTATGTTAAATTATTAAATCCATTTTCGATTTATAATTAAAATAAGATAAATTTTAAGTATTCCTGAAAGCTAGTGGGAGTATTATGTTAAGGTTTTAAATCTTATATGTTGTATAACATATAGTAAGTAACATTTCTTGTAAGCTAAATGTTAAGTCTTAGATTGGAATGAAACTTCACTTGTAAAATTTAAGAATTAAAACATATAACCTTGGAATATATGTTTATTATTAATAAACATGTGCAGTAAAAATAAATGATTCTAATAAAACATGATATATCATTTGGGAAATGGATAAATATTTTTGACAAGATAGAACGTGAATGAAGTCTAAGTTTGACCTGTAGATTCATCATGTACATCATGTAGTATATTAAAATTGTTGTATCATTCTTGAATAAGAAGTGATTTGACAACATTGATATCTAACTAAAAGTTATTAGATAACTTGTGTAATGAATATTCTAATAGAATTACATCCTTAAAACCTGGAATTGCTCCTAGATTCTATGGATGAACAATATGTCAAATGTTGTGCAAATTGTCATCAGCTTTAAACTTGAAAGTTAGGAAAGCATCAAACATTACACAATAAGATATTAAAGTTTACGGAGTTTTAATGAGCATATTGTTGTTTGTATACAATGATCTTGGTTTAATTGAGATGACACTCAATACTAGTCATGGTAGGATTTCATCCTTGTTAATGGCCATGTGACCTAGTTGTGCTTATCTAAGAGCTTGATTGCATTATACATTAAAAGAATAAGAATACTTTAAACTTTAAAAATGTTTGAAAGTTTAAATTGTCATAAATTGGTGATAGAGGATGTCACACACTTTATGAATTATTATGTGGATTGGTGAATGCACACATACAAGGACTTCATTAATTGAATTCTTGAAATAAGTATTCTCAAATTACGATAGATCAAGTTGGTTGATTTATGCCTTGTCAACAAGTATGATTGTCATTACTTGAGGCATAATTCATCAACTGGAATTTTCATGCATTGATCTATTTGGTATTTGGATAAAGGATGTTAAACAATTGTTATAATAAATCAATTACTTGGTATGTTTGATTTTATAATATATTGTATCCTATATTTGCATGTTTAATCCGTGAATAAATTAATTTTTTTCTAAATCGTCCGTTGTCGATTAATGATATGGGAGTATCATTAAACTAAGACAAATCTGAGAGATATGGTAGAATATACTTGAAAGTATATTGATGAGAATGCATACCAATTTCGGATGATATTCAATGAATTGAATATAGGACTTATCCCAACTACATAATTTACTTTGTGGATATTGTTATAAGTAAATTATGAATAGTTATCCTCGACTTGAGATACCGGATAAGTGTCATGAATGTAGTGCACTACGTGGAACAACTTAACGCTATACGTGAATCGGTAGTCATAAGGGTTGTTTCGAAGTGTTGCAAAGTCCGTGGGTTATTCTCGTAGTCAAGATAGAATTTGTTCCTTCAAATTTATTTGGAGTTTAATCTTCTTGGGCCCTCGTAGGGTTGACAAGATGTTTGCATGGCCATGCCCAAAGTTCTCCCAGAATATGTTCGGAAGATTTGGTAATCTTGCTCAATCACTAACAACGAAAGCAGAATGGTTGAATAAAGAATGACTTAATTCCATATCTTTATTTAACATGGTATTAGAAACAAAAGGATAATAATAATGAGAAATCATTAAAAGGTTTTCCAGGAGCCTTGCTCGAGTTGTACTAGAGGCATCGAAGTGTTGCTAGACGCTAACCGAATGTGATCACTCTATTAAGATATGTCCAAGTGGGAGCTGTTGGTTTTATGGACAATAAATTAATAGACGTGTGTTAGGATCGAACTCGAGACCACGGGATTGCACGCTTTACGTATGAGAATAAAAGTTAATAAATTAAATGTAATAGTTATATTTATTTATTAATTAAACGAAATAACTATAACGGACGTTAAGTAATTAGTTGTAATGGACTAACGGTCGTTAAATATATTTGGGAAGGACTAAAGATGAAATTAGAGATCGAGAAGGTTCTAGAATTCCTTGTGGGTTTCCTAAACCGATCGTCCATATGGTTTCCATAAACCAATCCATAGCCAACTTGTTCACCAAGTTTAGTTGGGTATATAAACAAGGCTAGGGGTTTTATTTTTTCATCTCTTGTACTCATAAGCTAAAAACCTAAATTGTTTGTGTGTGTTTTTTGCTTCAATCGATCGTACAACCCTTTAGGGTAGTCGATCATAGTTTTCAAAACAAAGTTATTTTGTTTAATTAAAACTAGCATTACTTTAATTTGTTATAATGCGTGTGTACAGAGCGTGGTACAATCACACTATTGATTGTATCTTGGATTGAATTACAAAACGGTAAGGGATAATTCTTATAATCCTATAAACCCTAATTAGGGTTCATCCCAATTGCTAGTTTGTGGATTTGATTCTTGTTCGGCTAGAATCAAGAAAAGGTACGCATATTCTTTTATGTTAATTAATTATTCGTTAATACATCCTTTACGCTTCCGCACTTACTTTGATGTTTATTGTTTATATTTATGATTTGTCATGTTATATAATTCCAACACTTGGCATGCTTAGTCTCTGCTAGACTCTAAAATGCAGCAACAATAGCAACAAAATTAACATAGACTAAAAAAATCCGACTCTCCTTCGAGCAACCATAGACTATATTTTATTATGTTTCCACCTTTCTTGCTGGGTCAAAATGGGCAGGTTTTTTCAGCACACGTCAAAGCGGGTTAGATCGACACATAAACACTTGTGTATCTCTCTGTGTACCATATAAATGATGCATATCTAATAACACATTTTAAAACTCTTTTTTGATCCCATCATGGATTAATATGTTTCAAAGTAAATCAAATGAGTGACAGAATGCACACATAAGTGATTATGTCCATAATAATGGTAGTGCATATCCACTCGATCAACAAGCACTACACCAGTTCAAATATTTCTGCAAGTTCATCGGGATAACCACCAACGAAACAAGAGGTGCATGACATACAAGTTTTACTACAACCTATAGCAAAATAAGCTAATATCAGTCTTGACAAACAAGTCATTCCAGAGGGCGATAGTAAGAAAGGTGGAAACATATACTTCCATTTTGACTTGCCCCTTCCTATATGAGCAATAAAGATTAACAAATTCAGAGGGTGATAGTAAGAAAGGTGGAAACATATATTTAATTGACATTTAAAAGCTGACAAAATTCTTTTTCTCAATTATAAAGATTAACAAATTCACGAAATGCTTTGGAATGTACAAAGCTCATATTTGTGTCGTAAGTTTACTGGTGATTTCCGACTATATTTTCCCGTGTCTTCTAACTAATTTCATTAGCTTTTGGTTTCCATATGTGTTGTTTATTAGTATATCCACCACACTCTAAGTGCGGATGACAATACAATCACCATCCACCAGTATGGTGCTACAACTATGATCAAAGTAGTGCACAACACACAACCACGACTCACTAACCAAACACACAACCACGACTCACTAACCAAACACACAACCACGACTCACTAACCAAACTGTTGTGATAACACCCTAATCTGTTTATTAAATCAACTATGGTCTAATAGAAAACTCGTTAAAAAAAAGATAACTCGTGCTAACAGATGATAGAAAGCATGCAATCAATAGGATTTCACAATCACGATATTCCAAGACTACAAAAACTCCGCAAATAAGACACCCTTATTAAAAGAAAGTAATAACAACCAATATTACGAGTAATAGGAAACGAACAATAATTTGGAAGTAAATAACAAAGAGCTTACATACCAATTTCAAAGCTGAAACTATGGACGAATGAGAGCCGAAACAGTACAATCACTATTGTAAAGCCAAACATACCTTAGAGAAGGTATATTAAACACAAAATGGGTAACAACTTGCTCGCTAAAGAGACAATGTCTCAATTTTAACTTTCTTAATTTTAGGCACCCTTCCGATAACTTCACAATTCCTCTATTAGAATTTCCTATACGAGTAAGAGATAGAGACCGCAAATTCGCACCATACTTCCCGATATATTCCAAACCCACATCCGTCAATCCTTCATGCCAGAGACTGATACCTAGCCTTTCGAGTTTGTTGCAACCCATTAGCATAGCTCTAACCCCATCATCTAGCGGTAAAATTGTTATACCATCTTTCTTCCTCAACCATATACGGAAATCACGCAGATTCTTTAAATGAGTTCCTACACACTCCAGAGCTTCATTTGAAATATCTTCAAGGATAACATCTAAAGACTCCAAATTAGTACATCCCTTTGCCAGAGAAATCAGTCCGACATGGGTCACAAGCCCATAATGGGTAAGTTTACACAATTTCTTGCAAAACCGACCAATAACTTGCAATCCCCTGTCTCCACATACATCCTCGGTATATAGAATTTCCAAATTGGGACACCTCTTAAACAATAAACACTGGCACTTTTTATCATCATCTAAATATACAAGTTTCAATTTCCTTATCTGATTCAAAAAAGGAAATACAATTGAACGTCGAGTTACTGGAAAATCCTCTATGCATATTGAACACATATGTTGGGGAAACTGGAAACCAACAAGTTCACTCTCATCGTCGCAATTATCTCCAGAAAAATGTTCCAACCTAACAGCATATCTAAAGGCATCTACTAGTTTACTTAGATAGCACTTTCCAATCTTCAACGATATTAATGAGTTACAACAGTTTTTTGCAAGAAGTGTAAGATCTTCTGCATCGGAAAAATCAGTATTCATAATATGTAACCTTTCCAAAACCGTGCTATTCAATGCCAATTGATGAAACCAAATCCCATCTTTCACTTCAATAAGATAACCATTTTCCAAAGATAAAGTTCTCAATTGGTTGCAATAGTTAGAGACATGCCTTAATCCATCCGTTGAAAACCCTTTACACTTCTTAATCTTCAAAATTCTTAAATCCTTACCACGTGTTCTCGCCAATTTCTCGAGATCTTTATCATGAACAACCAGACCATGGATATGAAGTTCTTTCAAACACCTAAACTTGAGAGCTAATTGTTGGATCCATGGGGTGATTCGGACAGCATAATAATCACTAAACTTAGATGGGGTACCTTTAAGTGTTAACGACTCGATGAAAGGGAATCTTTTACTTAAAGAGGCAGGGTTTGGATAGTAAAGTGTGTGGACAGTTACGTGCTTACGCGTAATGCCATCAATCTCACAGAACTTACGGGAAACTAATGAAGCAGAGCTTCGGTCCTCGATGTTGGGTATATAAGGTATAACTAAATCTATCACTTGCTCCCCCACGTGAGTTTTTTTGAGCTTACCTTTGGTGGGTGCCATTAAGGTTTGGTTTGGCTTAAGGTTTCAAAATTCAATTAACCCTTAAGTCACTTGGTGTCCAAACGCAAAGAAGCTTTCTTCTGATGTAATTCTTAGGGTTTTTTTTTATGACAGTTAATTGTGTGTTTTTTGTTGGTGTAATTAACCTTCAAACAACAAGTTGATCGATCTCTTTCCTTTTTGTTCTTCGTACGTATGTGATAATAAGAGACGCATAAATTTTCATTATATACTACGTACAACTTGAGGCCCAAGTTTAACCTTTAGCTATTTTTATACTTAAAATCCAGTAAAAAAATATATGTTTTAAATCCCTAATTTGTAGTCAAAGTATAGTTTAACTAGTTTTATCATAACAAAATTTCCGAATAAGACACTTTTTTTTTTTTTTTTTTTTTTTTTTTTTTTAAGTCAAATGCATGTGAAATACAAAGATCTTTTATATAATAAATGAATTACATTGTTTCAGAGTAATTTTGCAAAATCATTTTTATTGAGAAAGAAATTGGGCCAGTAGAAGAGCTTGATTTTGCCACGTAAGCAAAATCGAGCAATGTAACTAGTTAATAAAAAGTCAAAATTGAATCCAATTGTTAGCTTAATTTCGTTTTGTGAAAAAAAATGCTGAAAAAAAAGAAATCAACACTTGAAGAAAGCGGAGTTAAGTTTTAGATGTTTATGGTGAAAAATGAAAATAAAGAAAACACATGTCCGTCTATAACCGGTTCACAGAACTACCCCCCTTTTTTTCTTCTTCTCTTTTACCGGGCGATCCACCCCTTCAAAATTAAAGCTATTAAGATGACTTGATCGGCGATTTGAAGATAGATTGAACAGAGTATGTTTTGAATTGAGTGTCTTTTTTAGTGATTCCATTCCTTTAGTTATTCCTCAATGGCCAAAAGGTGTGGTTTTTAACCCTAAATCAATATCACTCAATCTAAGGTACGTTTCCTGTTTCACGAATTAAAGGTTTATTAATCCTCAAGATATCGATTTATGTAATAATTTAGTTTTTTTTTTATTTGTATGTGCCATTCGATTCATAAAAAAAATTGAATTTTGATTAGTAGGTATGCATCAAAATTAATTATAAAAGTTCAGTTTCATTTGACTTCGATTGCTCTTTTCTTTTGAATTTTTTCTGAATGGGCTTGGTTTTGTATGATATTCTTGAAGGGGCGGCATAGAGGGAATGGTACGTGCACAATGGGTTTGGTTTGGTTTTGTTAAAATCATGGATTAGAGGCCCAAGAATGTATATTCTTGAAGGGCTGGGGCTAGGGCTGAGGCTGAGGCTGATTTTATAATCCGAAACTGGAATTTGTATTTTCATAAACTTGTTTGGCAAATTAACTTAGGCTTGAGCTTATTATTGCTAAATTACTAAAAATGACATAATTAAATAAACTTATTGTATATATTTGATTTTTTTTTGGGTAGCTAAATAATTAGTATATAAAAGCTCCGGTCTAAAATTTTTAGCCCCTTTTATTGGGCTAGGGCTTATAGGTTTAAAAGCCTCCATAAGCCTTGACGTCAAACGAGACTTGTTATACAAGCCGGCTTAGTTTAAAAGTTTAAGCCCTCCGTAAGCCCAAATAAGCCCTCTCCCAGACACACCCCATACGTTTGGATAACGGTGAATTTAACTTTATAACTTATACAGATGTTTAAAAAAGAGAACATTAATGAGGTTTCTTTTATGAAAGTTATTTAATTTACGCGTGTCTTATGTTATTAAAACTTGACAACTACCACTAAATTGTCACTTTACTTCTTTCACTCATTTATTTGTATTATCTACTGAAATAAACTTGCGGGCACTAAGTAGACTTGTAGATGACAATAAATTATGACACTAACTTTTCAAGGTAATTTGAGAACATGATTAACCATGCTCGTTGAGATACCATCCAGGCATGACGATTTTGACTTTGCTAGAGTTTGTTATATGAGCTAACGCAAAAAGTTTATAGAACCTAGCTTGTTGATTTCTTTTTTTACTCGAGATGCATGACTTCCCAATCCGAGTCGATTGATCATGGGAAGCTCTTGAAGGAAATCAACTCTACAATCATTTCTCTTGTTCCCAAAGTTAGCACTCCTCATAAGGTATCTGAATTTAGGCCTTGTAATGTCCTGTACAAATGCATCAGCAAAATAATCACAGAGAGAATCAAGTGTGTTGTGGTTAATATGAACCAAAGTGCTTTTGTTCCTGGAAGGCATATTCAAGATAACATCCGTATTACCCAAGAGCTTCTAAGGGGTTATAATAGGAAGAATGGAGCCCAAAGGTGCGCCTTAAAGATTGACCTTCCGAAATCTTATGATACTTTCAGTTGGTCCTTCTTGGAATCTATTTTGCACTAATTTGGCTTTCTGTCAAAAATGGTCCTCCACCTTTTATATTTGTGTTAATGGCTGTTCTATGGATTTTTCAAAGGGGCTAGAGGATTAAAGCAAGGAGATCCCATTATGTTTTGATCTTTAATATATTTCTCACATTTGCAAAAGAAAAACCTATTCGATTGAACTTCAGCTCACATGAACAAGGACATGAAGTTATTAAAAGAAAAACTAATTTCATACGACTTACCTATTAAACAAAAGCAATACGATAAGCAAAAACTAGACAACAAAAATTGAGTTTTGCAATCCTAAACAAAAGATTTTGGTGTGCTAGCTACTACTTATTCATACACTTATTAACCATGATCTGAGTAAAAACATTTTTTTGGATGGTCGATGACTCATGTACGAGCTTGAATGTGAGACTTTGGAATAGGAGAGGGTGTAGAGACGTGAAGAGTGAAGCGGTTAATGGGTTTGGTGATACCGTGTTGAGAGCGAGTAGCCATGGGATGACGAGGTGTTGGGTCGGGTTGAGGTTGTGTAACCTGTTGTTGGTCTGGGATATTTTCTGGTGAAGGTTCGTTGGGAGTTTGTTGATGGGCAGGTGCTTCATGGGTTTGTTGTTGGATCAAGGGAGATGGTGGAGTGGTATGGTGGGTTGACAAGGGCTGTTCGATTGGTGTTATTGTGGGATGAAGGTTTGGGCCTGGTGGAAGAGTGGGTCGTAAGGTAGGTGATGATATTATTCTCACAACTTCTTCCTCAGGTTTTCTATAGCGCATTATTGCCTCCCTTCACGAAGAGTTTGCCATGATTGATCTTGGCCCACTTAACTATTTCCTAGGCATATCTGCTACTCGCACTTCATCAGGAATTTTTCTCTCTCAGGAGAAAGAACTACTTGAGCGTGCCCACATACTTAACTGTAACCCATGTAAGACCCCGGTTGACACAGAGAAGAATCTTGGTCCTAATGGCACACCATTTGCAGATCCCACTTTATATCGCAGCCTAGCCGGTGCCCTTCAGTATCTTACATTTTTGCGCCCGGATCTATCATATGCAGTTCAGCAGCTTTGTCTATATATGCATGACCCCCGCGAACTTCACTTCAACGCTCTCAAGCGTGTTCTCAGATATGTTTGCGGTACTACAAATTTGGGTCTCTAGCTTTACAGGTCCTCTACTTAGTTGATTGCATACTCTGATGCTGATTGGGATGGATGCCCCGCTACTCGCCACTCCACTTCTGGCTATTGTGTATTCCTCGAAGATAACCTTCTTTCATGGTCGGCTAAACGTCAGAACACCTTGTCTTGCTCGAGTGCTGAAGCCGAGTATCGGGGGGTTACGAATGCCGTCGCCGAGACTGCATGGGTTTGCAATCTTCTTCGTGAGTTACACACTCCTCTCCACACAACCACTTTAGTATACTGTGATAATGTTAGTGGTGTCTACATGTCTTCTAACCCTGTGCAACACCAACGCACGAAGCACATTGAGATTGATATACATTTTGTTCGTGATAAAGTGGTCGCGGGACACGCTCGTGTCTTACATGTCCCGTCTTGTTTCCAGTTTGCATATATCTTCACTAAGGGACTACCCTACCCTCTATTTGCTGATTTTCGCTCCAGTTTGAGTATTCGAAAACCTCCCGCTCAAACTGCGGGGGCGTATTAGAGGATTGTATTTTATGTATTTGCATGTTATGTACGTAGTTTTGTTAGACCCATTAGCTGTTTGTAGGGCTCAGCCCATGTTGTGCTCATCACGCATAGAACGAGATTTGTATTCTGTATATATTTGAATTGATAATGCAATCTCATTCAAGGAGAAAATCATATTCCTTTACTAACAACATTAACAAACATACCCCTTGTTAGCAGCGCAACTGAGCAACTGATATTAAGTTTGGTATCAAGATGTTTGCTTATAGCTAACAAACATAACCTTCGGAAATGGTATCAGGTCCAAGTTAGGCCATTCGAATACACCATACAAGGTTCATCACGACCATCCCAACATTGTGTTTGTTATATTCAAGCTTTCGTTGTCATTTAGTTCAGAAAGAGTGTGCGCGTTTGGTTAGTTTTAGTTTCTTGAAATTTCAAAAGTGGTGTTCCTTTTAAAGTTGGTTCAAGAAAAACATGTATTAAGCAACTCCACAATCATATTTAAGCTGTTTCGAAAAGCCTCAATGAAGTATATTTTTGTTCTCATAATATAGCTTAAAACACTTAAAACAACATATCTACTTATTACAGGGGTGTTTGGGAGAGCATAATTTTGGCCTATGCACAACATGAGAAATTTTCAAATGGTTACTCTTATTTTGATGCTTACTAAAGGACAAATCCCCACCATTCATCTAGTTTGATCTAATGGTGAGGATTAACCTAAGATTTAGTAAATATACCTAACTCCATGTATTTTTCTTATCTTTTTGTTTTTTATACACATTTATTTATTTATTTATTTTTATTTTTTTTATTATTATTTTTTAATTCACGTTTGTGGTTATAATCACGTTTTTTTTATTATATGTTTTTTGTTAATATTCACGTTTTTTTTTAATTCACATTTTCTTATATTCACGTTTTCTTTTGTTTGTTTTTTTTAATTCACGTTATTTACATTTTTTTTAATTCGCGCTTTTTTACGTTTTCGTCAGTACATACGTTTTCATCTATTTTTCGTCCGCTTTCATACGTTTTCGCCCGTTTTCGTATGTTTTTGTCTGTTTTCATACATTTTGTCCGTTTTCATACGTTTTCGCCTGTTTTCTTACGTTTTCATCCAGTATTCATACGTTTTCGTCCGTTTTCATACGTGTTTCTACGTTTTCATACATATTCGTCCGTTTTCTTACGTTTTCGTCCGTTATTAAATGTTTTCGGCCATTTTTAAACGTTTTCACACGTTTCTGAATATCACAAGTGATATTCTAAATAGCACAAGTGATATTATGTGATATTCGTCCGTTTTCTTACGTCTTCGTCCGTTATTAAATGTTTTCGGCCATTTTTAAACGTTTTCATACGTTCCTGAATGTCACAAGTGATATTCTAAATAGCACAAGTGATATTATGTGATATTCAGAATATCACAAGTGATATTCTGAATATCACAAATGATACTACGAATATCACAAGTGATATTATGTGATATTCAAGTGATATTCTGAATATCCCAGAATATCACTTGTGATATTCTGAATACCACAAGTGATTTTTTGAATATCACAAGTGATTTTCAACTAATGTTTTGTAACATAAAATCACATGTAATATTCAAAATATCACACAGTGATATCCAGAAAATCACAAGTGATATTCATAATATCACAAAGTGATATTCAGAAAATCACAAAGTGATATTAACAAAATATCACTTGTGTTTTCGAGAATATCAAAGTGATATTCGAGATAATCACAAGTGATACTACGAATATCACAAATCACTGTGATCGTCAAACGCGTGAAAGCGAGCGAAACTTAAGAAAATAGAGAAAACGAAGAAAACAAACGAATTCGTGTGAAAACGGACGGTCGTATGAAAGAGTAAAACACGTCGAAAACGGATGAAAACGTATGAAAATGGACGAAAATGAAAGAAAAATGATGAAAACGGGCGAAAACGTAAGAAAACGGACGAAAACGTATAAGAACGTATGAAAACAGATGAAATCGGAAAAAAAAACACGAATTTTTATGTATTTGCATGTTATGTACGTAGTTTTGTTAGGCCCATTAGCTGTTTGTAGGGCTCAGCCCATGTTGTGCTCATCACGCAAAGAACGCGGTTTGTATTCTGTATATATTTGAATTGATAATGAAATCTCATTCAAGGAGGAAATCATATTCCTTTACTAACAACATTAACAAACATACCCCTTGTTAGCAGCCAACCGATATTAAGTTTGGTATCAAGATGTTTGCTTATAGCTAATAAACATAACCTTCGGAAATGGTATCAGGTCCAAGTTAGGCCATTCAAATACACCATACAAGGTTCATCACGACCATCCCAACATTGTGTTTGTTATATTCAAGCTTTCGTTGTAATTTAGTTCAGAAAGAGTGTGCGCGTTTGGTTAGTTTTAGTTTCTTGAAAGTTCAAAAATGGTGTTCCTTTTCAAGTTGGTCAAGAAAAACATGTATTAAGCAACTCCACAATCATATTTAAGCTGTTTCAAAAAGCCTCAATGAAGTATATTTTTATTCTCAAAATATAGCTTATAACACTAAAAACAACATATCTACTTATTACAGGGGTATTTGGGAGAGCATAATTCTGGCCTATGCACAACATATCTACCAAGTTGTAAACCACCACCGCCGCCGCCGTAACCACCAGCAAAACCCAGGTTAATTCTTCGGCGATCTTTATTTATACCCAATTGAGTTTTGACATAAAGTTTGATAATGTGTTTAAGTCCTAGTAGAATTATTAGTTTCCTTTACCTTTCGGTCATGAGATACCAATAATATTGTTGTTCCTTGCACACACTTTGAGATTTCTCCCATTTGTGTAAGGTACAACATCATATTATGAAAACAAACAACACGTGATTGATTGTTAAAATGATATGATAATTTCATAGATATCATAAGTAGTTTTAGAACCATAACCTGTAATAAGGAATTGTGGATTATTATTCTATAGATAACGTTTCAGGAAGCGACAACAGGAAGACAACGAGTTATCTAATAAAATAAAAATGCAATTTTCCTTTAAGAAATGGTTGTTCATATTCGGAAAGTAATGGATTATTTCAAAGCAAGTTTGAAATGATATGGGTGACTAAAGGAAATAAATCCCGTAGCTCCCACTGAGATTGACAACATTACATGAATGATATTTCAGTTATAAAATGCAACTGCTCCCACTGGATTTGTGAACATTGTAAGTGTTACATTTCCAATGGAAAAACATATAGCAGTTATATATACGTTCCTATTCTCTTCAAATACCTACGAGTAGCATGTACATAGGTTTTGAACATAGTATATGAAGTTCTACTTATGTAGACAATGGACTAGCCATTCTTTCATTCAATTAACTTGAATATTTAGCATGCAATTTCTCCTTTATCGTCTACAAAGCCCCAAGGGTAATTAGCACTTTAGGAATAATAAGAGTCCAAGAAGATTACCTAGAAAATATGCTAGTAATTCCTTTACTCTTTGCGGTTTAAACTCATACATCGTGAAAATTGCAGGATGTTATTTATTTTGGTAGCTCTAAACACAATGTTTCCAGTTACACAAAATATTCTATCTTTCAATTAACTCTTGACCACAAAAGGGTAATGAAAGATCATAAATAAGTTTATCTTTGTAATCCTATCTTGGTTTGTCAACTGAGGAGAAAAGATAGGTATAAGTCTCACTCTTCTTACTAGGAAAAGAGACCAAGTTTGTCTTTCGAAGAAAAACAACTTTGTTTACGAATTATGTTGCAATAACACAATTAATCAGAACATAAAAAGTTCAATTCTAGTATTTTCGATAATTACATTCTTAAAAGAATTAACTACCCAATTAATTACTAATAAGACTAAGATCCATCTTGCAACCCCACTTAATTACCATAGGTCGACCGGTGTGTAAAAAAATAGGACAAGAGGTAAGCGACGGCGTTAATTGCATAATGCAACTTTTAGATTTATGAGGACCGATCAAGGCATTAGTAAACAAGTAATAATGTCATGAGCATGTTTAGTTCTCATCTTATGCCTCGGGTTCAAGGTCCAACCAAGCTAACTCGAGATAAGTCGACCAAGTATGAGCGTGTAAAATAACCATAGGTCGACGGTGAGAAATAATTACCATGGGTTGGAAAGGCCCTTAGGTCGACCGGAGAAGTCAATCCAAATGCACGTGTTCATAGTTGGATGGCATAGACTTAAAATTAAAAACATGTATATATAAGTGTGATAAAAGTCGTGTACAAAGAAGCATGCAAAACAACTTTGTAACACTAATTTTAAAAACTTTTCGTAATGACACTGTAGTGATCATCATGGTTCACGGTAACTCCAATCGAACGCACAGGGAGGCAGAGGACCAGGTAAGCGCTGAAGCATAACCTTAGACATCCTTTCGGTGCGACTATACGCACCTCTTTGAACCCCCTTTTGAGTTTGTTCTAGTGTGTGAGCCGTACATCCCAAGTGTCCATAGCATCTAGTTTTTAAATTCTTGAAAACGATTTTCATATATTAGGTCACTTTATTTTACAAAAACGATTTTCCATGAATAAAATAGCAGGTCACAATGAGCATGATATTTTGGCGTGTAAATAAAGACCAATATTAATGTTATGGTTACGATATGTATTATTCCATATTGCATGCAATTAGGTGTGATGAGTGTGTAAATACTCATCATTTTTGGTCAAATATGAACTGCAAAAACATCTGAAAACACTCATAAATGCATCAAAATACTAAAAATATCACAAATAAGTGTTTTATGTGTTTCAAATGCAAAAATACCAAAATAAGCTGGACTACTTGTGAGTACTTCACCTATTTCAATACTATTATATTTTGCATAATCTTAATCTGTCTAAGTTTGTTGTTAGCTATAGCTTAGATCATTTATTTAGTTGTCATTAGGCTAACTTGATTCGGTTTAAGTGTTAGCATAAGCTAGTTCGAGAGTTAGGTTAGTTAAATTGCAAGTCGGTTAGCATAAGGGGTGTTTGCATCTGTTAAGTAGTCTGAGTTAGGGTGTTTGTTGTTGGATAAAATCTGTTGCATCAATCTAATTTAGGTTAAACACAACCATTTCAGTCACTACTTGTCACTAAAACTCACTTAAAGTCAAAATCAACTAAATCTGTCCTCATTTCAAATTTGTTAGGAATTTTAAAGATCATAAGCTTGATTTGTGTTTAGAATTCAGTAGAGTAGCTTATTTTAGTTTCACTTTAGCTTAATACATCAAAATCAGTTCATAAATTGGATTCAAATCTCACTTAAGTCAACTTTTCATTTCTGTTTCAAAAGTCAAAAATGAGTTAAGTCAGTTTTTGCCAAAGTTTGTTGATTTTTCATAGTTTCAATTTTGGGTCAATTCAAGTGAAATTTTGGACTTAACAAGTTCAGTTGGTCAAGAGTTGGAATATGATTTTTGTAGAATTTTTGTAATTTTTATAAGCTTCAAATCGACTTGTGTATTAAGTGAAAGTGCCATGCACATGCTCAAGATACATCGAGTGTGCATGTGTTTGTGCAGAGCTCTCAACAATCTCATAAGAGCTTGTCTTGGGCTTAAATTTGGTTTATAAGCTCCTTGCCAGGTCTATTTGAGATTGTGGTATCTGGTTTTCGGTTCCAACTAGGGTAGACAGCTTATTCTTAAGCTTGAAATCAGCACCTCAGAACTGAATTTAACTTGTTTGATTTTGTACTCATAAGCTTGTAGCTTGGTATTCAGTGGTATAGCTTAGTTGAGTTTAGCTCATTTCACTTAGTTATAGCTTAATCTAACTTCTGAGTTCATTTTGTGCTTTCTAGTGCTTATTTGCTTATTTTAAGTGCTTATTCTCAATCAGTTTGCACTACAGCTTCATATTCCCACACATAAGCCCTAGTTTTTATATTTTTCTTAGATTTAGAATAATATTTTAGACTTTTTCTGAATTTTTCATAATTTTCCATTACTGTTTGCTATTTTTCTTTATTTTAATCAGTTTTTAGGACTTTTTAAATAGCTTTTAATACTAATAAATCAGAAAATCTTCAAAAAAATAAATTTTCAATTTTCCTAGGTTAAGATAAATATAGAAAGCCAAAAGAATATTTTTCCATAATTTTCCTAGTTTAAATAGTAATTTTTAGCAATTTAATTAGTTTTAAATAGTTTTTAAATCATAGAAATTAGAATATAAATCAGAAAAATACAAATCCAATTTTCAAAAGTTTGTTTAGTTATTTTAGATTTTTGAAAATAGTTTCACAATTTTCCTCTTTATTTTTATAATTTTAGTATTTTAATTTAGTTTTAAAAGTTAAAATTAGTTTTAATTCAAATTTATAAAAGAAAAATCAAGAAAATCCAATTTTAAAAATAGTGATAGCGTTTATTTAATATAATTTAGCTTTTAATTTTCTTTAATTTTTCTTTTGTCATCTAGTATCAATCATAACCCCTTTCTTGTTCAATATCACCCGATCACTACACGTTTGGCTATTGGTAAGACTCGTTGGGACTTAACGACCCGGGGAAACACTATGCTCTCCTGGTTAATTGCATTCTGTTCTCAAATGATTGACTCTTGTTGACCATTCCTGGTTAATTTGGGTTGACCATTTGGGACGAATCAAATTTAGCGCCATTCTTGGAGGCTGTGTTAATAATCTTACGTTTAGCAGATTAGTGATTTGAATATTCACTCATTGTTTATACCATCTATATATATTTTCTTATAAAATCCAAAAATCCAAAAACATCTTAAAACATATAAAAAACAAAAATATTTTTCTTTTGTTTCTACCTATATATAAAACCATAAAAACTCAAAAAGATTCTTCTTTCCCCATTTTCATAATTCCCTTAACTCTGAGATTTCTTAGAGTTAACTCTAGTGTATGCTTTTCGCTCTTCTAGGTCTGTGAGCCCATTTCGTGAGCTTGTCGAGTTCCAAGAAGGCATATCCGTAGACGTTACGCCTCATTAGTCGGATCTCGAGATCCGGATCGCTCGCATTACTTCCGTTATCATGGCGGAAGAACGTCCTATGTGCGAGCTTCTCCGTGCACCCATCGATGGGTATGGAGATGCTATTGTTATCCCACCATTGTGGTGAAAATTTTGAACTCAAAACCGGTTACTAAATCTTGTAACCTCAAGTCAATTCTATGGTTTTGAGAGGATGATCCTCATGCTCATATTCGATGGTTTAACAAGATTGCATCTACCATCAAATACAAGAATGTCCCTACCGATCTTTGTCAAGCTTCTTACATTCCCATTTTCCCTCGAGGACAAGCCCGGATTTGGCTTGAAAAACAACCCCTCAATCGATCAAAACATGGGAAGACACGGTGAAGAAATTTGTGAGCAATTCTATCCACCTTCTAAAACCACGAGTCTTAAAAGCGAAATCATCAAGTTCACACAAAAGTTTGATGAATCCTTCAATGAATCGTGGGATCGTTTTAAGGAGTTGCTCCGCAAATGTCCTCACCATGGTTTCTCCGAGTTGATGCAACTCGATACTTTCTATAATGGGTGAGTCAATCAGTCAAGATTCTCTCAATTCCTCCATTGGAGGAAATTTCTTACAAAATTGTAAAAGAAGCTTTAGCGATAATTGAAAACAAGTCTAAAGTCCGCCCGCATGAAGCAAACCGGTTGTTTCCCAAGTCGGTGTTGGTCCTTCTACTTCATCGTGCGTGAGTCAATCTAGCACCGATGCTAAGATTGACAAACTCACGGAAGCAATTCAAGCTTTGGTTCTCTCTAACCAAAAGAAAGTTTCTTTCCACAAACTTCACCTCTCGTGAAGTCAAGAAAGTGGAAGTATGTGTTACTTGCGGTGGCCCCCATGCCTATTACAACAGATGGCCACCGATGGTAACCCTTTTGAAGCAAACGCTGTGGGCGGGATTTCAATTCAGAGGCAACCAATACCGTGCTCTATGGACTGAACCACCGTCCTAACCACTACCTCGACCACCGGTTTCAACCAAAACCAAAACCGTAATCAAAATCGAATAGAACGAACCAAGGTTTTCAAAACCAAGGTAATTTTAGTCAAAATAACGGTTTTCAAAATCAAAGTCAAAATTTCCAAAACCAAGGAAATTTTAATAGAAACCGTAATCGGAAATTTCAACCTGTGGTATTTTCATGGCAATAATCAAGGAAATTTTCAAAATCAAGGCCCTAATCCAAACAATAGAGGCGAATTTTCCTACACAAAATCAAGCCATTGTTCCAACTGGACCATCATCGATGAGTTGTTGAAGCAATTCATGAAATCCCAAGAGGAAATGAATAGGTTGTTGGTAAGCGTTTTCGACATTAAAAGTCTTTAAATGATTGACCTCTGGCTCGTGTACTTTACCTAGCAACACGATCGCTAATCCGAGGGGCGATGCAAAGCGATCACAACCGTAAGTGGTGCTTCATATGATGGACCCGCTATTCCTACTACTTCTTCTTCTTCTCCCGAAGGTAGTGGAAAGTGAACCCGAGGCGACAAAGGACCAAGTGCAACCCACTAGCTCATGAGCAGACAGCTCATGTCCATCCTCGAGTTGTCCCAAAACCCAAAACCAAACCTTGAGTTGTTTTTGAACCTCCAGTTGAAAACCAAAATCCAAAACTTCTATTCCTTACCCATCACGTTTAAATGAGCAAAACTCCGCGAAAAAGCCGGTCATCAAATGGAAAATTTTTTCAAATTTTTCAAGAACTACATTTGACATAAGCTTTGCGGATGCTATCATCTTGATGCCCAAGTTTGCATCAACTCTCAAACACATGTTAAGCAACAAGGAAAAACTGCTTGAAATGGCAAAACTCCTCCGAACGAGAAGCGCTCAAGATTTACAGTAAAGAAGCTTCTCGAGAAGCTTGGAGATCCTGGAAAATTTCTTCTACCTTGTGTTTTTCCGGGAATGATTGAATGCTTTGCCTCGCCGATCTTGGTGCAAGCATCAATCGATGCCTTATTCAAGATGGAAGAAACTTTTCTTCCGAACTTATTCCTACCGCATGACTCTTGAGCTTGCAGATCGTTCTATATCGCGTCCTTTTGGAATCACGAGGATGTATTCGTGAAAGTAGGAAAGTTCCATTTTCCGGTGACTTTGTGGTTGTTGACTTGATGCCGATCATCGGGTTCCCTCATTGTTGGACGAGGATTCACGAGAACGGGCGTGCTCTCATTGATGTATTTGAGCAAGAAATCACATTACGTGTGGGTAATGAAGTCGTCACCTTAACCTTGATCAAACTTCGAGGTACTCCTCAAACTATGATCTTGAATCGGTTAATCGAATCGATTTAATTGATATTGCTTGAGGAGTACTCTCAAGAGTTTCTTGGTTATTTTCATAATTCGTGAGTGGGAATCCCACCACATCTTCTCAACCAATTATTGCCGATTCTTCCCCTCTTACTCCATTTGGAAGAGATCGATGAGTTTCTTGCTAATGATGAATCGATTCACGGAATTGATGATGGTGTTTATGATTCGGAGGGAGATATCCTTTATCTTGAGCAATTGTTAAATGAAGATCCATTACCTTCACTCCTCCGAAAGAGATCACAATTGAAGAAATCAAATCAAGACAAACATCTATCAAGAATTTCCGAGGTTGAACTTAAGGACCTACCTCCTCATCTCGAGTATGCATTCTTGGAGGGTGATGATAAATTATCCGTCATAATTGCTAAGGACTTAACTAAGGAGGAGAAGACTGCTCTCATAAAGGTCTTGAAGTCACACAAGCAAGCAATTGCTTGGAAACTCTCCGACATTAAGGTATCAACCCCGAGTTTTGTACTCACAAAATCTTGATGGAGGATGTCTTCAAGCCAGTCCAACATCGTAGAAGGGTGAATCCTAAGATTCATGAGGTTATCAAACAAGAGGTTCTCAAACTTCTTGATGCGGTTTAATTTACCCGATCTCCGATAGTCCTTGGGTCATCCCCATCCACCGTGTTCCAAAAAGGGTGGCATAATTGTTGTCACAAATGAAGAAAATGAGTTAATTCCAACTCGATTGGTTACGGGATGGCGTGGGTGTATTGACTATCGCAAGTTAAACGAAGCCACCAGTAAAGACCATTTTCCTCTACCCTTCATGGACCAAATGCTTGAGAGATTAGCGGGAACGAATACTATTGTTTCCTTGATGGTTTCTCGGTATTTTTAGATCCCCATTGATCCACGGGATCAAGAAAGACCACATTCACCGCCCATACGAAACTTTTGCCTACGGACATATGCCTTTTGGCCTATGTAACGCTCCCTGCACGCTCCAACGATGTATGATGGCAATTTTCCACGACATGATCGGGAAACAATGGAGGTGTTTATGGATGACTTCTCGGTCATTGGGGACTCATTTCAAACATGTCTCTCCCATTTAGAAAAATGCTAAACGGTGTGAAGACACCAATCTTTGTCTAAACGGGAAAAGAGCCATTTTATGGTCAAAGAAGGAATTGTCCTAGGCCATAAGATTTCAAAAACGGATTGAGGTTGACAAAGCGAATGTGGATGTCATTGCTAAATTGCCTCATCCTACTACCGTCAAAGGTATTAGGAGTTTTTAGGTCATGCCGGTTTTTATCGCAGATTCATACAAGATTTTTCTAAAATCGCTCGGCATATGACTTATCTCCTTGAGAAGGATGCTCCTTTATCTTCTCACCGAGTGCATCAAGCTTTTGAAACATTAAAGAAAAAGCTACGGAAGCACCCATTCTAGTTGCCCCGATCGATTTACCTTTGAACTCATGTGCGATGCAAGTGATTTTGCTATCGGTGCGATCCGGGCAACGTAAAACCAAGCATTTTCAGCCTATCCACTACGCGAGTAAGACTATGATCAAGCTCAAACCCATTACACCACTACGTAAAAAGAATTATTAGTCGTGGTGTATGCAGCGTTTGAGAAGTTTCGCCATACCTAATCTTGAACAATGCGTGGTGTATACGGATCACTCGGCTCTCAAATATCTCTTTGCAAAACAAGATGCAAAACCGATATTCTGTGTTGGGTTCTCCTCCCGCAAGAATTTGATATCATTATACGTGATAAAAAGGAGCCGAGAACACGGTGCGATCATCTCGTCCCGCCTAGAAAACCCTCACCGGGATGTGTTCGAGAAAAGGAAATAAACGAAACATTTCCTCGAAACACTCAATGTGGTTTCTTTTCGTGGAGACTCTTCTACCCCATGGTTTCTTGACTTTGCAAATTACCAAGCGGGTAACTTTGTGGTGAAAGGATGTCGTCCCAATGAAAAACAAATTCTTTAAAGATGTAAAACATTACTTGGACGACCCTACTTATTCAAAATTTGCGCGATCAAGTCATCAGCGCGATGTGTATGGTCGAAGCCAATGACATTCTCAAGGCTTGCCATTCGACCTCTTGGGGACATCATAGCCCCAACTACACCGCCAAGAAGGTGTTTGATTCGGATTTTATTGCCCACGATTTACAAGGATGCCCACGAATTTGTCAAAACACATGACGCGTGTCAACGTCACGAAATATCTCACAAAGAAATTAAATGCCGCAAACGCCATTCAAGTGTGTGAGATTTTGACATCCGGGCATTGACTTTATGGGGCCATTTCTTCGTCCCGAGGAAACAAATACATACTTGTGGCCGTTGACTATTTGTCAAAATGGGTTGAAGCGAAGCTTTACCTACCAACGATGCCCGAGTTGTTGTGAAATTCTTAAAATCTCTTTTGCTAGGTTTGGAACTCCACGAGCTATAATCGCGATCTTGGTACACATTTCGCAATGACCGGTTTGATAGAGTCATGCAAAAGTATGGTGTAACTCACCGTCTCTCGCGTACACCCCCAAACAAGTGGGCAAGTGGAAGTTTCCAACCGAGGTATTAAAAGAATTCGAAAGGACAAGAGGCTAAAACCGTGCCTCTTGGTCGGATAAGCTAGATGACGACTGGGCCTTCCGTATAACTTATAAAACACCCATCGGGTGTACTCCATACAAGCTAGTGTACGGAAGGCATGTCATTTGCCGATTGAGCTTGAGCACAAGGCATCTTGGGCCTTCAAACATGCCAACTTCGATATTCAGACGGTGGTAATCATCGGAAAGTTCAAATGAATGAATTAAATGAACTCCGTGATCAAGCATACGAGAACTCTTTGATCTACAAAGAAAAGACAAAGAAGATTCATGACTCAAAATCAAGAACCGCGTTTTCAACATCGGTGATCGAGTCCTTCTTTTCAATTCAAGATTGAAGATTTTCTCGGAAAACTAAAATCCATTGGTGCGGACCATTCACCATCACTAAAGTATTTCCTTATGGAACCATTGAGTTATCTCAACCCGATGGTCCAAATTTTAAAGTGAATGGTCATCGATTGAAACACTATTTTGGAGAGGACATTCCTCCGTGGTTGTCCCGGATCTACAAACTTTCCCCATGAACAAATGAATGCGGGATCGAGTCAAGCTAGCGACTCGGGAATCAAAAACAAGAGCACACTATATGGGTTTCCACCCATATTTCGACTTCTTTCTACTTTCTACCACCCTAGTGGGGAGTTGCCCATTGTTGTATATAAAGTATCATTAAAAAAAAAAAAAAAAAATTTCAAATAATGGCGTAGTATTTCCCTTTTCGTTCTATGTTTCGCATAACTGCGGTACTTTGAATATTGAGGGCAATATTCATTTCTAGGGGGGAATTCTCACAAATTTTATCATGTAATTATACCACCCAATTCCCTCATTTTGGCCAAATTTTTTTTGGAGTAAGTGTTTTGCACTTACTCGACTACTGATTATCGATCCGCCATGTCTAATAAACAAAAGGATTGGCTAATCCGAGAGCAAACGGCTCTTGGTAAAGATATCTCAAATCCGTTGACGACT
The DNA here is from genome assembly GCA_022545495.1 of Chrysanthemum lavandulifolium. Taxonomy (NCBI): domain Eukaryota; kingdom Viridiplantae; phylum Streptophyta; class Magnoliopsida; order Asterales; family Asteraceae; genus Chrysanthemum; species Chrysanthemum lavandulifolium. The sequence goes on along the minus strand of CM040238.1, from coordinate 293,368,215 downwards.
TGCAATTTGCCCAAAATTGTATGGTGTTATTTCACCATATCTTTAATTAGTGAAGAGTTGGCTAGCCCGCAAGTTTATGGCTTGTGGTAAAGGCGATTGGAAAACCATAATTGGTAATCGACTCACCAAAGATATATTATCTAAGAGTTGGCTTGTCCAAGTAAGCGGCCACGGTAAAGACAAATCAAATCCGTTAGTCGGTGATTTGCTCAAAATCATTTGGTTATCAGATGTACCAAGGTTCTTACTTGAATCAGAAACATTTGGCTACTCAAGTAATGGCTTTTGGTAAAGAGATTCAAATCCATTAAGTTTTTCTCAAAAGATTGCTAGGGACTAGCAATAGTTTAGTAATGAGGATTGATGGTGTGTAAATACTCATCATTTTAGTCAAATCGACTGCAAAACATCCGAAAACACTTTAAATGCATCAAAATACTTAAAATATCACAAATAAGTGTTTTATGTGTTTCAAATGCAAAAATACCAAAATCGGTGAAAACGTATCAAGTTTGCATAATTGGCGCTTTAGTCCCCAAGTTTCAAAATTGTCAAAATAGTCCCGGTAAATCAAAATAAAACAAAATATCATTTAAGGTCCATGGGATTCAAAAGTTGTCAAAATAAACCCTTCAAAGTTCAGTTTTGCAAAATGGCAACTTTAGTCCCTAAAATTTCAAAGATTGACAGAATTTACCCCTGGACATTTTTAAATTGGAAAATTAGCATTTTTAGTCCTTTGGTAATTCTAACTTGTCAAAATTGGTCCTCTTGATTAACTTTGGAAAATTGGCAGAATTGGTCCCTCAAGTTTGGTGAATTGCAAGTTTGGTCCTTATGTTATTAATAAACAAAACACCCTTGAACCCTTGCTTGGACCATGACCCCTGCCAATATACCCTTGAACCTTGACCCCCATGAACCTTGAACCGTCCCTTAATATAACTCCCGGTCAAACAGTCAACCCCCACAATCCTTTTCCCTCCAAAACACCACCCCCTTCACCCACTCTCTGCAACTCTCTCCATTCTCCATACCTCCAGCTCACATACACCACCCTTATCACTCCACCTCACCCAACAATCCAAGAAGCATTAAATGCTTCTCCTTCCTTGCACTCAAACCCTCCCCCAGTTGCTATACCCATTTTGGCGCCAAAACTCATCAACGGCTAATATCATCTCTAATGATCCAATGGCTCCAAATAGAAGTGGGATTTACTCAGAGGACAAGTGGAAAACCTTTTGCTAATAAATAGAAGGAAGAGAAAGCAGAGAAAAAAAGTTAGTTAATTTTTATAATTTCTTGTAAAATCGTTTTTATTATCAATGTCTTAGTTTAAGTCTTAAAGTGTAATTTTCAGTTTCTATGTACTGAATTTAAGTTACTTAATCTTTTTTAATCCAGTTCAAGTTCTCATTAAAAGTTTATCCTAGTTTCTTGCTTTTAAGCTTTCTTTTATTTATGCAGTTTTAAAAAATCTAAAAGCTAGGCTTCAATAAGCTTCATTATAACTCAAATAAGCTTACTAAAGCTGCCCATAGCTTTTAGTGAGCTTATAACTCGATTTCAATATTATACCTCGGTCAACAAAAGTCAATCAGAAAGCTCAATATGGTCTTAGTTATGGAATTGGGTTGATGCGGTCTTTGGAATGGGTTGAATTTTAGTAGTTTAGTATAGATTGGGTTATGGTATAAGTCGCAAATAAGTTGGACTACTTGTGAGTACTTCACCTATTTCAATACTATTATATTTTGCATAATCTTAATCTGTCTAAGTTTGTTGTTAGCTATAGCTTAGATCCGTTTATTTAGTTGTCATTAGGCTAACTTGATTCGGTTTAAGTGTTAGCATAAGCTAGTTCAAGAGTTAGGTTAGTTAAATTGCAAGTCGGTTAGTATAAGGGTGTGTGCATCATTAAATGTCCGAGTTAGGGTGTTTGTTGTTGGTTAAAATCTGTTGCATCAATCTAATTTAGGTTAAACACAACCATTTCGGTCACTACTTGTCACTAAAACTAACTTAAAGTCAAAATCAACTTAAATCATCCTCATTCCAAATCGTTAGGAATTTTAAAGATCATAAGCTTGATTTGTGTTTAGAATTCGAGAGTAGCTTATTTTAGTTTCACTTTAGCTTAATACATCAAAATCGGTTCATAAATTGGATTCAAATCTCACTTAAGTCAACTTTTCATTTTGTTTCAAAAGTCAAAATGAGTTAAGTCGATTTTGCCAAAGTTTGTTGATTTTTCATAGTTTCAATTTTGGGTCAATTCAAGTGAAATTTTGGACTTAACAAGTTCAGTTGGTCAAGAGTTGGAATCGATTTTTTAGAATTTTGTAATTTTTATAAGCTTCAAATCGACTTGTGTATTAAGTCGAAAGTGCATGCACATGCTCAAGATACACCGAGTGTGCACAGTTTGTCAGAGCTCTCAACAATCTCATAAGAGCTTGTCTTGGGCTCAAATTTGGTTTATAAGCTCCTTGCCAGGTCAATTTGAGATTGTGGTATCTGGTTTTGGGTTCCAACTAGGGTAGACAGCTTATTCTTAAGCTTGAAATCAGCACCTCAGAACTGAATTTAACTTGTTTGATTTTGTACTCATAAGCTTGTAGCTTGATATTCAGTGGTATAGCTTAGTTGAGTTTAGCTCATTTCACTTAGTTATAGCTTAATCTAACTTCTGTGTTCATTTTGTGCTTTCTAGTGCTTATTTGCTTATTTTAAGTGCTTTTTCTCAATCAGTTTGCACTACAGCTTCATATTCTCACACATAAGCCCTAGTTTTTATATTTTTCTTAGATTTAGAATAATATTTTAGACTTTTCCTGAATTTTTTATAATTTTCCATTACTGTTTGCTATTTTTCTTTATTTTAATCAGTTTTTAGGACTTTTTAAATAGCTTTTAATACTAATAAATCAGAAAATCTTCAAAAAAATAAATTTTCAATTTTCCTAGGTTAAGATAAATTTAAAAAGCCAAAAAAATATTTTTCCATAATTTTCCTAGTTTAAATTGTAATTTTTAGCAATTTAATTAGTTTTAAATAGTTTTTAAATCATAGAAATTAGAATATAAATCAGAAAAATACAAATCCAATTTTCAAAAGTTTGTTTAGTTATTTTAGATTTTTGAAAAATAGTTTCACAATTTTCCTCTTTATTTTCATAATTTTTAGTATTTTAATTTAGTTTTAAAAGTTAAAATTAGTTTTAATTCAAATTTATAAAAGAAAATCAAGAAAATCCAATTTTAAAAATAGTGATAGCGTTTATTTAATATAATTTAGCTTTTAATTTTCTTTAATTTTCCTTTGTCATCTAGTATCAATCATAACCCTTTCTTGTTCAATATCACCCGATCACTACATCGTTTGGCTATTCAACAGACACTTTGTTGGGACTTAACGACCTGTGGAAACACTATGCTCTCTGGTTAATTGCATTCTGTTCTCAAATGATTGACTCTTGTTGACCATTCTGGTTAATTTGGGTTGACCATTTGGGACGAATCAAGGTGTCAAAGCAAGTAGCAATAATGCACATAATGGAATCACAAACATATAAACATAAACATCAATATATAACCACATATTGTTCCGAGTTCTTCTTGTAGTCTTCCCAAACGGAGAACCATAAGACCGTCAAGAGGATACAATACCTAGATTGCCTCATACATCGCAAAAGCAATTGAGTGGGTCTTGTGGCCGGAAAACACATAAAACATGGCAATCTCAATTAACAAGTAATTACGCAATTTAATGTATTTAATAAACAATATGTAATTCTAGTTATCATTATAATTCTAATTAACAAATAATTAATTCTAATTAACATTTAATTCTAATTAACAAGTAATTTTAATTAACATGTAATTCTAATTAACAATTTAATTCCAATTAACAAAGTAATTCTAATTAACAAGTTAATTCCAATTAGCAAAGTAATTCTAATTAACATGCAATTTAAATTAACAAATTAATTCTAATTATCAATATAATTTAATTTGTGTGTGACTAGTTATTTTTTATTAAAAATTGACAAGTATTGCATATAGTTGTCAAAACAAAATAAAACAAATAACTAAATTAGGTTTCATGCAGCCTTTTAAACATGTTTATTAATAAGAAACGTGTAACCCATAATCGCAAAAACGAGATGGCTCGTGATGCCACTGTTGGGATTTTAGAACTAAGTTAACCATTAACCTCTACGAGTACGCAGCGGATAAGGATCTAGTAATTGCAATTAGGTTAAAGACGTAATTAATTAACAATAATTAATATAACAATTTATTGATAAAAGGGATAAAAGAAAACCTAACCTTTCGTGGCTATTTGAATGCAAGTGTAACGGACAATAAAACCAATACGAAACTAAGCACCTAAAATAGATGCCTCAATGAGTATCACAAATAAACCCGATAATGTATACGTTCGATATAGAAGCTAGTCGAGAACGTAATTAATAAAACCAATCAACCAATTGACCACTTGAATAAGCCACAAGCAGAAACCTCCATGAACAATTCATTACTGCTCGAGAACCAAAGAAAACAACAAAGGTTGTTTTTCCACTCTACCCGATATCGGACAAGTCGTGTCTGATAACCTTTGCAAATTTGTCCGAGAAGAAGACCCAAGAACATGAAACAATAACCCTTTGTTGCTGCTGCTTTGTCGACCAGGAATCAGTAACAACAATCACCAATGAATGTTCTAAACACTTGGATTTAAGTATTATGCAAGTTTAGAATACAATCAAACCAAAACAAACCCAATAGACTTTGAACAAGTCGATTATGTATATACACATAAGTGGTAATCGTTTATGGTATATAGGATATAATATAATGCGTACAAATTTAAGAAGGATATGTTGGCTTTTATAGGGTCATAAACTAACTCTTAGTTTTGAGCCAATGACTTGGTCAACAAGTCTATAACCCAATCAAGCCCACACACCTTACTGCCTAATCGTTTGGTGAAATCAAGGCTCAAAGCAATTCCCAAATTCGACCCAATGTCCAACACAAAACTGTCCATGGGTCATCCAATGTGATCGGGTCAAGTAGCATGTATATCGGGTAATATAATTCAAGTTTAAATTACGTCGACACATATACCCATGTTTATCGTGTATGCCCCCATCGGCTCACACACTTCTAGTCGTTTTGTCATGTTTATAACTCCCACAAACCAACACTAACAACATTAACAAACGTAACCCTTAGCAGCACAACCGAAACTAAGTTTGGTATCAAGGTGTTTGCTTATAGTTATCAAACATAACCTTCAGAAATGGCATCAGGTCCAAGTTAGGCCATTCAAGTACACCATACAAGGTTCATCATCACCATCCCAACATTGTGTTTGTTATATTCAAGCTTTCGTTGTCATTTAGTTCAGAAAGAGTGCGCGTTTGGTTAGTTTTAGTTTCTTGTAAGTTCGAAAGTCGGTGTTCCTTTTTAAGTTGGTTCAAAACAAAACATGTATTAAGCAACTCCACAATAATATTAAAGTTGTTTCAAAAAGCCTCAATAAGGTATCTTATTATTCTCAAAATATAGCTTATAACACTTAAAACAACATATCTACTTATTATAGGGGTGTTTGGGAGAGCATATTTTGGGCCTATGCACAACATATTTTCGGCGATCTTTATTTATACCCATTTCAGTTTTGAAAGAAAGTTTGCTGCTTTTTGGGATATTTTGTGATTTGATGATAACTACCAATGAAACAAAGGTGCATGACATACAATGCTAAATGGGTCAAAGTTTTACAACTCACGAACAAGTTTTACTACAACCTATTGCGTAAGCTAATATCAATCTTGACAACCAAGTCATTCCGAATTTTGTGTTTAAACATTTATATAATCTCAATCTCTTCTTTCTTGTGCTTACTCTTCTTTTAGCCGCTTCCTCTTCATGCAGTTACATCAACTTCTACCATTCTTCCTATATTTAATCACTCGTTCGAGACTTCCTTTTCAACTTGCCCCTTCCTATATGAGCAACAAAGATTAACAAATTCAGAGGGCGATGGTAACAAAGGTGTAAACATATCTTTAATTGCCATTTAAAAATTGACAAAATTACTTTTCTGTCAATTATAAAGATTAAAACATTCACGAAGTGCCTTGGCATGTACACAACTCATATCTGTGATCTATGTTTACTATTATTTTCTGACTATATTTGTCTTCTAAATTTCATTAGCTTTTGGTTTCCATATATGGTGCTACAACTATGAAATAATTTCACAATCACGGTATTCCAAGACAACAAAAGCTCCCAAAGCAAGACACTCTTATTAAGAGAAGGTAAAAAACAACAATTTGCAAGTAAATGACGAAGAACATACATACCAGAGTTTCATAGTGTGTGTGCCAAGGAAATATGATCACCATTGTCAAACCAAAGATACCTAAGAGAAGGTATATTAAACACAGAACTGGTAACTGTTGGGAATTCATATTGATTAAACCATCAATACCACGAGTACGCAGCGGATGGATCTATATTTAATGTTATGAATTAAAACACATAAATTAAAACACATAATAATACTAACCTCCAATCTATTGAAAAATAGATAGCCACCAAGTCTTGATCTTGATCACGAACACTTCAATGGATCTCGTACCACCACGAAACCCTAATCAACTATAGTGAGTTGATCTCTAACGTAAATACACACTACACGTCCAACGAGAGTGTTAGGATGCTAGTGCTTAACCCATGAGATACGACCTTAACACAAATGCTAGTCGTAGAGAAGAAAAGATTCCAACTCCTTAAACAAGAGGTGTTGTACTAGAGAGAGCAAGAGAGTAATCAAAGAATGCTTTGATATATTTGAGAGGTGTGTATAAATGAAGACCTAGAGGCCTCCTTTTATACTAATAGGGCTTAGGGAAAAAGCTATTCCTCCCCTTGCCCTATTCCAATATGGCCGGCCACCCTAAGGGGTTCATGGGACTCCATGTTGCTTTTGGTCCTTATAAAATTAACTTGTTCAAATCAAGCCAATTTTCAGACTTAAAGACCGTTAACTATTACACTAACGGTCTAACGACCGTTATGTTTATTTCGTGGATTATATTAATTATAATTAATAGTATACATTAACCATATTAATTATATTTAATAAACGCTCTCTAAATGTATACGTGTGTGCCCCGATAGGCTCACGTAATTCCCGGCCGTATAACTATTGATTTACTAGCGCATAACCAACAACTCCCACTTGCGATCGTAACAATCAATAATGTATACTAACAATGCTAAGTGTCTAGCAACACCGCATTGCTCCCAGAAATACCTGAGTGTGGTTTCATAAAACAAATGGGTAAATGGTTTACAATTTTAAATTATCCTTTTGTTATAGATACTTGTTGAACTATGGATATGGATCAAAGTCATTCCATATTGTTCAATTATTCTGTTTCTCGTTTTAGAAATTAATCAAGATTACCAAACGTAAAACAAGTATCATCTTGATTTACACTTTGGGCACGGCCATGCAAACATCTGACTAATTCAGCGAGGGGCCCAGTAGTATCATACTCTAGAAGACAAGTGGAGTAACAAATTCTATTTTGACTACACATGTCATTCAAGCGCTTCAACCAACTTCTGAGAATAGCCTTTATAACCAACTTGTTCAGGATAGCGTTTGACTATAGTCAAGAAGAAAGATCCATACATAAAAGACCTGCTTGCATCTCAAGTCAGAGGACAGACAAAATAACCATTTGCGAGATATCACTTAATGACGCTGATCCATAAAGTGATGGCTCGTAGGTTTGGGGAAATCTAATATCCATAGCACGTGGATAACATGTGAGTTTGGCGGACACATCCTTAGTATTCATAGAATATAACCAATCTCTCACATTTATCTTAATTCAACGATACTCCCATATCATTGATTGACAATGGACAATTTAAAGTAACAAATTACTTAAGGATTAAACATGCAAATATAGGACACAATTAATATATGAATGAATAACTCAAGTACCACGTATATTAATCATTAAAATAATAAATGTTTCACACATCCCATTATCCAAAGACTAAAATCAAAACAGATTTACATGAGACTACTAACTGAACGAAGTCCAATACCACTAGCATGCTCAACATGCTTGTTCAAAGACAACACCTTAGTAAACGGATCAGCTAAATTGTCATCTGTGTGAACTTTGTTAAGTACTACTTCATTATCTGCGATAACCTCACGGAGATAGTGAACCTTCCTATTGTAATGCTTGGCGCCTTTTTGAGCTCCAGGCTCGTTGGCAATGGTTAATGCTCCAGTGTTGTCACATAGCATTTCCATAGGTTCTCTATTGGTGGGGACTACTCCAAGCTCATCAATAAACTTCCTTATCCAAATAGCTTCCATTGCAGCTTCTGAAGTAGCAGTGTATTCAGCCTCTATAGAAGACATCGCAGTGATGGTTTGCTTGGCACTCTTCCAGACCACAGCGCCTCTGTTTAGAACGAAAATATATTCGGTTTGTGACTTGGTGTCATCCTTGTCGGTCTGCCACCCAGCATCAGTATAACAGGTAACTTTGAGCTCTCTGTTTGGGTCTCCACCATAAACAAGAAAGATATCTTTAGTAGATCTGAGATACTTCAGTATGTTCTTCACAGCAGACCAGTGACACTCACCTGGATCTACTTGAAATCGACTTGTTAAGTTCTGAGCGAACGCAACATCAGGTCTAGTGCACCTCACCGCATACATGATGGATCCTACAGCCGAGGCATAAGGAATCCTCTTCATGCGTTCCACCTCTGCAGGTGTTGAGGGTCCTTGAGATTTTATCAACTCAAGTTTTACTTGAATTAGGGTAGTTCCAGGCTTGGAATTCGCCATATTAAATCTTTTCAAGATTTTCTCAATGTATGCACTTTGACAAAGTCCAATCAACCGCTTAGATCTATCTCTGTCGATCTTGATTCCTCGAATATATGCAGCTTCACCTAAATCCTTCATAGAAAAACAATTTCCAAGATAGGCTTTAATAGCTTGTAACATTGGAATGTTGTTTCCCATGATCAATATGTCATCAACATATAAGATTAGGAATGCTAAATTACTCCTACTAGCCCAACGGTATACACATGGCTCATCAAGGTTTTGAGTGAAACCATACTTCTTGATCTCCTCATCAAACCTTTTATTCCATTGCCTAGATGCTTGCTTTAATCCATAAATGGATCGTTGTAGCTTGCATACACGGTTAGGATATCGTGGATTGAAAAATCCTTCAGGTTGGTCCATGTAAACCTCTTCGGTTAAGTGACCATTTAAGAAGGCAGTTTTGACATCCATTTTCCAAATCGCATAGTCATAGTAGCTGCTATGGCTAAAAGAATCCTAATAGCTTTTATGTCTGCGACAGGCGAGAAGGATTCCTCATAATCTACACCGTATGTTTGAGTATAACCTTTTGCCACAAGACGAGCTTTATAGGTATGTACTTTTCCATCCATGTCAGTTTTTTTCGTGAAGAGCCACTTGCTACCAACGGTTTTAGCGTTAGGAGGGAGGTCAACTTCAATCCAGACTTCATTGTCTCTAATGGATTTCATTTCCTCGTTCATAGCCTTAAGCCATTTTTCAGATTCACGATCTGCTAATGCAGCTTTATAGTTAGCAGTGCTCATTAAGATCCCTTAACTCATGCTCCTCCGAATCGACGATAAACACATTCGATCGGTGCATGTATTGTCCTTGAGGACCTCTGACAGGAATGACTTCACTTTACGGTTCAACACTTTCATGTTCTACCATCTCGTGAAGTTGGCTAGTATTTTCGAAGGGTGAGTATCTTCTTGAATTTCATCAAGTTCTACGATCCTCCCACTTGCCTCTTGTGAGATGAGACGATTCTCAAAAACTCAACAAACCTAGCAACAAATACATTGTGCTCAGGTGGATAGTAGAAGTATAAACCCATTGTTTCATTTGGGTATCCTACAAAGACACACTTAATAGATCATGGTTCAAGTTTGTCAGGCGTATCACGTTTCACGAATGCCTCACAACCCCAAACCTTTAAGTATGATAGATTAGGGACTTTCCCATGCCATAGTTCATATGGTGTCTTTTCAACCTTCTTTGATGGAACCATATTGAGAATGCGTGCAGCAGACTCAAGAGCATAATCCCAAAAGGACATTGGTAGAGTTGTTTGACTCATCATAGATCTCACCATTTCAAGCAGGGTTTGATTCCTTCTCTCAAATACACCATTATGTTGTGGTGTACGTGGAGAAGAGAGTTGTGAGACAATCCCACACTTCTTAAGATGATCAATGAACTATTGATTCATATATTCGCCTCCACGGTCAGACCGTAAAGCCTTTATGGTCTTTCCAAGTTGATTCTCAACTTCACTTTGAAATACTTTGAAAGTTTCAAAGACTTCATGTTTATGTTTAAGCAGGTAAACATAACCATATCGACTAAAGTCGTCAATGAAAGTTAAGAAATAGTTGTATCCTTTTTTTGACACAGTTCTAAAAGGGCCACATACATGAGTATGTATAAGTCCAAGCAGATCTGTAGCTTTCTCTGTTTTGTGCGGAAAAGGCTTTTTCGAAATCTTCCCAGAGACACAAGATTCACACTTATCAAAAGACTCTCAATGCGTTTCATGTTAATGTGCCCAAGTCGGCAATGCCACAAGAATGTTGAGTCCAAGTTACGCTTGGATCTTTTACTATTAACAGAATACATAGAACAATCATTTGAAACAGAATCATGCATATCAATTTCAAAAATACCATTCCTAGAGATAGCATTAAAATAAAACAAGTTATTCAATGAAACTGAAATACCAATATCTGTAAAACAATGAGTAAAACCCTTGTCTTTCAAAAGTGAAACTGAAACAATACCCCTAGTAATACTAGGAGCATAATGACAATTGTCTAAACAAATTATTAAACCACTAGGAAGTGACAAATCAAAAGTTCCTATAGCCTCGACGGCTGCACGGTTTCCATTCCCCACGTACAAGATTAAAGCTCCGGGCTTCAGTTTCCTACTTCCCCTGAGACCTTGAGTAGTATTACAGATGTGAGTACCATAACCACTGTCATGTACCCAAGATTTATGAGGAAAAGTATAAAGTTCTATGATGAAGATACCTGATATGCTAGCATTGTTACCCACATTGCACTTCTTCTGCATCAACTCGACTAAATAGGTAGGAAAATTCCTCCTCCAGTGTCCAATCTGATGACAATGATGACACTCAGTATCCTTAGCAGGATGCTCCTTTTTAGGTGGAGGGGGATCTTGGCCTTGGGGGCATAAGCAAGCTTAGCCTTGCCATTACCACTATTCTTGCCCTGAGCACCATTATGCGGCTTCTTGTTCTTATTATTCTTCTGGATCCTTCCTGCTTTTATAGCAAGTACAACATGAGTAGCATCTCTTTTAGGAAGCCCTTGTTCATGCAGCTTAAGCATTACATGTACTTCATTAACTGTCTTCCCCATGCATTGCATATTATAATTCTATCTGAATCCAACAAAGTCCTTGTTCAGAGAGGTAAGAATCATGCTCACTGCAAGGCCAGATGACATGGGGTGACCAAGGCGTTCCAGTCGATCTAGATAGCCCTTCATTTTTAGAACATAGGTGCTAACATATTCACCATCCTTATGCTTACATGCATGAAAGGCCTGCACAGTCTCAAGGAGTTCCTGTTCTGCTTGCTGAGCGAACATGGTCTTCAATTCCTTAAGCATGTTATATGCATCAAAGTGCTCCAGATTCTTTTGAAGTTCTGGAGTCATGATTATGAGCATAAGACAGCCTATGTCCTTGGATGCTTTAACCCATTGGGCGTGAGCAGCAAGGACATCAGCAGGAACATGTTGATCAGGAGTTGGAGGAACAGGAGTGGCAAGTATGGGATGCTCCACATAGGTTAACTTATCCTCGGCTGTGAGGACGATCCTCAAATTTTGACACCATTCGAGAAAGTTAGATCCAGTAAGTTTTTCCTTTTCAAGGAAAGACCTGAAGATCAAATTGTTGACGGTTTGATTTGCTGCCATCTATAATAAAACAAAGTTCAAGATTTTGGTATCTTCGATAATTAATTCTTTTACAAATTAACTACCCATGTTTTAATAAATAAAACAATTAATTTACTAAAAGACTAAGATCCTCTTGAACTCCTACTCATCATGGTAGTGCTTACTACTCTGGTAAGTCTTGTGGGTACAAGAGGTAGGCGGCGTGCAACAGTTACATTACAAGTGCAATTCTTAGATTTATGAGACTTATGGCACTAGATTTATGAGACTCATCCTATGCCTCGGGATCAAGGATCTCACCCGCTTGACTCGATTAAGTCATCCAATTAGAGAACATGTGTAAATAACTCTAGGTCCCACGCCAGAGAATAAACACCTTGGGTTGCAATTCACTCACGTCCCACGAAAAGCAAAAGGCAAGTGCAAGTGTTCTCAAACTTGGATGGCATAGACTTAAATTTTAAATAGGGTATCACATAATTTTTGACAAAAACATGTATAAAAAATTGTGTACAAAGAAGCATGCAAACATCTTTGTAACATAAGTTTGAAAAAAACAAATTTTCAACTTATTTAGGTGTACTATATAACGGGCAAAGAATGGTCAAGTACCCTATATTGTACTCTACATGAGTCAAAAGACCCAAGTTCTTCTAATAATTCCCACAAATGCCGAAACATGTAGTGGGGCGGGAAAAGACCATGCAAAAACCCTAGATCTTGGTGTTAACCAAAAGATCATTAATAAGAGCACAAAACTTTAGGTATCATATAGTTAAAGTTTATTAAATCAAACGATATCCATGATGCTATATCCTGGTAGCTTCGAGTAATGATCCACACCCTTAATAGCATGATCGGACCAATGATTTAATCAAATCAAATTTCGATAGTTTATAGTCTGTTTAGGTGTAAAAAAAACAAGTTTTACACATAACACATAACTAGTCACAAGGAATTAAGTGTGTATATTAACAGACAGTAATTAAATCTCACGATATCCAGCAAGCTATATCCTGGTAGCTTCGAGTAATGATCCACACCCTTAATAGCTTGATGGAACCCATGATTTAATTAAAACAAGTTTCAATATAAGTAATTAGTACTTTTTATTTCCAAAATCAAAAGCATATATGTAAACAAGTCACAAGGAATAAAACATATAAGCAATTAAAGCAGATGCGAGAAGAAGGGGTAGAGGTGAAGACAGACTCTAATGGAAAGCAGTAACAAGTAATGCTCCAAAACTCAAGAATGAGTCTTCCCCAATTGGAGAATCTAAGGTTCCCACAAGGTTTTCGAGCTAGGTACCAAGTCGACCACAGACGTCATAATTCATGACCGCGTAAGCCTTAAGATTGGAAAAAGAAAAAGAAGAATACATATTACAACATCCTTTTAATTTTTCCTAACCTCTTTTATTAACCATTAATTTTTAACAAGATCAAGGTTTAATTAAATGACAATAATGCATGTTATTGTCATAACAATTAATATATGTGTTTAATTAGCGTAGCAAGCGACTCTATGTGTAACCCATAACACTAAACGAGATGCCTCGTGATGCCACTGGTGGGAATTCATATTGATTAATCCATCAAAACCACGAGTACGCAGCGGATGGATCTATATTTAATGTTATGAATTAAAACACATAAATTAAAACACATAATAATACTAACCTCGAATCTATTAGATTCGAAAAATATATAGCCACCAAGTCTTGATCTTGATCACGAACACTTCAATGGATCTCGTACCACCACGAAAACCTAATCAACTATAGTGAGTTGATCTCTAACGTAAACACACACTACACGTCCAACGAGAGCGTTAGGATGCTAGTGCTTAACCCACGAGCTACAACCTTAACACAAATGCTAGTCGTAGAGAAGAAAAGATTCCAACTCCTTAAACAAGAGGTGTTGTACTAGAGAGAGCAAGAGAGAAATCAAAGAATGCTTTGATCTTTTGAGAGGTGTGTATAAATGAAGAACTAGAGGCCTCCTTTTCTAATAATAGGGTAGCTTAAGGAAAAAGCTACTCCTCCCCTTGCCCTATTCCAATATGGCCGGCCACCCTAAGGGGTTCATGGGCCTCCATGTTGCTTTTGGTCATTGTAAAATTAACTTGTTCAAATCAAGCCAATTTTCAGACTTCCGTTAACCGTTACACTAACGGACTAACGACCGTTATGTTTATTTCGTGGATTATATTAATTATAATTAATAGTATACATTAACCATATTAATTATATTTAATAAACGCCCTCTAAATGTATACGTGTGTGCCTTGATAGGCTCACGTAATTCCCGGCCGTATAACTATTGATTTACTAGCGCATAACCAGCAGTAACAACTTGCTCGCTAAAGCGACAATCCTTCAGATTTAGCTTTCTTAATATTGGGCACCCTTCAGATAACTTCACAAGTCCTGCACCAGAATTTCCGATACGAGTAAGAGACAAAGACCTCAAATTAGCACAATACTTCCCGAGATATTCCAAACCCACATCCGTCAATCCTCCATGCGAGAGACTGATATCTAGCCTTTCGAGTTTTTTTGCAACCCGTTAGCATAGCCGAAATCCCATTGTCTAGCGGTAGATCTGCTGTCCCATCTTTCTTAACCAACTTCATACGGAATTTACGGAGATTCTTTAAATGAGTTCCTAAAAATTCGATAGCTTCATTTGAAATATCTCCAAGTCTAACCTCTAAACACTCCAAATTAGCACATCTTTTTGCAAGAGCAATCGGTCCCTCCCATTTGCAAGCCCACTATGGTTAAATTTGCGCAATTTCTTGCAAAACTGACCTTTAACTTGCTTTCCCATATCTCCATGGACATCCTAGGTATATAGAACTTCCAAACTGGACACCTCTCAAACAATAAACAATAGCGATCTTCATCCAATTTTAGAAATACATGATCCAATTTCCTTATCTGATTCAGTAACAGGAGTACACTCGAATATTGAGTTACGGGCATTTCCGTCTTACTTAAAGCACGTATATTAGGGGGAAACTGGAAACCAACAAGCTCACTCTCCTCCTCATCCCAGATATATCCACTACCAAAATGTTCCAACCTACCGCATATCTAAAGGCATCTACTAGTTTACTTAGATAGCACGCTTCAATCTTCAATGATATTAAAGAGTTACAACATTTTTTGAGTGAAGTGTAAGATCTTCTGCATTATAAATATCCGTATTGGTAACATATAACTTTTCCAAAACCGTGCTATTCAATGCCGATTGATGTAACCAAGTCCCGTCGTTCACATTAACAAAATAAGAATATACCAAACACAGTGTTCTCAATTGGTTACAATACTTCGAGATATGCATTAATATACTGCTGAAAACCCTTTACACTTCTTAATCTTCAAACTCCTTAAATCCTTACCAAGTGTTCTCGCCAATTTCACGAGATCTTCATCATGAACAACCAGATGACGGATATGAAGTTCTTTCAAACAGCTAAACCCGAGAGCTAATTGTTCAATCCACGAGGTGATTCGGACATCATTATGATATCTACGTATAAAATCAGATGGAGAACCTTTTGGACTCGATGAAAGACAACCTTTTACGTAAACGAGAAGGGTTGGAGTAAAGTGATTGGACAGTTACACGCGTGTATATAAGGTATAACCAAGTCCAACACTTCCTCCCCCACGTTGGTATTTCCGAGCTTACTTTTGGTGGGTGCCAGTAAGGTTTGGATTGGTTTAAGGTTCCAAAATTCGACTATAAACTGAACTTGTAACGTCTAATAGGCTCGCAAACACAAATGATTATCATTATCAAACACTGATGATCATCAAAATGCACTAAATCAATGAAATAAAGCCTAACTAAAAAGTCAAAATGCTAACCAATTGTGATACCCTTTTTGGTCTTATAACAATCAATAGCATAGCCTAATCAAAACCCAACAAACTAGTCATAAAAATACTACATTAAAGTCAACGAGACATTTTATCAAACACCTAGTGTGCAAACACAAATGACCCAAAACCAATGCGATTCTTGAAAATCATAGCTGATAATTGTGTGTGTTTTTTATGGTGTACATAGTGTGTGAATTTTGTGTTTGTGTTTCACTTTTTAGTTTTTACAGCCTTTTTAGTTTATTCTCTACTTGATTGATTATAGTCGGAACTAGGGGGTGTCTTCCGGTGTCACGGGACACTGATAGATTTATTATATATCGTAGTGTTAATTTTTGGAAAAGAAAAACTATTATTTCTCTTAATTGCACCCGGTCCAAAAGAATCTGTATATAGTCCTTGTGTAGGTAGTTAATCAAATCCCTTATGAAAATTTGTATGCATCTGGTCCTGTTAAACCTGGTTCCGCCACTGCTTATAGGATTGTTTCACTTATTTAGTTAATCTTTCTATCTATTTAGTCACTAACGGTACATATAGATAATCAGATTGAAAGTCTTCTTGTTGCATCCTTTTTTTAGCTTACATGCATGATTTAAACTTTAAATGATAAAACTTGTGTGACTTATTAACTTTTCCTCCATTGACCACGGAGGTTCACCTGCGCCGACTCCGGGCTATCCAGAAAGGGTAGTCGCCTGGGATTAGAAGGCTCGCAATGTCGAATCGGAACCCAAGTATACCCCCAAAAAAAAAAAAATGATAACCTAAAAGACTTAAGTCATGGTTTGAGTGGGGTAATTGTACCCATATATGTTGGTTTCATTATTTTTAAGATGTGCTTGGAATCATTTATCTTAAACACTGAGTTCTCGAGTTGAAAAGGATAAGGAAATTAAAGGAAATGGAAAGTTTTTTGTGTTCTTGAGTCTTTTTTAAAGGAGGAAAGGGAAACGGAAAGGAAATAGAGAGGAAGATTTGATAAGTAAATCTTCCTCCCACTTTTGGGAGGAAAGGGAAAGGACAACCATATGTTGTGTAAAGACTAACATACCCTTTTTAAAACATTTGACATTAATAATTAAAGGGCATATATGTAATTTGACAAAGTTATTTTCCTTTTCCTTTTGACTCAAGAACATGATTATGATTACTTTCCTTTTCCTTTTCTCCATCTCAAGAACATAACAACTACTCCGTAACATTTACTTTCCTCTTCCATTTCTTTTCCCTTTCCTATTCTTTTCCATTTCCCTTCCCTAAAAACTCGAGAACTGAGCGAAAGTGTTTAACGTGTTATGAAAATTTAGCAGTTGCTTATTTTATAATGCTGATCTTCTTAAAAAAAAAATAAGTAGGTACCAACTTACCAACATCAAAGCTCTTTTTGTACTTAAAAAATTGCTTATCTATACTACATAAAGTAAAAATGGTCAATGGGAAATGTTGAAATGTTGAGAAATGATCAAGCTTTTAGCACATTCGGAAAGTATTGAAATTAAGCCATGCATTTGGAAAGTATTAAAGTGGTTTGAATTATTCTCGTTTGTTCCATCTTTGTTCAAAAGGAAACTATTAATACACATCGAAAAACGGGTTGACCCGAGACTTTTGAAACCCGGCGCGTTAACCCAGTTTAATTTGACCCATTTTTGACCCAACTCGTCGGGATGACCCGGTCTAAATTGACCTGTTTTTCAACCGGACGAACCAGTTTTCAAAACATTATGTTTAATCCTCAAATCCTCAAACTTATATTATTTTTCGTTTATAGCCCAAAAAACTTTTTTGCCGCTATAAAATCCCGTTGTTATGCACGGGTACTCGTCTAGTGTACTTAAAAATTACGCAGTTTGTGGTATCTGCTTACATGATAAAGGTCATTACACCACACTTGCAAAACAAACCACATTTTTAATTCTGATAATGAATTTCAAACATCAAACATTGGTCACCTAAAAATCCAGAAATCACTCCTTTAGACAAAACCTAACTAGTTGTAGAATCTAGCGATTTCGCAACAAAATGAATTTCACAATAGTTAGAAGCCCTCGGACACTTCAACAACTTAGCACACAACCGAAACTCTTCCTCCATGACCCCGCTTTCACACATGATTGTTAGCGTCTTCAAAACCTTTGCATTTCCCAACATGTATTCCAAAAACTGTATGTCGTCCTTCCGGCACATGCATTTCTCAAATTTCATTGTTTTAAGGTTCATTAACATACAAGCAGGAACAGATTTAGGCTCAATCCAGTGTGGTTCTTCCGATTCCTTGTAAGTGATTCGTCTAACATCTCGCTAAAAAACACAAAAAAGCCATAGCATAAACCAAAATTGTTGAAAACAGTATAATAGAACATTTTAAAACATTAAAAACAGTTCTTTATAGTCTCAATATAAATATGTTCCAACTCGGAAAAACTTTCAAATTTTATTGTTGCAAGGTTGTTTAGAGTACAAGTGGTGGACTGGTGGGTACTGAGTGCGGGTTTTCGTCTTTTGTTTATACACAAACATAGTAAGATCCGATACCCAAAGTTTTTCGTAAATCGAAGAAGTTTGAAAATATAGAATAAAGCATGTAATGTTTTAGAAACAAGCCAATACCTCTTTGATGCATAAATGTTCCAACTGAGAACAACTTTCAAGAATTTGAAAGATTGGTATCCATTTTGATTTATACCAACTTATAAACTCCAACTGCTTAGAATTTAGGAATTGGGGCGCACGTGCACTGGGATAGCACTTCAACAAAACAAAATTACAAATGGGTTCATTCAATAATTATTACAAAATAAATGTAACAAAATCAGTGCATCAATGTCTAAACAAAAATAAACTTACAAAATCAGGCATAAACGAAATCAGCTTAGCTCCACTTATTCCTTTTAGAAGCTCGACCCACAAATGCTCGAGCCATAGCACAAAAGGTGATAACTTTACTGAAACCAGAGACGGGAAATCTTCCATCACAAAAAGGGAGCACCACTGACCACTAATAAAGAGATATTCAAGATTAGGGACATTTAACACAACCTTGTTAATAGTTTTAACACATTTCCCAATTGCTTCTAGTTTCAAATGCTTCAAAGTGGGAATATTAAATATGTAATCTTCGGACTGATAGCGATCTGTTACTGTAAGTGATAAACTTTCAAGTATTGGGCATCCTGGGATTAGTTTAAATGCATTGAGAGAAGGGCTGCGAAAAACAAACATGTTCAAAGTTTTCAAAGAAGGAAGATTGAAAGAAGTCTGCCACTCCATAGTTTTCGAACAACTACGATTTTCGATATGTAACTTTGTTAGTGTCTTGCAAGTGAACAAACTAATAGGCAACTCAGGCAATCCAGATTGTACTTCAAGCTCACGAACTTTTAACCTTACAGCCTCGTCTATCCACTTGGTCATCCTTGACTTTTGAACCCATAATCCACCAAAGTGTAACCTAAATAATATGATTTCACTTGTTTTGCAATTTTTCAGAACATGATCCACAAATGAACAACAGTTTTCTACACCATGGAAGGGCTGGTTACAGTCAATGTCAATGTTCGTGACCAACGTCCAATTGTACCTCCATCTTTTGGATAAAATGCTAGTTCGCACTGCGAATTTTGTAGGCATGAGAGAAAGTATGTATGAAAGAACCGCTTCTGGCAGGTTGCTAAGCCTATCCTTTTTCTTGCAACTCATTAAGGTGGAGAAAAGCTGCTTTTAAATTTTAGGTCATATTTCAAACTTTCAAATATACAAGTAAGTTATATACATAAAAATGTATGAATATAAAAAATTAAAAGGTTTTCCACACTTAGAGTTGTATATAAGATTTCTTGCACCTTGTGTACAACATAAATCTTCTTAAAAATATTAATTTGTCATACTCGAATAAGTTACGTCTTAGGAACTGTGAAGAAATCGAGCTTGAAAATTTTGTAAGTACACTTTTAATTGTGAACAAATTTTATATATATATTGACATGTTTATAAGAGCTATTTTATTTAGGGATAATTATCTAGCTAGAAATGTATATAACTTCAAAAAAAAAAATAATTATGTGTAACATCCTTTTTTCGGACTATTTAATAACAAACTTTTTGAGTTTCGGTTATTCAGTGTAGCGAGTGACATGATAACCTGCAAATAATGCTTATGTGGAGCATGTTTTTTTCCACGTAGGATTTAAATTAGACAGGTTTTTTCCACGTAGGATTTACTTCAGGTGCCTGTAATAGACACCCAATTCCAAACTTGCAAGAATGGTCCAACTCTCAGTAATGTTGTCATCATCAATAAAACATCAAAAACGACAACAGTGGTGTATCCTAGACTTAGTATGCTTACTCTTAGCCCCATTTGGAGGTTGGTTTTATGGATATAAATTAGTAGGCGTGAGTTAGGATCGAACTCGAGACTATGGGATTGCACACTACGTATGAGAATTTAAAGTTAATAATTAAATATAAATGTTGTATTTATTTATTTATTAAGCGAAATAACTAACGGACGTTAAGTAATTAATGTAATGGACTAACAGGCGTTAAAGGTATTTGGAAAAGGACTAGATTGCAAAGTTTGGAAGTTTCGGAATCCCTTGGGGATGTGTTGGACCGATCGGCCAAGGGAAAAGGAAACAAAAGCCAAAACTTGTTCACCAAGTTTGCTTGGGTATATAAACAAGGCTAGGGTCTTGTTTTGCATCTCTTGTATTCACAAGCTAAACCCTAAATTGTTTGTGTGTGTTTTGCTCTCCAAAACCGGTCGACACCCCTATAGGGTCGATCCAAGTCTTTCCACAAAACCAAGTTATTTGTTTTATAAAACTAGCATTACTTTAATTCGGTTTAATGCGTGTGTACAAGAACATAGTAATAACACACTTATTGTTATTATCTTGGATTGAATTACAAAGCGGTGAGGGTAATTCATATAATCCTAACTAAATCAAATTAGGGTTCATCCGTTGCTAGTTTGTGGATTTGATTCTTGTTCGGCTAGAATCAACAAAAGTACGCATATTCTTTATGTTAATTAATTATTCGTTAATACATCCTATACGCTTCCGCAATATTACTTTGATGTTTTGTGATTATTTATTTGAATGTCTTGATATATAATTCCAACGGTGGCATCACGAGTCATTGGTTTTAATGAGTAATTAATTACATAAGCGTAATAAAACAAATACTTGTATGTTGTTTGCTATGTTTATCTAGGGTTTATGCTTAATTTATGTTTTGGTCGATTTTTTTTTTAAAATTGGGGCGTACCATTTTTTTTAAGTCGACATATACATATTTTTTAGGGTTTTGAAAATTGTTTGCTAACCTTATTAAAACCTAGAATTAATATTGATTACGTGATTAATTTATGAATAATTTGTTATGTGTCATGGAATTTTTATATGCGATCTTGTGACTTACTTGTATAAATTGTTATGATATCCATGATTATACATGCATGTTAGTCATGGATAAGTTGCTGATATATTGTTTAATTGTTGAGACATATTTATTTACGATAAATCTTGAATTGGGAAGACTCAATTATATATATATTAATGAATCAATTATGTGCAATTTGGTATAAATTAATTAAGGGTTTACATAATCGATTCATCGATGTATGTGGCTCACTTTCTATTGTTGGGTGAAAACCCTAAATTAATATATACATTAATTTAACCTAGATATTGATTATTAATAGGATTTTATCGAATAAGTTGCATGTGGCTACTTGTTTACGTATAAATTGTTTATTATGTGCGCATTGTTTTTAGTAGTTTATTTTTATTTGTTACTTGTTTGTTTATTATGTTAGGCAGGTTTTAAGCAAAGGGTAATTTTGAATAGAAAAATAATACGGACTAAACAATGGCGAAATTTAATTGTTTTGGAAGAGTTAAGTTGTCAAAATAGTTTAATTGATTGGTGACTTTGGTACAATGGTGAGCAGCTCACCCATTCGAATGAACTATAAAGGGTTATTTAAGAAGTGCGCATAGTCACCTTGAATGGATGTCTAAGGTTATGCGTTTGCGCTTACAGTCCTCGCCCTCTGTAAGTTCGAATGGAGCTACTTAGTAAGCCATATAATGTACAAGCTCATCTTAAGGCGAATTAGTTTTAATTCCATGCGCCACGCCGGTGGTAATTATCCGAAACACTAAGTGTTTACACTTATGCAAAAGTGCGGTATAATGGATGATAATTAATACTAAATTCCTTGATTGGTGAACCCAATACCTCAATCAAAACTTTGATAATTTGATCTTTATGAATTGGTAATAAAAGTTTTTATTAAATTTATGCTACAAGATGAATGCATGACATCTTTGTACATATTTGATTTGACCACATAAAATCAAAACTAGTACCCTTTTAAAATTAAGAATATGCCATCTAATTAAAAGGAACACTTGAAGTTGCAATTTACGTCATGGCGAGTACTTGGCGAGATTGTGATGGAGAGGTAAATCTCTATGTAAAGTCGGACCTTACATGGACATATTTGCGAGTTCTTTAAGTTAGACACTTAAGTTGAGTAGGAAGTGAGACACGGACTCAATGGCATAAGATGGGATGAAACATGTTTATATTTGCAATAGCGTTGGAAAATATAAATCCCATAATGATCTAGGAGTTGGAAATTGTTTGCCAATTAATGTTCGATGATTACCTTATTATATCGTTTGTTGCTAGCGGATCAAGCGATGTAATGAACCTATGATAATTTGGATCCTAGTTTTCGAGAAAATTATATGGTTATATGTTTATATTACCGTTGGGTATATTTATTTTCTTGAAAAGTGTATTATCGAAAATACTAATACTTGAACTTTTTACGTAGAAATGGCTCAAAACACCGATAACACTAACATTGCTCTAAATTCTGCGTTCAAAAGCTTTTTGATCGAGAAAAGTTGGTAGCTCTAAGAATTTCAATGATTGGCACCGCTCTTTGAGAATTTGTGTAGAGTTCTTGACCGTATGAAATATCTTTATGAACCTTGCCTGCTTGAACCAAGCGGTCTGAAGCTACTCAAGCTCAAAAGGACGAGTGGAAGCTGGAGTATAAGCGTCATAATGATGTGGCTTGTCTTATGTTGGGAACAATGGAATCGCTCTTCAAAAGCGGTTCGAACATTATTTCCATATAATATGCTCAATGAACTTGAACTATGTTTGAGAAACCCATTGCCGTCGAGATTTATGACTTGACCGACGCGTTACGGTATGGCGGCGGAGAGGTAAACCCGTAAGTGCTCATGTCTTTGGAAATGAAAGGTTACATGGACCGACTAAAAGCACTTGGCAAAACTTATGATGATGACATGGGTGTGAATCGATTAATCGATCCTTAACAAGGATTTTAATGGTTTTGTCGAAATTTCAATATGCGCTGCGTGGGAAGGCGATTCTTGACCTACACGCATTGCTCATTGATTATGAGAAAGGGTTGCCTCAAAGGTTCCTACCGCCCGGTACTTGCTATTCGGGGTGGAAGAATTAATAAGCCAAAACCGCGCGTGCGAACAACAAGAAGGGAAGGGTAAGGAAAGGTTGACAAAGGCAAACGGTGATGGCCTATCAACCTCAACCCAAGAAGAACCCTACTCCTAGGAAGGATAATCCTAAAAGGATCAAGCATGCCACCATTGTAGGCGTTGGGCATTGGAAGAAAGCGTGCTCTCTATCTTGATGAATTGCGGGCAAATAAGATGAAGTATGAAGGGTCCTGCGGGCGCGGTACTTGAGTAATTTATTGTCATTGAATTATTTACTCTAAATCATAATAATTCACTGGGTATATGATACGGGCTGTGGTATTCACATTTGTAATACTACTGCGGGGTTTAGAGTGGAAAGGAAGCTTGCCTATGGGGAGCAATATCTCTGCGTGGGAAATGGCGCACATGCACATTTGTTGAAGCCATAGGGCGTTTAGTTTAGTATTGCCTTGGGCTTAGTCTTGTTATTGAACAATTGTCATTCGCACCTTCTATAATTAGAGGTGTTGTTTCCTTTTCAGTTTTGTTGGATGATGGTTTTACTCATACTATTTCACATAATGGAATTGATGTTTCTTTAAATGGTGTATTTTATTTTAAAGCAATTACTGTGAATGGTGTGTTTGAAATTGATATGATTGGAAATGAATCTAACAATAATAATAATTCAATGTTTAGCATTAACAAGAAGATAAAGTTAGACTTGAATTCTTCTTATCTTTGGCATTGTAGACTTGCTCATATAGGCAAGGCTCGCATGCATAAGCTGCAACAAGAAGGGCTTTTGCAAAATATCAATGATGAATCATTTGATAAATGTGAGTCATGCATATCGGGAAGATGACTAAGAAACCTTTTCATAGCAATATGGAGGGCTTCGATCTACTTGGTCTTATTCATCTTGATGTGTGTGGACCACTTAGACATGTGTCAAGAGAGGTGCTAGCTACTTCTTAACCTTCTTGATGATTTCGGCCGTTATGGTTATGTTTATTTACTTAAGCATAAACATGAGGTGTTTGAAACATTTAAGGTTTTCAAAGTGAAGTAGAAGCGCAATTGGGAAAGAAGATTAAAGCTCTTGATCCGATAGAGGAGGCGAGTATCTAAGCCAAGAGTTTAAAGATTACTTAGGCGAGAATGGAATTGTCCAGAATCTCACTTCTCCATATACTCCACAACAAAATGGTGTATCGAGAGAAGAAATCGTACATTGTTGGACATGATCGATCTATGTTTAATCTTACCACTCTACCTTTATCCTTTTGGGATTATGCTTTAGAATCTGTTCGTATTCTAAATATGGTTCCCACAAAGAAGGTTGATAAGACACCATATGAAATATGGCATGGTAAAGCTCTAACTTTGTCTTATTTAAAGGTGCGGGGTTGCGAGGCGTATGTTAGGCGTGACTCGTGAGATAAACTCCAACAAAGATCGTAAAGTGTATCTTCGTAGGATACCCTAAGGAAACTATGGGTTACTACTTTTACTATCAGCGAAAATAAAGTAATTGTTGCTAGGTATGGAGATTTTCTTGAAAGAGATCTCGTATCTCAAGAATTCGATGGGAGAGTTTATGATCCGGAAGATGATCATGAAGATGCATTACCTTACGAAAACACTAACGTACTTCGGTAGAACACGATAGTGCGGGTCCTCCACCGAAGTTGAAGTGATTCCGTTCGTAGATCCGTAAGGAATATCGTGCACTGACGTCTATGTCTTAACGTAGAGGTTGAGGAAACTATGTTAGGAGATCTTGGAGAGCCTACTAGTTATAAAGCTGCCATGGCAAGTCGACAAGGCTAAATGGCGGGTTGCAATGAATGAAATGCAATCCATGAGAGAAAATGAAGTGCGGGTAGAGGTTGACTTACCTCCAAGCGCCTCGGTGGTTGGGAGTAAGTGGCTCTATAAGATTAAGGCCGACATGGATGGCAATGTACACGTCTATAAAGCTCGTCTAGTTGCGCAAGGTTTTACTCAAACTTATGGCATTGATTACGAGGAGACCTTTTCTCCTGTAGCGGACATTAGAGCTATTAGAATTCTCATAGCTATAGCGACATACTATGACTATGAGATATGGCAAATGGATGTCAAAACCGCCTTCTTAAATGGTCGCTTAGATGAAGACATCTATATGAAGCAACTTTGAGGGGTTCGTGAATCCACAATTTCAAACCGTGTATGCAAACTTCAAAGGTCCATTTATGGATTGAAGCAAGCATCAAGGCAATGGAATAAAAGATTTGATGAAGAAATCAAAAGGTATGGATTTGTTCAAAATCTTGATGAGCCATGTGTATATCACAAAGTTAGTGGGAGTGATGTAATTTTCCTAATTCTTTATGTCGATGACATATTAATTATGGGAAAAGACATTCCAAGCATGCAAAATGTTAAGGCATATCTTGGGAAGTGTTTTTCCATGAAGGATTTAGGAGAAGCTGCATACATTAAGGAATTAAGATCTACCGAGATAGGTCAAAGCGGTTAATTGGTTTAAGTCAAAGCGCTTACATTGATAAAATATTGAAGAGATTCAATATGCAAAATTCCAAGAAAGGATATTTGCCGATGGAAGTAAAGCATGGCTTATGTAGCGATATGTGTGCTTCAACACTGCTTGAGGTGGCACGCATGCGAAAGTTCCTTATGCTTGGTGTAGGATCTATTATGTATCTTTGTGAGATGCACAAGGCCGGATGTGGCGTTCGCTCAAAACATGACCGATCGATATCAACGAATCCGGGTGAACTTCTTTGGATTCTTTGTTAAGCATATTCTAAAGTATCTCGAAATACTAAAGATATGTTTTTAGTGTATGGTGGAAATCCGGACACGAGCTTGGTGTTACTGATTCTTGTGATGCGTCTGGCGATGTGATAAAGATGATCTGAAGTCTCAGACGGGTTATGTCTTTGTCATCAATGGAGGAGCGATTATTGGAAAGCAAGAAGCGATCGATGCGATGTCTGCGACGAGCGAATACATATAGTTGCCGGAAGGCTGCAATGGAGGTTGTTTGGATTAGGAAATTCATTTCGGGGCTTGGTGTTATGCCTTGATTGAATCGCCTATTGATATGTATTGTGACAATTCTGCGCAATCATATTTGCCAATGAACACAGGTCATGAAGGGCACGGACATTTTCTCTGAGTATCACTATGTTCGGGAACAAGTCCGGAAGGTGAAATAAATCTCTGAAAGTTCACACGAGATGATAACTTAGTGATCCGTTCACTAAGGCTTTAGCTAAAGACAAGCTTGTAGGACTTGCCAATGGAATTGGACTTCGTTTAGCTAAAAGTTTCATGCATAAGCGTGATTAGTATTTGGATAAAGGATATTGTAAAACATTTATTATTTTGATGAAATAAAGTTTGGATTATGTTTATTTTCATTTATAATATTGTTGTCCTATATTTGCATGTTTAATCCGTGAATAACTAAGTTATTCTAAATGTCCGTTGTCGATTAATGATATGGGAGTATCATTAAACTAAGACAAATCGAGAGATGTGGTAGAATATACTTGAAAGTATATTGATGAGAATGCATACCAATTTCGGATGATATTCAATGAATTGAATATAGGACTTATCCCAACTACATAATTTACTTTGTGGATATTGTTATAAGTAAATTATGAATAGTTATCCTCGGACTTGAGATACCGGATAAGTGTCATGAATGTAGTGCATTTACGTGGAGCAACTTAACTATATCGTGGCGGTAGTCATAAGGGTTGTTTTCGAAATGTTACAAAGTTTGTGGGTTATTCTTGTAGTCAAGATAGAATTTGTTCCTTCAAATTTATTTGGAGTTTAATCTTCTTGGGCCCTCGTAGGGTTGACAAGATGTTTGTCGGCCGCACCCAAATCTCCCTAAATATGTTTAGATGATTCGGTAATCTTGGTCAATCACTTACAAGCGAGAAGCAGAATAGTTATATAAAGAATGACTTAATTCCATATCTTTATTTAACGTGGTATTAGAAACAAAGGATAATAATAATGAGAAATCATTAAAGGTTTTCAGAGCCTTGCTCGAGTTGTACTAGAGGCATCGAAGTGTTGCTAGGCGCTAACCGAATGTGATCACTCTATTAAGATATATCCAGTGGGGCTGTTGGTTTTATGGATATAAATTAGTAGGCGTGAGTTAGGATCGAACTCGAGACTATGGGATTGCACACTTTACGTATGAGAATTTAAAGTTAATAATTAAATATAAATGTTG
Organism: Chrysanthemum lavandulifolium; assembly: GCA_022545495.1. Taxonomy (NCBI): domain Eukaryota; kingdom Viridiplantae; phylum Streptophyta; class Magnoliopsida; order Asterales; family Asteraceae; genus Chrysanthemum; species Chrysanthemum lavandulifolium. The sequence continues at coordinate 293,340,461 of CM040238.1, read as the reverse complement.
TATTTATTTATTTATTAAGCGAAATAACTAACGGACGTTAAGTAATTAATGTAATGGACTAACAGGCGTTAAAGGTATTTGGAAAAGGACTAGATTGCAAAGTTTGGAAGTTTCGGAATCCCTTGGGGATGTGTTGGACCGATCGGCCAAGGGAAAAGGAAACAAAGCCAAAACTTGTTCACCAAGTTTGCTTGGGTATATAAACAAGGCTAGGGTCTTGTTTTGCATCTCTTGTATTCACAAGCTAAACCCTAAATTGTTTGTGTGTGTTTTGCTCTCCAAAACCGGTCGACACCCCTATAGGGTCGATCCAAGTCTTTCCACAAAACCAAGTTATTTGTTTTATAAAACTAGCATTACTTTAATTCGGTTTAATGCGTGTGTACAAGAACATAGTAATAACACACTATTGTTATTATCTTGGATTGAATTACAAAGCGGTGAGGGTAATTCATATAATCCTAACTAAATCAAATTAGGGTTCATCCGTTGCTAGTTTGTGGATTTGATTCTTGTTCGGCTAGAATCAACAAAAGTGTACGCATATTCTTTATGTTAATTAATTATTCGTTAATACATCCTATACGCTTCCGCAATATTACTTTGATGTTTTGTGATTATTTATTTGAATGTCTTGATATATAATTCCAACAAGGATCGGTCCCAACAAAGATTATCCAGATTGTTGCTGCAATTGAACAATTTGCTGATCTTAATACCATGACATTTCAAGAAGCTACCGGAAGATTAAAAGCATATGAGGAACGCATTAAGAGGCCAAGCAAAGAAGAAGATGTACATGACAGACTTCTATACACCAAAACAGTCGAAAAGGAAGAAGAAAAACAACATAGTTGTGAACGTTGTGGTTATAGGAAGTCGAATCAGGATAACAAAGGAAGAAGCTGCGAAAGAAATTGGAATAAAGATGGTAATCAACTACAAAAGGATAAGAGTCACATAAAATGCTTCAAGTGCAACAAATTTGAACATTATAAACATGAATGCACAAGGAAGGAGGAAGAAGTTAACCGCTGTCTGAAGATGATGAACCGTGGTTGTTGCACCATTGCTATAAAAGAACTTAGAAGACTATGAAGTCGATTGCCATCTATAACATTTAGGGGTGAATATTGGACCATTAATGTTATAGAAGCAAAGTCTTGGATGGTTAGTGTATGTTATGTTTGTATAAGCCTGTAAACCCATTATGGGCTTGGTCATTAGAATAGAACGGCATAAAACGGTTATTTTAGAATAGGTATATCGTTTAGGAGAATTGAAACGTTGTATCCCTTGTGATGGCAGCGTTTCATCATGTATAAAAGGTCAAAGTCTGTAAACAATTCAGTAAGTTCAATACATGTTAATTCTGTATTATAAATTAAAAAAGGTTTTCTGCACTTTTTCTTTTGATTCTGTTTCATACATGCTGTTCCAAACAGAAGATAAAAACAAGGTTTAGTCGAAGGTATCTTTCAAACAGGGTATCTTTGTCGTCTATGCCTCCTTCTGGATCTCCGATCCACTTGTTGTCATCTCTACTGTTGACATGTTTTTAGATCTTGTGTTTTAGGTTTTATTATTTATGATTTTTTTTTTTTAATTATTGATGATGATATTTGTGACAATGGTGAAACAGTTGACATGAGTAGTTTTAAGGACATGGAATTAGAAACAAATGTAATATAAAATGGTAATTTAAAAAAGTCACTCGCTACACAAAATAATCGAAATTTAAATTTTTTGTTATAAATAGTCTGAGTAAAAAGGTGCTGCGCAGAAATAAAAAACTTAACAAGTTAGATAAATTTTTAGACAATTATCACTTTTTTATATAATTTGGTATGCAAAAATATATGATGACATTTTGTATATATCTTTGCATTTATGAACATAACAATTTTACAAATGCTGATATATAGTTGTACGTACCCTATTTAAGAAAAAGAAAAAAGGTTCGAGCTTTTAAACACTTAACGAGATTCAATGTAAAGAGTGTGGATATTCAATGCAAAAAAAAAAAAAAAAAGGTTAAGACTTTAGACTATGCAAACCTGATTAAATGAAAGCTCTCGCCTGCAAAGATGAACAAGCAAATAGGGTTTATGATCACTTAAAAATATTATAGTTAGTCAAATGGGCATGGGCTAGGAATAATATTCACAAATATTCGTAGCTTACTTAATTAAAGCCCAATCAAAAACGGCTCCATACATGGTCTTGCTACTTGCTAGGCATAAGATTAAATTTAGAGTTTTAAATTTTATGGGCTCGGAATTATGGAAAATAATTTTCTTACTTCTCTAGTACAACGACTTTTTGGTAAAACTTTGAGCTAGATCACTTGCTCAAATTTGAGCCCGAGACGTTTTTCGATTGAATTGGTTTGAAATCGGAAGCCAATAACCAAAACCGGTTAATGGTTTCTATTTTAAGCACAAAGCGGTAGTCAGTTGTGACTAGGGGTGGAAATGAACCAAGCCGCTCGTAAAAAGCTCGGGATCGGATCGGTAAAAAGCTCGAACGAGCCGAGTCTAAACGAGCCCGAGCCCGAGCTCGAGACTAAGTTGCAGCTCGTTTATTAATCGAGCTCGAGCCCGAGCTTTGCATACAAAGCTCGTTTGGGCTCGCGAGCCTGAATGACATTATGATATTTTAAGTATTAAACATATATACGAGCCGAGCTCGAGCTTATTAAAGAGCTCAATAAAGATATATTACGAGCCGAGCTCGAGCCAAGCTTTAACTTTTCATGGCCAAATCGTATAAACGAGCCGAGCTCAAGCCGAGCCCGAGCCTATATAACATCCTACGAGCTGAGCTCGAGCTTAAAATTTAAGGCTCGAAACGAGCCGAGCTCGAGCCTTTTAAAACTTAAACGAGACGAGCTTGAGCTTTGACAGGCTCGGGCTCGGCTCGACTCGTTTCCACCCCTAGTTGTGACAATGCATAAAAACGTATAACTACTTAGGGGCGGACTCGGAGGGGGCCGAGCAACTCGGCCCCCTCCGATAGGCCCGATTCACCTAGTATGTTAAGCCTATTTGCTGGATTTTATAACATCAATTTATCCCCCTAAACAAGAACAGAATTCTAGTGCCTTGAACCGTACCCTACGTATTAAAACATGAACAACTAGTCTTAAGTCTTAAAAAACATTTTCTGGTTATATATTCCTTTTCTCAGGCTCAAATGTTGTTCGTTCAATTGGTTCGTTCGTTCTTCTCAATGATCAGCTCCCATGGTACTCTCAATGTGAGATTCAGGTAAAAAAAAATTTGTCATCAATTTCAATTTGATCATATATCGTCTAGGTTTTGTTTATGTTATCTACTGCGCGTATGCACTCACATACTAGCTAGCTTTAATTAATTATGTGCTTCGTTTTAGGTTAATTAGTAGATGTTAAATGACTTGAATTCATTCACTAAGTTATAACTCTAGACCTCTAGTGGTAGTTTGTTTGTTAATAGCTAGTTCTATGTTGCTATTTAGTTTTAGTGGTTAATTAGCTTGGGATATTAATCTGATGCGCGCGGTTACATTTAGAGTAGAAAATGTGTGCATGCAGGATTAGTAGCTTATGGGCTTATTTGCATTCAAAAAAGCTCATAAGCGCATTCTTTTGAGCTTATAAGCTTATCAGGTTGACTTATTTAAGTACGTAACCTTATCTTGATAAGCTCATAAGTCCAAATAATGAGCTTATGAGCTTTTCCAAAGCTGAATAAGGTAAGTTATAAGCTAATTTAAACACTCCCTGGTTCTTAAAGTGTGTAACTCCTGTGGAATTTTTTTGCTTTTTCAACAAGTATGTCGCTAAATGAGTTGTGATATAACTTACCAGGAAGTTGAGGAAGCAGTTGCTATGTATCAAACTGGTGGGGATTCTTGGGAAAGGAGAATGATCTTGTTGTGCTCATTATATCGGGGATTGGTTCATTCCAGGAAACCAGAAGATGTGCAACGTGGAGTCAATATCCTTGAAAGTAATATACATAACATCCCTGAAGTATATTGCCTATTTTATTTAGAACCTGACTTGGAATTAAAATTATGGAAATTAACGAAGTTGTGTTTGCAGAATCAATAGTTGGATGTGACCCAAATCAAGTGACAGAAAATATATATCTGCTGGCTGTTGGATACTACCGACTTGGTGACTTTACAAGGAGTATGATGCTTGTTGAACAACTCGTTCAGGTTACTTATATATCGTCAGTGGTTAATTATTAACTTTTTGTATTTTACTTTGTTTGTGGTTCTGGTAGCACTTAAGTTATTGAGAATCCGATCTCATGTGCTTCAATCCTTCGATGCATAGATTGTATACTCGAGTTCTTAAAACCAATGTTAATAATAGAGCTTTATATTCCACTAGAAGTAACACACGATTAGTGTCTGCCAAAGTTTTTCACTGATCAATTTCCACGCTATTAAATCCTATTTAGAAAACTCGTCCAATAAGTAATTGTAGACTTCGTCTCTTTTCTGATATATGACCAGCTTTTAGTCCGATAAAATATATATACACATTTCCTAGCAATTTAAGTACTCCGTATGACTTTTCACCTTTGATGAGATGCACAATATGTAACATAGAGTGTGAAATAAGCGCCTACTGATAAATGATTAATATAAGCCACCAAAAAAACTAAGTTGTCTAATCATCATTAGTTAAATTAATTTGATAAAGAATTCTGATTGTGTGTTTCATGGCTTGTTTGATGGCGTGGTTGTAGATTGATCCAGGGCAAGAAGAAATCATGATACTTAAGAAAGCTGTTGAAGATAGGCTCACTCTTGTGCTCGCTAAAGGTCTTCGTTACGATTCTTATGAAAAGTATCATTATCATTATCATGTCGAGGTCAGCAATTGTTTGCTCATAAACCTATTAACATAATGCAGATTGCATGGTGAAATTTTGCCCTATTGCTGTTACTATTGGACTTGTAGCTTGCGGCTTTGTCTCAGAATTTCGCAGGAAAGGTTAAGCAATACATCAACAACAACATAACCCCGTTTAAGGCTATTTTTTATGTGGGAACTTTTATGCCATCATTTGTAGTTTACTTGTAATGTCTGCTAAATATGTATCTTCTTTAGTCTTTTTAACTTCGAAAGCAACAATCTCTTGGTTTCGCTTCTTGGACTGATCGTATCGGTGTGATTAATTTGTGAATGAACGTATCATAGTTAAACTAGAATTTTGACATGGTATGAGATCCTTTGGTTTCAAGTGATAAATCTGAGTGCATCTATATATGTTTTGGTAGTCCAAGTAGAAGTCAAACTTTATAAATCACTTTAGGAAAAAATTTGTTTCGGGTCAACTCATCCCGACACGACCCATTTCAACCCATACTGTGAATGCCTATTTAGACCCATTACTCAACCCATCTAACCACCCATTTTGCATCCTCTATAGTCTATATTAACATTTTGAACAAATCCAAAGCACGTTTGTTAACTTACTTGAAATGTTAATATGAGATGCACGAACAGTTTCCTTCTTCCATTGGCATTCGGACCATCAATCAACTTTCGGTCAACCTTGATGCTTTTACTTTCATTCCTAGCAACTTGTGAGATAATTTCAACGATATTTGGAATCCAAGCAGTCCCATTTGATAGAATCTAATGCAATTTATTTCAAACATTATTCACATACTAAGTTGAGATAAAAGTGAGCAAAACACGATAGCAATTTAGACTAGCCTTTTCTTCATCATCGCTTTTATTGCCTGCTGCTGTTCTCAACAAAAAAACGGTACTAGGTTCTCCTACATGAAGCAACAATATCGATAATACACAAAAAAGATGATGTTTTCAGTCTTGCACGTGCATCGTAAGGGGTATTTTGGACTGCTTATTTTAAACTGATTATCGCCTTTAAAACTGAGCACATACGGTGTACCAACCTACTTAATCCTAAGTCATTAATTACTTGATGTTATACCTGAACAACCTAAGTTTTTTACCAGAATTGCATGACTATTGAACCTGGCGGGCTCCAGAGTGCATAACCTCAATTCTTATCATTGACATTTCTTTTATATAAGCATTAGTTAGTTGTTATATCACTGACTTTTATGGTTGACTTTTCTTGTATATACAGTATTATGTTTTCAAGATCATTAAAAAAGATGAAGCAATACTTTCAATCCATTCGAGTTTTCCATGGTTTCTCAAAGTGATATTGAGGTGATAAATTTCATTCAGTAATTCGAGTTTTGTTTTATCAGTTGATTGCTTGATCATTGTTCTTCAATTTGACAATGCTTATCAAAGTTCACACTTCTCTGCTGACTTCAGTCCTCAAAGCCTGTAAATCTTGTTGACTTTAAATTTGCTTTTCCAACAAGTATGCCGCTGATCGAGTCCTGATCACTTTAAACAGAAAGCTGAAAAACTTGCTGCTCTGAATCGAAAATATCATTGTGTTTGATGTGTGAATGAACGTGCGCCGTTAGCCTAGAACTTTGACATGGTATGAGATCCTTTGGTTTCAAGTACGTTTTGTTCATTTCATGAATTTTACTAGAACTTAGACCGGAATTTTGCCATGTATGCATTTTCTTCAACAACTGTTAAAAGCTTTAGCTTAATTTTCAATAATTTTTCATTTTAGCCAAGAATAAGCAATTAAGTATCTATTTACAAAACTCTAATCCCATGGTCTAACATTTTAAAATAAATTATAATTGTGTCATCTGATTTAGAAGAAGTGACTGACGCTAACAGCTCGTTTGGCGAGAATGGATGTGATAGTTAAAGATTTCCATCGCCTGAGATGCTCTTATATTTGGAGACAACAAGAAGATTGAAAATAGATATGGTTTTATTTGTCCCATATTGATGGTGAAACAAACGAGAGTATCTTATAAGTAAGGGATAACTTATCAAGGCAATTAGGATAAGCTTATGATGTTTATTCTGAATTTTCACCTTTTTTTTTTTTTTTTTTTTTTTAAATGTTTTGAGCCTTAATTGATTTCATAGATAAAAAATCAAAATGTATAGAAAATGTGTTAAAGATGAGTAATCTTTGGATATGAAGTTTTAAGTTTGGCCCGGACTAGCTCAACATTTATCTATACTACTTTATAATGCATTTAGGCCTTCTAAAATTAGAAGGCTTAAAAATTCAGACTTTTTTACTTGCTTATTATGGAAAGAATTAAAAAAAATAAGATTAGGAGTTCCAATCATTGAGTGACATGTGTCACTTCTCTAACTAAAAAATAACAAAAAGAGATGAGCTCTAACCAACTAAAATAAAGAGCTCCAATAATTGGGTGACACATGTCACTTACTAACTAATTAATCACATTTATTTTTAAATTTAAATATCTTTTAATCCGTTTAATTTTTTATGATCTAATTTCATCATATTTTTAAAATTTTGTGCTCTTTAATTCAACGTCCATTTTGATATATTTTATGAGTTTTCTTTAGTAGTCGGAAGAAGCGGAGTTGAAAAAGAGAAACTTACTTGAATTAGACGTAAAATGAAAACATTTGTTCGCTACAAAATAGTCATCGGTACCCGCCGCATTGCGCGGGTACCCTTCTAGTGATTATACATGTATACACTATGTATCCCGACATATATGTATGTATTGTTAATGTTCATTTAGCTTTGACGGCATAATCAATCATTGGGTGTGATGATCGAGCTCGGTGAGCCCCAAACTAGACTATACTCTTTTGAATCTTTGTCGAGTCAATCTCGATCGCTCATGAGCGGCTCGACTCCTTTACACTCTTGGATTTAAGCATATTGCTCGAAATTCCAGCCTCATTTGCCATATTGTTTGCATAAAAACCTAGGAACCGTTTTCGACCATAAGAGGACTCCATTCATTCGGCGGTATATACATCTTTGAGTAAATTGCAAAATCGTCCCTAAGTTTGCCCAAATTGCACGTTTCGTCCCAAATGTTTGGAAAGTGCAAGAATCGTCCCTAGGAAACTTTTGGGCAAAATCGTCCCAGCCTACATTAAATGACTAAAATACCCTCTCTCTATATTACTTTTCGGTTTCTTGCACCAATGGTCCCTATGTTTCATGATTTTGCAATTTAGTCCTTTTTTTTCTAATTTAACTTTTAGTATTAGTATTAATTTTTATACGTTTTCGTCCGTTTTTAAGTTTTGTCCTTTTCTTACGTTTTCTCATGTTTTTCCGTTTTCATACGTTTTTTTTCGTTTTCTTACGTTTTGTCCGTTTGTCCATTTTTTACGTTTTTATGCTTTCTAACGTTTTTCTGTTTTGTCCGTTTTTATCACGTTCTTCCGTTTCATATATTTCGTTCGTTCTTTTCCGTTTTTGTATGTTTTCTCACGTTTTGTCTGTTTCACACGTTTTGTCCGCTTTGTCCTTTTTACGTTTTTTCTCACATTTTCTCACGTTTTCCATTTCGTGCGTTTTGTCCGTTTTTCACGTTTTATCCATTTCATACGTTCGTCCCTTTTCTTACATTTTTCTGTTTTCATAAGTTTTGTCTATTTTTATCGATTTCGTCCGTTTTTATACATTTTAGCCCGTTTTTATAAGTTTTCGTCCGTCTTTCTTCGTTTTTTTATTTTCATACGTTTTATCGTTTCGCCGTTTTCACGTTTTCATCCATTTTCGATCGCTATTCTTTCGTTTTGTTCATTTCTTACGTTTTCCGTTTTCATCGTTTCACCCGTTTTATAACGGGTGACACGATGAAAACCGTTAAAACGGGTGAAACGTGAAAAAGGAAAAACGTAAGAGAAGCGGACAAAATGTAAAAGCGAGGCGAAACGTATTAAACGGATGAAAGCATAAGAAATGAACAAAAGCGTGAAAACGGACAAAACATACGAAACGGAAAAACGCGAGAAACGGACAAAATGGATAAAACAAACAAAAACTAAAAAAACGAGCGAAATGGATGAAAACGATAAACACGTATGAAAATGAAAAACGAAGAAAACGGACGAAAACGATAAATGTATAAAAGCGGACGAAAACGTGTAAAAGCGGACAAACACGTATGAAAACGAAAACGAAGAAAACGTGTGAAAACGTAAAAGCGTAAGAAAAGCGGACAAAACGTCGAAACGAAAAGCGTGAGAAAAGCAGACAAAAACGTGAGAAAACCGACAAAAGCGTAAAAATAGGACAAACGGACAAAACGTAAGAAAACGGACAAAAGTATGAAAGCGGACAAAATGTGAGAAAACGGACAAAACGTAAGAAAAGCGTAAGAAAATCGGACGAAACTTATGAAAACGGAAGAACGTGATACAAATGGACAAAAGCGTGCAAACGGAAGCGTGAAGAAAGCGGACAAAAACGTAAAAAGCGAACAAAAGCGTAAGAAAAGCGGACAAAAGCGTATGAAAGCGGAAAAACATGAGAAAAGCGGACAAAAGCGTAAAAGCGGAAAACGTAAAAAATAATACTAATATTAATAGTTAATTTAAAAAAAAAGACTAAATTTGCAGAATCTGGCGAAACACAAGGACCATTTGCGCAAGAAATTGAAAAGTAATATAGAGACAAGGGTATTTTAGTCATTTGATCTAGGCCAGGGACGATTTTTTCCCCAAAATTTTCCCACAAGGACGATCCTTGCACTTTCCAAACGTTTGGGATGAAACGTGCAATTTGGCCAAACTTTAGGGACGATTTTTGCAATTTACTCTACATCTTTTCTCCATTTATTTTCCTCCCTTTTGTTGTTTCTGATGAGAATTATAAAGATTGCACTTCGTTGCAATTATAAGTATAGTCTATTATTTATATTTGTATGGTTATAATTAACTTTCTTTTTATTGCTTATTGCACCAAAACCACCACCACCCAATGTGGTGGGTGGTATGTTTAGTCGTCGACCACCAAATAGGTTTTAACGAAGTTCATTTGTGTGTATGTAAGTGTGTATTTGTATTTAAATGATGTATGTTTATGTGGTGGATTTAGTGGTACTTATTACGGGGATTTAGTGGTTGTTTGATGGTGAGAGTGGATGTTGACGTGACACATGACCACTCCTCTAATTACATCCACTCATAGATGGCACAAGTTAAAGGGGGCCTAGGAAACGACGATGTCAAATAAAGAGTGACAGGGTTAGGTGTGAAATAAAGTAGTTTTGGTGTGATGTAGGTGACAGAGTACATGTGATAACGCTACACGCGTCGTTCGGGGTCAAAGGAACTTCCTTTTCTTCGAGCAAGTTTTATAACACCCTAGGCAGTGAACCTAATCGTTGTAGTGTAGTATTAGGGTAAGCCACGGTATTGATATCGTTCTCTAGGGAATAGGAATGCTAGTGAGAAGTTACTACGCTAAGGTTGGGGTTGAGGAAGATTATTTTTATCTTTTATGTTTTTAGAAATTGAAAAGGTCTGAATCTCGGGTTTGGATTTGGGGTTGGTATTTCTACCAATTACTCTACTTATCTAATTATCTAATCTAAGGTGTATGTAGTCTATGTCTAATTATTGTGTGCTCGTATGATAGTTTAAAGATGTGTTTACTTAGGTTTTATTACTCCTTAATTATCTCCTATTGATGGTTGAATTGTCACGTCCTTATTCTTAATCGCGTTGTGTGTCTAAAGTCGTAGGGTATGCGTTTGTCCTAACTCTTTGAAACTACCAAAGGGTCTCGTCTACAAAATCTCTAGGAATTATAAACTCTAACTCTAAGGTACTCTTTGGATGGTTTAGCCTACAACTACTCTATGTGTTATAGTCTAAGGTTCACAAAGATTAATCAAGCATTAACTACACAACGAATGACCTATCGCATTACTAGATCATTAACAATTAAGATAAGAGACAACCAATCAATATTCAATAATTAAGTTTCATATTCCCTAAGCAAACACTCAAGTAAATTAGCCGGACATGGAGAACATGCGAGCATACACACAAATAATTGAAGACATAATTGAATTAATGAAGTAAACACTTATCTTGATGTAAGATAGGGTTTGGAACCCTAAAATCTGTACAAGATGACCTTTAGTTCGGTTTAGGTTTTACTCAAAAGACTACACACTCAAAACTAAAAATTCGGATTCTATATATAAGATTACAATCGTGACGGCGTCACCTTATGATTTGTGACGTCGTCGGGTCGCCTTCATTAGGGTTTCGTCTTGGCCACGTTAGTCTTGCGGCGTCACCTTATGCTTGTGGCGCCGTCCTCTTCGACCTCTCGCGCCGTCTGGATCAAATCTAGGCCGTTTGAGTGCCACGACCTACTCTTTTAAAACCCGACACCGTCACTTGAAAATAAGCAATTTAGCTCTTGTATCGTCACAACATGTGCTCCGACGGCGTCAAGGGTAACACGGACGCCGTCCCCTATATTCAAAGATCATCGAGTGGCTCGATTCTTGACTTTAGCCATTTTCTTCAGTATATCCGCGCATTTTAGTCAAATAAGTATCATTCCAGCAATTTGCCTTCAAGAGACCTAAAAGTGAAAAGGCGATATTAAGTAATAACGGATACAAAAGTGATTAAATAAGGGCTTAAACGACCCTCAAAAGGTACATTTAAAACCTTATCAAATATCCCTACACTTGGTATTTGCTTGTCCTCAAGAAAATGTGCTTTTAGCCAATTAATTTATAAGTTAGGGGTCATGAAGCATTGGTTTAAAACAATCCACAACACATATAAGCCCCAAAAAATCATAACAAGCACGGAAATTACATACTAGAACCTCACATGGGGTGTTTGGATACTCGCATCTCTCGGGTGTATATGAAATATAACAAGTTGGAAATGGAAGATAAACACTCATTAACCGGTCCTAGTACATAGATTACCATAGGCTTGAGAATAGATCAAACCTCCATCGCTTTGGCGTAGCACCTAGGAAAGACTATCAAAGATGTCTTTAAAGGGTTGTAATGTTAGGCTTACGGTAGGAAACAAAGGGTTTGGTGGGATAGGCTATTTAGTGGTGGCAAGTCAAAATCTTTATGTTACAAGCATCTGAAGAATGGCATTGCTAAACCAAGACTCGACACTCTAAACTCTAGGTAACTGAAGCAAACAAACATAAATTTAAAGATAGATGTAGGATGGTAGCCCGTATGTTTTTTTTTTTTTTTTTTTTTTTTTTTCAATACACTTTTACTCTACTATCCTCTACGATAACATCAAAATGATAGGGATTTATAGGCACATCCCTACACTTGAGTTTTTATTACTCTAACACTAATTTGACCCGAATTGAAAAGATCAAAACACTTGGAGTACATTATTACGCAAATAAAGGGAATTTGAATTCAACGTTCCCTTCCCGTCATTTTATAAACTTTAACTTTTCCCATGAGTCCCAATCGTCCCAAAAATGTGTACAAAGGTATGACTCGACTTAGCAACTCATGCAAGCAACTAGATAATTGAACTAAGGGTTTAGTGTGATAACAATAATGCACTAAAAGTGAGTGCATACAAGGTAGGCTAAGGCGATTTGGGTATACATTTGGGGTGGGGTGTAAACAATGTTCTTCATTGATATTCGGAAAACCGAAACATCACAAGAACCGCGAAAGGGATAGGCTCGAGGGTTAACTAGGGGTATCGTGTACTAAAAATGAGTACAACGCAAAGGTGTGGGGAATTAATCAACGATGTGGAAGAAGCAATTATATTACGGTATCAAACAAGGGTTATCCTAATGCCTCTTATCATTTAGTTATTCCTAACTACACAAGTGTAGTCTTACTAGCGATCTCGGGATGCATCACAAAACAAGTTCTAGAATCTATTATACTACGGTTCACACACTAAGCATTAAAGATGAATGCTTCAATTCCTACTAATCTAAGGCGATCATCACATTTTTGTGGAATTTAGGTAGTAAAGGGTTTTGTGCTAGTCATGTAACTTCCTATCCGTGAGACGCTTTTGTTAAGACTAATGGCCCACTCCTATATGTCATGAAAAATTTTTAAATTTGGTACCAAAATTACCCTAACCGACATTTTCTCATGGTTTATTACACAAATACAATTGGACAAAGCAAATAATCAAGGATAAGCATAGTTTCAAAGTTCCCGTTTATTTTCCCTCCTACACTTAAACCGAATATTGTCCCCAATGTTCCCGAAAGTATCAAAGTTATGATAATAGAAGGTAATTAAAACGAAAGAAACTAATACTCCCCGATTAGCTCGGTAGGATCCGTGTAAAGTGGTGGTTAAATACTTTCCAAGAAGAATGTATGCGTGAAAAGCTCCTTCCAATCTTATGTATCTTCTTCTTAATAAATTAAACATGCACACTTGAAGAAAACAAACTAAACCTTCGTAAAATCGCGGTAATAATATATATAAGACTCTACTAAACTAGGATATAATGCTTGTGGAATGGATGTTTACAATTTCGGAAAATTAAGACCGAAAAATTCCAAAAATTTATAAGTGGCTCGAAAACGAGAAAAAAGTAATCTGTTGTTTTACTCCTTTCGACGCCGTCAGTTGCGATCCCGACGGTCGGTTATCGACAAAAGCGGTCTGCGATTTTCGGAAAAATTTGGAAAATTTACATCTTTAGACTCGATACAAGCATTTGACTCGAACAAAACACATATATATCTTTTAACTAATTGCAATTCTCATGTTCACGTTTCTTTTGAAAACGTGTGTAATCCTCCCTACACTTATCCTTTATGTAAAATACCTTTATATGCAATTAAGGCGAGGTTAAAACAAAATAAAGCATTTTACAAATTTAAACATGAGAATAAGCAATCAACAAAAGATATATGACACTAACAAGCAAACAATTAAGCATGGGTTGCCTCCCATGAAGCGCTTTTCTTTATTTATGAGTCTTGTAGCTAGACTCGTAATCGTGCTCTTCACGTGACTTCATTACCGTCATCTCCTTCCTTATGACGGTCTCTATTGGGAATTCCATGTTGTAAGAGTGCCCTATGATGCACCTTTCTAAGAGGTCGTCCTCTCCCAATTGGTTCTATATTTCGGTCCTAAGTTCAAGCAATCCTTATAGAATCCAAAATCTTAGCCATAACATAATCTACTCCTTTTCCTTATCCTCATTATTCCTATAATAGACCGACAGTTTAAGTTCCTTTTCATCATTAGAGAGTGATGAAAACTTCTCAATCTTAAACGAATTTGGTAAGCTATGTCATCGGTCTCATCCTTGAACCGCACTATTCCTAACGATGGATCATAAGTCATCCTTGCTTTCTATGAAAGGTTTCCTAGATTTGTTGAGTTTATGATATATAAAATACAATAAAACATAAAGACATCAAGAGTACACAGCGGAAGACTTAAGATCATAACAAATAAATTAATTAACTGAAAGTATGCGTAACGTACCTCTTGCGAATGTCAAATCCCTCGAGCAAAGCAAAACAACCCTCGAGCAAAGCAAAACAAAGAAGTACTAATTGGTGTAAGAATAATGTCTTACAACCACGTTCTTGTACACACGAATTAACCAACGAATCAAGCGATTGCTAGATCTAACACAAGTCCTCGTTTAAGAAAAACGAAACCAAACTCCCTTACAAGTGGGGTGTTCGGCCGATTGGGACAAGAGAGAGAGAGAGAGATCTAGGGTTAATTCAATGCACAAGTGTATGAAACCCTAGAACCTAACCTCTTTATATACTAGTAGGTAAACTTAGGGAACAAGTTAGGGATTAGGCCTTGAAAGCCCCATATGGCCGGCCATGTAGAAAGCCCAAAGCCAAACCCATAACTTTTCCAAGTTTTCCATTTCTAGTCCTTTCTCTTTTCATTTAACGGTCGTTAGTCATTTTCCATTAAATACTTAACGATCGTTAACCGGACTTAATGTGCAATAATTAATCGTAAACATAAACATTAATTATTAACTTTAATTCTCATTCGCTAATGTGTGCAATCCGTGGTCACGAGTTCGAATCCGGACATTCACATGTTCGTAAATATATACATTCCAACAGACCCCACTTGGATATGTTTACAAAGCGTGAAATGACATTGGTTAGCGTCTAGCAACACGCCAATGCCCCGGTACAACTCGTGTATGGTTTTCGGAGAAAACCAAGTTTGATGATTCATCATCATATTCATCCTTTGTTTCTAATACCATGTTAATAAGAATATGGATCTCACTCATTTCTTAATTAACTATTCATTTCTCGCTTTATGTGATTGATTAAGATTACCAATTCTTCCGAACATATTCCGAAGACCTTGGGCATGGCCATGCAAACATCTTAACAACCCTACGAGGGCCCAAGAGTATTATACTTCAAAATAAATTTGAAGGAAACAAATCCCATTTTGACTACAAGCGAGATTCATAAATTTCGCAACACTTCGAAAACAACCCTTATAACTACCCGCCACGTATAGCGTTAGATTGCTTCACAAAATGCACTACATCCATGACATATCTCTTGTATCTCAAGTCGAGGATAAATATCCATGATATACTTAATGACAAAGATCCATAAAGTATCATCATGTGAGTGGGATAAGTCCTATACTCAATTCATTGAATATCATCGAAATTAGTCATGCTACGCATCAATATACTTTCAAGTATATTATAACTAATACTCAGATTTGTCTTAATTCAATATCATTCCCATGTTATTGATTGACAACGGACTATTTAGAATAACTTAAGTTATTCATGGATTTAAACATGCAAACATAGGACACAATATTATAAATGAAATTAAACGTATACCGTACTTTAATTCATTATAAATAATAATTGTTTAACATCCTTTATCCAAATACTAAATAGATCAATGCATGATAATACTAGTTAATAAATTTTGCCACAAGTCATGAGAATCATACTTGTTGACAAGGCATAATTTCAATTAACTTTGATCTATAGGAATTTTGAGAATACTTATTTCAAAAATTCAATAAGTGAATTTCTTGTATATGTTTACACATATCTTGATATTGTCATATCATTCCATAAGGTGCGTGATAACCGAACCACCCTTTTATGACAATCATCTTTCAAAACTTTAAAGTTTTAAAGTATTCTTTTCTTTAATGTATAATGCAACTATGCTCTAGTTGAGCATAACTAGTCAACATGGTCATCATCAAGGATACCATGACTAGAATTGAGTGTCATCTCAATTATACCAAGCATCATTGTGTACAACAATATGCTCTTTAAACGTCCGTAAACTTGAGCAGTTATAGTGTAATGTTGGTGCCTACCAAACTCAAGTTTGTTGGCAATGACAATTATGAAATAATTGCCATATTTCCATCCATAGAATCTAGGAGCATCTCCGGATCGTGGAATGTGATTCTAAATCCAAACATATTCCTTTTAAAATATTTATTACACTAACAACTTTCAATGTTGTCAAATCATCTTGTAATCAAGCATGACACAACAATCTTATACACAACATGATGTTCATGATGAATCTTCAAGTTAAACTTTAAGATCTCATCTATCTTGTCAAAGATATGTATTCATCATGTTCTATTAGACTCATTTATTTACCGCATATGTTTATAATAATAAACATATTTTTCAAGGTTATATATCTTATTTCCAAATCTTACAAACGAAGTTCATTCCCAACTAAAACTTAATTTAGGTGGAATGTAGTTGCCCATACAACATATAAGATTTAAAATAATACTCCCACTAGCTTTTAGGAATACTTATGAGCTATCTTATTTTAATTATTAAATCAAACATGGATTTAATATCAAACATAAGAAACATCTCTTAGATGCTTGCATATATCCATTCATGGATTCTTGCGGTTTGTACATATCCAAGGATTATTTGAATTCATAAAACTTCTTTGTATTACTCATCGTCCTCATAAAAGTAATTCCACAACAAAGAGTTATGACATTCATTGTCAAAATTTCATATCAATGAAACTAAGTATGACAATTATAATCTTTATACTTCTATTTAATGTATCTAGTAAAGAATATTCAATCATAGTTAATTGCTTAAATATGATTAATATTATTATCACTAGACATGCATTAAATATGTGTACAATATTGTCCATATGATTTCTACATAAAGATTTAAACCACTAGGGTTTCCATCCTTTGAAGAAACTCATATTCATTATTAAGATAAACCAAGTATCTAAAGTTGATTATCTTTATGGACAGCATCTCAACATTCATAGTATGATTGATTTACCACAATTCAACATTTGATAAATTCATCATTATGATTAACGAGCTTACCATGATCCTCAGAACTCATATTCCTCAAGATATTAAATATCCGAGATATCCTTACGAATCTATGAATGACAATTCCATCATATTAAGGTCTATCATTTTCATGTTTAGCCTCATTATGATATTTGCTAGTGCATTTTAGAAGATTATGTATTTTTGTAATTCAATCTTTCAAGATCTAAACAAAATCCCACTTGCCTTTTAAAAATTTAAAGATTACCTTTAAATAGTTTATCAAGTAGAGCAACAATACATTGTTCTCTTTTGGGATACTACAAAAACATTGACAGCTTCCTAACATTAGTTTGTTACAACTCACTCTATAAGTAGTTTAACAAATTCGAACTTCATTATAAGACTTAATGTGATTCATCACATTCCATAAACAAATGGTGTCTTATCAATCTTCTAGGTTGGAGTCTTATTGAGTATATTCAATCTATACTCAATCTACTAACCTTGATAACTTTTGGAAGAAACTATAGTTATCTTGAATCAAACATGCCAATAGATTTTGATTCTTCTAATCGAACATACCATAAGTATATGGTATTTCATTAGAATTAATATTGTAAGATAATCTAACAATATCTAAGATAACATCTACTATTTGGCTTACCTATTTACCAATAAAGTAAAACTTAATGGTACAATAGAATTACCAAGTCAATTGCATGTATTATAACACAAGTATTTTTGACCAAGTCAAAAGACAAAACAGTTATAATCCCACTATACGTTATAAGTCATTGATCACCTCATTGACTTCGTGCATATGTCTTAAAACATAGCAAGTTAACGTCTTACTTTATATTGTAAGTCTTGTATTAACAGACTTCATGTTTGTGACTTTACAAAATCATAAACATTTATAATTAAAGTAATTATGAACACCACCTCGGGTTTCAATTAATATTTCAAGTTAATATTTACTACATATATTTAAGTCATTCAACGAATACTCAAATTCAAAGTAGTATCAGATTACTTCATTTAATTATGTCATTCCATGAAATGTTCAATGTAAGAAACTGCAGAATCATCCATGCTCGTTCTCACGACACGTGGATATTTTACCTTGGGCTACAATCTAGTTCACGTTCTCACGTAACATAAATTGTAACTACAAGTGTTTCTTAAATATTGAAAGACATAAATATTTAAAATAAAGTAGTCTTTGTTATTATCTTGACACATGTTCTTAATAGGGCAATCATACACATTTAAATGTATAATTCCTATTAGAACGTTACTCTCTTACCTTGCGGTCAAGAGAATCTATTTAAATCATATTTATATGTGTTGTACCTTGCACACAATCAAGATTTCTCCCACTTGTGCTTGGAACAACATCATGTAGCAGATAAACAACACGATACACGTTCGTTTATTTGATTAATATGATTTGTGTCATAGATATAACAAGTAGATGTAGGACTATATTGATTAGTAAGGAAACGCACATGACAATCCTTGAAATCCATAAGTGCCTACAATTGGAAAGTAATTATCTTTGAAGATAATCTGGGTTACTACACAGGAAATAAGGCTTGTAGCTCCCACTGAATTAGAAATCATTAAAACAACTTCTTATTCAGTAATGCAACACAAATGCTCCCACTGAATCTGACAACATTGTAAGTGTTGCATAACCAGTGAAAACAACTTGCTTGCTATTTACTTTCCTACACCTTTAAAGAACCATACGTAATCATTACTAAGATACTAAAAGGTGTGTTCTACTCTAAGAATGATGGGTTATCCATCAATGTTATTAACTTGAAAAATTGGGTATGCAATTTCTTCCTCAATCAGCCTACCATCCCCCGGTATGTATACCTTTAAAGGCTAAAGCAAAACAACTAGATAAAATATGCTAGTTTGCCTTTTACCAATTTTCGCGGTAATTAGTCTAGCTTCTAATTTAGTAACTCATATACATGTTTTCCGGTTAACCAACATTCATGTTGTTACAAAGGATTCATTCACCAAATGAGGGTAATGAAATCTTTATGGAAAATAAGATGTGCAATTCATTGCTATGAGTTACATTAGAATTTAGACAATTCAAATGTTCCTATTATACCTTTCTCATTCATGAAAAGGAATAGGATTGAGTCTCATGCTTCTCCCATGGAAAAGAGACTTCGTTTGTCTTTTCGGTAAATTATTCTCGATCAAACAATGTTTGAAAGCAGAATGGAGCAATTTATTGATCAAAGACTAAACTTTGTTTACGGTTAAATGTTGCAATTATACATTCAAAAGAATTACAAAATTCAATTTAGTATTTTCGATAATTAACCTTTTCAAGAAAATTAATTACCCATGGTTCATAAGCATATAACCATTTAATTTTCATTGAAAACTAGGATCCAAATTGTCATAATCTCATCACATCGGTTGATCCGCTAGTAATGAACCTTATACAAAGTGGTAGAGCTTTTGCTCAATTGCCAATTTCAATTGCAATTCCTAGATTTATGGGATTTACATATAGCCAATTTCAATTGCCATGTAAACATGTTTTATCCCATCTTATGCCTTGAGTTGCCGTTCTCACTACAAAACTCAATTAAGTTGTCCAACTTAAGCGCAAAATCGTCCATGCCCGTTCTCACGACACGTGGACATTTTACCCTTTGATTACGATCTAAGTCACGATCTCACGCAAATAAAAGGTAATCTTAGGTGTTTCCGTTTCGTTGGATGGCATATAACTTAAATTAAAGGGTAATAATTTTGATGTAAAATCAAATATGTACAAAATGTCATGCATTCATCTTTGTAGCATAGTTTTTATTAAAACATTTATATCTTGTTTTAATGTTTAAGTTTTCATCATCAAACTTTAATTGAGGTATTGGTTTCACCAATCAAGGAATTTAGTGTTAATTATCATCCATTATACCGTACTTTTGCATAAGTGTAAACACTTAGTGTTTCGGATAATTACCACCAAGTGGCGCATGGAATTAAAACTAATTCGCCTTAAGATGAGCTTGCACATTTAATGGCTTACTAAGTAGCTCCACTCGAACTTACAGAGGGAGAGGACTGTGCACGCGCTAAAGCACAACCTTAGACATCCATTCGATGTGACTATGCGCACTTCTTTAAACCCCTTTTATTAGTTCATTCTCATGGGTGAGCCGTTCGGTCATTTGTACCAAAGTCATCAATCAATTAAACGATTATGATTACTATTCTTAAAATACATGTTTCACCATTGTTTAGGTCGGTTTATTTTTCTTGTAAAAATACCCTTGTTAGAAAACACAAACAAGCAAGTATTTATAAAATAAACAAATAAACAATGAATGCATAACAAATAAAAGTCATGCATATCAAATAGCCACATGCAAACGTTTTTGATAAATCTTATTAAATTAATAATGATGGAGGTCTTCCCAATTTTAGATCTATCAAAATTTAGTGTATATCACTTAAACAAGAAAGACATACAATAAAAGCAGATCCATGATAAAACATGCAGATAATTATCATGGACATAAAATTACACTTAACAATTAATGCAATTAAAACAGAGTTACGCATATACACATAAAGTTGCATGCATCTTAGGGTTTCTAATCCAATTAAAACTTTAGTTTACAAAACCCTAATTAGGGTACCAAAATAAACGCCCCCTATAAAAATTAGGGTTTAGGATTGCAAACCCTAGATCTATGCATACAAAAATAACACATTCATGTTTATTTTAATTATGTGTTTGATAATTAATTACTTGTTATACAAGGCTCGTGATGCCTTGTTGAGTTTATGATATATAAAATACAATAAAACATAAAGACATCAAGAGTACACAATGGAAGACTTAAGATCATAACAAATAAATTAATTAAGCGAAAGTATGCGTAACGTACCTCTTGCGAATGTCAAATCCCTCGAGCAAAGCAAAACAACCCTCGAGCAAAGCAAAACAAAGAAGTACTAATTGGTGTAAGAATAATGTCTTACAACCACGTTCTTGTACACACGAGTTAACCAACGAATCAAGCGATTGCTAGATCTAACACAAGTCCTCGTTTAAGAAAACGAAACCAAACTCCCTTACAAGTGGGGTGTTCGGCCGATTGGGACAAGAGAGGAGAAGGAGAGATCTAGGGTTAATTCAATGCACAAGTGTATGAAACCCTAGAACCTAACCTCTTTATATACTAGTAGGTAAACTTAGGGAACAAGTTGGGATTAGGCCTTGAAAGCCCCATATGGCCGGCCATGTAGAAAGCCCAAAGCCAAACCCATAACTTTTCCAAGTTTTCCATTTCTAGTCCTTTCTCTTTTCATTTAACGGTCGTTAGTCATTTTTCCATTAAATACTTAACGATCGTTAACCGGACTTAATGTGCAATAATTAATCGTAAACATAAACATTAACTTTATTAACTTTAATCCCGTGGTCACGAGTTCATTCGCTAATGTTGTGCAAATCCCAATGTTTTGTTGGTCATGGGGGCCATGAGTTCGAATCTTTAGTTTGACATTCACATGTCTCGGGTGTCATTGAAATTCCTATATACATTTCCAACGCGAGGATGCGTAGTCAACGGAAGCATGTTCGGGAATCGGGTGCAAGTCGCATGTTATGAGGATCACTACACGGCTCACACGAGGAAGAAACTTTGTTCACATGGCGTGAAGACTTAGGATTTTCGTAGGAGCTCATTAGGAATTTTACTTGATCTTCAAGTTCGAGCATCCTACGGTCGGAAGGTTGTGAGTCTATGGGAGGCAAAGAGATTGCCTTAACGGTTTTGGGCAACTCACGGGGTCATTCCAACTTTCGTTGTCATAGAGAGCAAGGTCCTCCCCATGATTCTTCCGCGTGAGATCACTAAGTTTTCCACCGGCCGCTTGGTCAATGGATCGCTTGGTGGGGAGTTGACATGATCATAGAAAAGTTGGACTTGGAGCCAAAGATCAATGCCGTGATGAGGACTTTATGAAGTAAGTCCTTGAATCGAGCCCATGCTTCAGAGAGATTCACCTTGACGTTGTTGGAACATCAAGATGTCATTCCTAAGCTTAGTGGTTCTCCCCGGTGGGAAAAATTGAGCAAGGAAACGAGAGGTGAGATCATCCCAACTTGAGATGGATCCGGCGGGAAGTCGCTCAAGCCAATTACTAGCTTGGTCCCGTAAAGAGCATTGGAAGAGATGCAGACGCGTGGTCTCCCGAATAGTAGCATCAAGGTCGATGGAATCGACAATTTTAAGGAAATCCTTAAGATGCTGATTAGGATCTTCGGAACGAAGTCCATGGAATGCACATCCGTTTTGCACCAACCGGATGGTGTCGGATCGCAGGCCGTAGTTTGGGCTTGGTCGGAAGCTCAATGGTTTTCCTATAGCCTAGGTGGCTTGGTCTAGAGTATTCACCAAGAGTACGGCCTCTTGGTGGGTCATTTGTGGTAGGTTGATGAATGGTGGTTGGTTATCACCTTCCATGATGAAAAGTGATGGGGTTACGAACAAAGGTCACGAAGAAGGGGATAGACTACGAGGAAGCTAAAATGAGAAAAATTTACTTGATAGGAATCAAGCAGAGAAACATAAACGGTGGACTACTAACTAGCTATTCTATTCCCAGCCGCGCCAAAAACTTGATAACGCCACACGCGCGCGTTCGGGGTCAAAGGAACTTCCTTTTCTTGAGCAAGTTTTATAACACCCTAGGCGGTGAACCTAATCGTTGTAGTGTAGTATTAGGGTAAGCCACGGGTATTGATATCGTTCTCTAGGGAATAGGAATGCTAGTGAGAAGTTACTACGCTAAGGTTGCGGTTGAGGAAGATTATTTTTATCTTTTATGTTTTTAGAAATTGAAAAGGTACGAATCTCGGGGTTTGGATTTGGGGTTGGTACTTCACCGATTACTCTACTTATCTAATTATCTAATCTAAGGTGTATGTAGTCTATCTCTAATTATTGTGTGCTCGTATGATAGTTTAAAGATGTGTTTACTTAGGTTTTATTACTCCTTAATTATCTCCTATTGATGGTTGAATTGTCACGTCCTTATTCTTAATCGCGTTGTGTGTCTAAAGTCGTAGGGTATGCGTTTGTCCCTAACTCTTTGAAACTACCAAAGGGTCTCGTCTACAAAATCTCTAGGAATTATAAACTCTAACTCTAAGGTACTCTTTGGATGGTTTAGCCTACAACTACTCTATGTATTATAGTCTAAGGTTCACAAAGATTAATCAAGCATTAACTACACAACGAATGACCTATCGCATTACTAGATCATTAACAATTAAGATAAGAGACAACCAATCAATATTCAATAATTAAGTTTCATATTCCTAAGCAAACACACAAGTAAATTAGCGGACATGGAGAACATGCAAGCATACACACAAATAATTGAAGACATAATTGAATTAATGAAGTAAAACACTTATCTTGATGTAGTTAGGGTTTGGAACCCTAAAATATTGTACAAGACAGCCTTGGTTGGTTTAGGTTTTTACTCCAAAAGACTACACATCGAAAACTAAAAATTCGGATTCTATATATAAGATTACAATGTGACGGCGTCACCTTATGATTTGTGACGTCATTAGGGTTTCGTCTTGGCCACGTTAGTCTTGCGGCGTCACCTTATGCTTGTGGACGTCCTCTTCACCTCGACGCCGTCTCGGATCAAATGTAGGCCGTCGAGTGCGACGACCTACTCTTTAAAGCTCGACACCGCCACTTGAAAATAAGCAATTTGGCTCTTGTATCGTCACAACATGTGCTCCGACGGCCTCGCAGGTAACACCTAACGCCGTCCCTTGTATTTCAAGCGATCCAGGTGGCTCGATTCTTGAATTTGGCCATTTTCTTCAGATATCCCGCCTTTTCGTCCAAATAAGTGCCATTCCAGCAATTTGCCTTCAAGAGACCTAAAAGTGAAAAGGAACGATATTAAGTAATAACGGATACAAAAGTGATCAAATAAGGGCTTAAACGACCCCTCAAAAAGGTACATTTTAAAACCTTATCAACATGGTATGTGTCTCATTTCCTTTGTGTGAAAATAAACCCGAATACTTTAAGATCCACACAAACACCAAAAGAGCATGGTAGTTAAAATCCCGATCTTGATCTTAAGATCTTACGGTTATATGATACTACGTAGCAAAAACGACATGATCTTACATAAGATCTTTGCGAGCTTAAGATCTCATAGGATCTCGATCTTGATGATAGATCTTTGGGTCTAATCCGATGTGATTTTACTTTTCTCGAACAACAAACTAAAAACTACAATTTTATGAGTTATGTTTTATAAACTTTAAAAGACAACATGCTAATCTTTTTAAACATTCCAAAATTATAGTTTAGGTCAACATTTTCATGAAACATTTCTATAACTTTGTGTTTATAAATATATACTTATTTGAAGATCTGTATAATATTAAAAGGCTATCAAGAAAATGAAATCTTAATTTGATCTCACAATCTCGATCTTGCAAAAACGAAAATGATCATGTGTAAGATCCCGATCTTGAAAATCTTGCAAAGAGGATTCTTCAACATATAACGAAAAGATACATTTGTTTAGAATTTATAAACCTAAAAAATAAGTAATCTTGTTAAATAAAATTACTTTTATTTATAAAAAAACACTTATTTCAATATTTAAATACTTATTATTTAAACAATTAATTTCTTCACTCCCACTTACTCTACTCTCAAATATAAATAAAAAAATATTGCATAAACAAATTGTCGGAAAAATTGTTGCCACTATACGCGGGTAATCGTGTAGTTTATTCCAAAATATCCAAAAACCACTTATTTTTAAGCAATAACATAAGCAAAAGAATAAGCAAAGTTAGTGTTGATACATTTAAATACATAAAAAAACCACCTTACTTTTCTTCTTCAAATCATCAAATCAAATTAGTCCTCGTAACTTATTTCAGCTAAATTTCTAATCTCATCTTAATTAATCACGAAATGTTATAGAAATTCAATCTTTTATGAATTTATTTTTAGGGATTTGATTTGATTGATTGAATGACAACACAAAGTGGACATAGACCTATGAATAATAATTTCCCCAAATTATAACCCTAACCCTAATTACGTTCGATAATTTACAAAACTTGCAATTAAATCGTCCCTCGAATACGGTGAATGTGGCGAATGGACGCGTGGTCCTCCGCCGCTCGGTGCTCGCCCGAACCGCTTGGTGTTGGCCCGAGAGGACCTCCAAGGTACATTGCCTAATAGACCGGTGGCGGTAATGTGGGTCCTCGTCCGGTCCGTTTGCATCTAGTGGTTCGCATGTGCGCCGTTAGGTGGTGGTGTGATGAGTAATGGGTTGCCGCAGAGTCTTTGGTGGTGGTCCGCCACCGCAAACTATGTTGTCGTTTTGGGAGGTGAGATTGGGAGTGAGAATCGGATGAGAGGGCCGAGTTTTGGAGGGCGGTGAGAGGGGATCTTGCGCCTTCTAGATCGCCGACGTTTAGTGCACCGCCGCCGCTTCCTTGGTCTGCGTATTTGTATGGTTATAAATAATTTTTATTTGTTTTTTGTTTTGATTGCTTATTACACCACCACCCACCCACCCACCCAATTTGGTGGGTGGCAGGTTTACTCGTCGACCACCAAATGGGTTTTAAAGAAGTTCATTTGTATGTGTATTTGAGTGTGTATTTGGGTTTAAATGATGCATGTTTAAGTGGTGGATTTAGTGGTCCTTATTAAGGACATTTAGTGGTGAGTTTGCTGGTGAGAGTGGATGTTGACGTGGCATCCGACCACACCAATGACCACACCTCTAATTACATCTACTCTTAGATGGCACGAGTTAGAGGGGGCCTAGGAAACGACAATGTCAAATTAGGGGTGATAGGGTTAGGTGTGAAACAAAGTAGTTTTAGCGGGATGTAGGTGACAGAGTGCGTGGTATGTGTCTCATTTCATGTGTGTGAAAATAAATCCGAATACTTTAAGATCCACACAAACACCAAAAAAGCATGATTGTTAAAATCCCGATCATGATCTTACGATTATATGATACTTCATAGCAAAAATGATCGCGATCAAGCTCAAGATCTTATAAGGTCCCGATCTTAACCATATGATCTTTAGATATAATCCCGATCTTAACTACATAGCAAAAATTTTCTCGAACATTAAACTAAAAAACTACAATCTTATGATTTATGTTTTATCAACTTTAAAAAACAACATGCTAATCTTTTTAAATATTTCATAATTATAATTTAGGACAACATATTCATGAAACATTTCTATATGATATATACTAATTTGAAGATTTGTATAATATTATTAAGAAAACGACATTTCAATCTGATCTTACGATCTCTATTTTGGAAAGACAAAAATTATCCTATGTAAGATCTCGATCTTGAAAATCTTGCCAAAAAGGATTCATCAACATATACAGAGAAGATACATTTGTTTAAAACTTATAAATTTAAAAAATAAGTAATGTTGTTAAACAAAAAAACTTTTATTCATAAAAAATACATTTATTTAAATATTTAAATATTTATTACAATTTAAACTATTAATTTCTTCACTCCCACCTGCTCTACGCCCATATATAAAAAAAAACATTGCATACACAAATTGATGCTAGTATAATCTGTTGCCACTATACGCAGGCGGGTAATCGTGTAGTTTATTATTCCAAAACATCCTAAAACCACTTATTTTTAAGCAATGACCTAAGCAAAAGAATAAGCAAAGTTAGTGTTGATACACTTAAATACACCAAAAGAATAAGCAAAGTTAGCACGGGTACTCGTACTAATAATAATACACTAGTAGGTACCCAGCGTTGCGGCAGCAAGTACTACGAAATAAAAGTTTTCGATGAATAATGTATTTTAGTTTATTATGTTCTTTTAACAATAAATTTACGGATATCAAGAATTTCAGATAGCTCGTGCCCATTCGGCTCGAACCCGTTAACCCGTTTCTGCTCGGGCTCGAGCCCGCTTGGTCTCGCTTTGTTTGGGCTCAAGCCCATTTGGCCCGTTACTGTTCGCTTGAATATTTGTATAATGTGCTTTATTATTTGTAGTAGTGAAATTTAATGTAGGAATTGTGTTTAATTTGGTTGTACAATATGCTTGAAAATTTGTATTTTTTATGTAAGGGATGGTTTAATAACTGTATTAATTGTATTTATTGACCAGTTAAATAATTGACTACATTAAATAGCATTAATGTGGTACACTATGCTTATTTTGTTGTACACTATGCTTATTTTGTTGTAAATCTGAAAATTGGTTGCAGCTATTATACATTGTGCTTAAATAGTTGTAATTTTTGGTGAAAACGTGTTTTTAATAGCATTAATGTTGTTTGATAAAATTTTGATCATAAAATGGCACCATGCTTTATTTTGTTGTACAATATGCATACTTTGTTGTAATTCTGAAAATTAGGTGCATTAAAGTGTTATAAACCATGCTTAATTTCTTGTACGTCTTAAAATTAAGAGTGAGATGACTTCGTGCATTTATAAGTGGTATAGATTACCATGAACCAGGCCAAAAGATGTTTCTTTTATGAGTTTATGCTAAGCTTTCACAAATAATACTAACAAAACTTTACTCGAGATTTCACCAAGAATAGGTGAAACCAATGATGACTATCCCAATTTTTTGCTAAGATTCAAGCTTCGCTTCTTTAGGCTCGAACCCAACTGTGTCTCCATGTAAATTCTAACCACAAAACCATAAACATAACTGAAGTATGAACAACATCAACCCATTTTGTTTTGAATTTGTCTATGGACATGTACTAAGAACTCAACGTATGAAGGACTATTTGGAGACTTGTCTTCCACCATATACGAGAAGAATGTCATTCCTGGAATCGAAACTAATATCAGAAACTATAGAAATTGCAACAATTACCGTGTACAAACTGCAAGTTAGATTGACAAATGTGTCCGCACTATAGTCAGAAACTATAAAATGGTACTTTTAGCTACTTTACAAACACTAAGAAAAAACACAATATTTACCGTTTCTAAGTAAGTTCCTGAGCTAAATTACCTATGGCTTTTATATTGAAAGATTTTTTATTTAAAAAATAATCAACTTAAATCTTACAATTAAAATACGAAGACAGAACTACTAGATGTATTATATTATAAAACTCACCTGATGGTTCTCCTTTTTTGCAAAATTTTAGCCTGCCATAACAACGAGATTAAAAAGGGATTACTTGTCAACACAAACATTCTCATATACAGATAAACTAATCCGACTGATAAGATTATATACCACAGACATTACATACCGTAGGTAGTTACATCTTTGGCTTCGTATCTCATTTACAACCTCGTTTAGCTTCTTTGACAAGGGGTTTTCATATTGCTTCAGTACCAACTGTATTTTAAAGTTTGAGTTAAACAGATGATTGATGAATCAATAGACCTTCTGAAAGTGTTACTCTAGCAAACATCAACGAGCGAGCATATACAGATGCCAACTTCGACCCATTTACATATATATGGGTCAATTTGGGTAGTATTTTCTCACAAATGAGTCAGTTTTGCCATCTTTAAAAGCAGGCAAAATCAGAACGGGTCAAATGGCTCAAACAGGTTGAAAGCTGCCGACAGAGTATTACTAGACCTGCCATTTTGCCACTATAATGATACAAGTCATGAAATACGAATATCAAGTGTACCTGACTGGGGATTTCACTAAAAGCAGAAACGCCAAACAGTTTTTGTGTTATATCAGGATCTACAGAGCCTCCAACATAAATTAAGCAGTCCTCTCCATTTTCAAGAAGATAGATCCCGTCATCGCTCACATGTTCACTAGAGAGTGGTATAGGAGGGGGAATAACGGATCCATCGGTATCCTGTAGCCACAGATGAAACATGCCAAAAAAAACATGTAAGATGTAGAAATTGAATATTTAGACATTTTGTGAAGTCATATTATTCTATACCTTTGAGTCAATATCATGAACACTTATCATTCTGGGATACACAAGCGGGATTGCTAATTGAACAGAAAGTGAGGTGACATAGTTGATCCAAAATGACCTGTCATCTATACGCCCATCACTTCTTAGTCCAATACTTTTAATCAAAGCTGCAATCAAGAAATAAAGGAGGTAAATTACCTGTGCGTATCTTATGCAATATTAAACCAAAACATTTAAGTGATATCTAGGGGGTGGGCAAATCGAAAGAATCTTTGGATTCGTTATATTTTCACTAGAGGTGGCAAGATGACCAGGTGAAAAAAGAACAAGTCAAAACAGGTCATCTTTAGCATGAGCCCGGCCAAGATGACCCATAAACACTTTTTGCTCGTCATTTTTAAACTTACAGAGATTGTTGAAGAGATGATTATGATTACCAAGATTATTATCTTAATTCTTTAAGAAAGGTAATTTATGAGGTTGTATACATTATAAAAAACCTTAAGGGGACTTTCAACACATATGATACATTCCCCTTCGATCAAATTTGAGGTAATAAACAAATGCGCTGAAATTGCCACCTCTAGTGGCTCTCATTTTCAAGAACAGTCTGTGGCCAAACTGATTTAGATGTTTGGATTATTGGTTTTGGTTGGTATCCGATGCCACCACTACTTAGAACGCCTTTAATATAAAGAAGAAAACAGACCGAGAGTGTATAGAGGCAACAACTTGAGTGCCTCAGGAAGAATTAGCTGTCCAGATGATGACACAGTTGCACAAAACTTCCGATAAGAATGTAGAATACTAATGCAAAGATCTGTCACCCGATCCCTCACTTGAGGTAATGGAGTAATAGGGATTTCATTAGCCGCTGCAACATACAAAACAAGAATAAATCTTTATAGTATTCAATAAAGCAAAAGTGACAAAACAGATTCAAATACCTTGCTTTAGAAAACACGAAAACTGGGTGTCTAAATCAGCTGAGCGAAAAAGATTGCTCAGCATGCTTGTGCAAGGCAACGATAAAGTGGAGACACGTATTCTTCTTTGCCCATATACAGTAGTATAAAGAAGGGCACACTGGAAAGAACATTCTGTGCCATCTGTTAATTTATCATCATGTTTCAAAGTCACCATTATAGATTTGTCACAATCAACCTGCAATATATCAGTTTTAATACAAGTGATCTTATAAGACAGTAACTCAAGGCTTATAAATTTGAAGTTCAGTATATACCGCAGGTAGGTCGACATCTGTGGGAATCCGTTTACAGAAATTTCCAGAGTAGTCTTGTACTTGAAGACCCTAAAGAATCAAAGGGAAGAGACAACAGAAATGGATAAATTTACCAATTTTGAGGTGACCATTTTGACCCATTTAGTAATGAATGGATCGATCGGGGTTACACTTGATATTTTAAGGACAACATAAAATAAGTGTTAGAATGAAACCGGGCAAATTGGTCTAAAACATTTTATTTTCTGTAATCATATTTGACACATCAACTTACCCTGATTAATCTGACCTGATGCCCAAACCAACCGACCCACCCAATTTGCCACATCTATGACTAAACTATGACAGTGAAACTGAAGCAGACATCTTTTTAGGGCTCACCTGGCTACATCTAACACGCATTACTGCTTCAAAACCTTGTGGTCTTGTGACATTCCATCGCAGATCATTGTAAAGTTTTGCGGGATCCGAAAGTGCAGAGAAAGGGTGATAATAATAAACCTGAAAATAGGAGGGAATTTTATTAAAAGCGATTCTTAAAGAATGGCAAGAAAACAAATCTAATTTGTTTGACAAAAAGTAAGATTGCAATGACTACCTGTCCTCCAGTGGTTCGAGGGATAACAGAGATTGAAGCAATATCAACATAACTTTGGGTAGTGATGAACACATCGACAGAGACCTATAAAATATTTGTGATCGTATAAACAATTTGGTAAGATAAAATCAAAATGGTTGAATCTCATCAAAGAGGTAGCAAAATCCAAATTAGATAAAGGTTCACCTGGTACTCTGCAAATTCAATTGCCAATGTCTTCATAGTCTTGTCTACTGGTTGAAGTAACTTATGAGGTTCCTGCGGTTAAAAAAAAAAAAAAAAAAAAAAAAAAAAAAAAGAGATTTCAGATTAACTTCTTTCATCAACTTTACTATTAAACATGTACATGCACTTTGGTGAGGCCATTATACATACTACGTGAATCCCATTTATAAGATCTTAGTACCATGCAGATATGATTCTAATATCAAATACTTTGAAGGAAACAGGTCAAAAAGGTCAAAATTAGCCCAAAGTATCTTTTCATGCATAAGACCTACTTCATCATTATAGCAAACATTACGTAACTATTGTAATAATATAATTTTGTAATCGTATTTGACCTACTAACAGTATATATATAGACTTCAAATATAGGACAAACAAGTTTTGGTTCAGCCCAACGCCAACCATTTTGGCCTGTTTGTTCCACCTGGTCATTAGTTGATATTACCTTCTCTCCTGCAGAGATATTAGTTCTTCCTTCAGCCTCTCTAGCAGAAAGAGCTGCAATACCAACAGAAGGCAAGACTGAAACATAATAAAACGGGGTCAATATATGTTTCTACCTCAGACCACTTAATAATAACACATGCTAAAAATATAAATAAGCTTGCCTGATTGAAATACCAAAAGCTTGCCTCCGGTACTCTTCATTGCCAGAAAAGCAGCCTAATTGACACAGATGAAGCAGTAGTCACATAGACTGCTAAGTTGATACTAAGTGGGCGTTTGGATGTGCGCTTTGAAACAGATTATATGATAAAATAAATATATCAGAATAAAGAACAGGCATTAGCCTGTTTAAAATGGGACATGTGAGTGTTCAGTGAATTCTGGTCGTTCAAAAATCATTAAACGGGATGACCAAAAAAAGATGATCTGAGAAGAAAAAGAAAATAGAGATGTCTTGTGAAATAAAGTGACGGTCTCTGAGATTAGGTTAATGGTAGGTATATAGGTAACTTCTTCTACCCTTAGACACGCTGTGCTCGCATGGGTACAAATGTACAATCAAACAGAGAAAAAATAATACCTTCATCCCGGCACCAAAAGCAGAATCAGCAATTTTATTACTCTCAAACATACTCGGGATGCTCTCCAGCAAAAAATTTAGATGATCGCGACACTGTAACATCACAATGATGTGAAATACGTTGGGAATCAGTTCCAAAGTCACATAAAACTGGATGAAAATAATAACTTCTAGAATATGACGGATAATCATGAGTGGGCAAGAACTGCCAAGAAAAGAGCTCCATCACAATATCAAGGTAATATCATGTAATAACTTACCTCGGAAAGTTGAACAATAACATCAGTTTGGAGAGGAGTGTAAACATCTTCAACGTCAGGAACTATGAGCATCAATGGCTGCAACAACAAAACACAAAAACTTGATCACAAACAGCAATATCATCTTGTAAGTTACTAAACTAGAGGTGGCTGTTTCGACCCATTTACTTATAAATGGGTCAATTCTGGTTATATTTTATTTCTAACAGGTAAAACTGGTATGATGGAAACGGAAATCCAAAAGCAAACATGGTGAAAGCTGGACAAAGTTTTTTTTACGCATACAAACCGTACCAAAAATCTATTAACAATAATCTGCCATTATATATACCTGTTGCAATGCCCGTTTTAGATTGTAAAAATGGATGGTTGAGTCAAATGTGGCAATTCCCACCATTGTTCGAGGACCCTCCTGCAGCAACCATATTATTAGTTTGTTACATCATAAAATCTACGATTAACTGTGTACATGAAACAGATCAATAATTACATACAAACTTCAAACCTATTGTCAAAGGGTAAAACATCAATAAGATTCAATACTTATGGGTAGCCCGTAGCCATGTGCCACAAGTACGAAAGGTGGCAACTGAGATAATCTAGCTTTTGTAATCTAATTAGGAACACTAATTATTCATAAAGAGAAAAGGATTAAAAACATGTCAAAAACCAGGTGAATCCAACCCGACCCATATCTAATATTATGCCAGTATAGACCCATTATCCATCCCAACCATTTTCAGCTCTAACCACAATTAACATGAACTTACTGGAAGATCAGCAATGACTTGGCTGATAGCGCTGCAAGCTCCCACTGTTGCACCAGTTTGCAAGGCATTCATTGATACATCAATGAGAAAAAAGAATACAGCAGGCATTGGCTCACGTACCTGGAAAAATATAACAAAATATTATAAAGATAGTATAATTGTTGAGAGAAGTGCAAAAGGAAGCTAGAGATCACACGAACCAGGAATTCCCTTGTGGCAACGAATTCAACTGTTCCTCTGCATAGCTCAGGCCGTTCATCAGCATCCCTTCGCCTGCCATCTGGACCTAGATTGCATTGATAGTCACGCGGAGTTTCATCCGTGAAGCCTGCAAAAGGGTAGAATGTAAGAAGACAAGTTGAACTAAAAGTGGCATACTCAACCCATTCACTTGTAAGTCGGTTGACATGGGTTATATTATATTTCCAACAAGTCATAATACAAGCTGACATGCAGCAGTTCAAATCAGCAGGAAAGATGTGTTTATTGTCAATATATAAATTTAAAGGCTAAAATTTTGTATTGTTTCTGTATTCATAGTCAGCTATTAGCATGTAGGTCAAGTATATAATGACACTTTTTCTAATCGGTATGTATGCTTAGGACTAAATTATGGCAAAAGGTAGAAAACAAGAGATCAACACTCACCGCAGAAGTTACAGACAAAATGTCTTCCCTGATCGACAAACTTCATGAACGGATTGATGTAGCCTTTGCAACGAGAACAACGAACAGGGCCACCTTCACCGAAATCCACTATCTGAAAAATAGATTCACATTTACCATATGAAAACTAATTAGTCCCTCCTCACAAAATTAGAGTCCATATCTGACTTTTTAAGATAAAAATATTATACTTCAACTTACCAAATTTTCTATCACCTCAATAATGTCAAGACCCTTGAGGTAACAAATAAGTACCCCTAACACTTAAGGGCTATATAGTAATCTTAGTTAATATATCTAGCCTTACTTGGAGAGGTTCCTCTTCTAGATGAGGAAGGGCCAGGGGCTGGACCAACAGAGCCAATTGCATGCCAGACGTGGTCAAAAGATCAGAGGTGCAAGGAATCTGAAAGAGCAACAAAACAATCCAACAATTAAGTAAGGATAAAATTTCCACAAGAGAAGTAGTTGAAAGAATACCCACGTAACCTGATTAATGGTGCTCCTCATGTACCGGGGACTGCAATTTCCAGTATCCCTTACAATAAATTCGGTTGTAGCAGGCTTCAATTTAAAACAATATATCATGATATACATAAGATTACTACAAATACTTTCATAATAGGAGCCGAGAACCATCGTCACTATAAACTAGAGATGGAAAGTTTGACCTATACAACTGTGAATAGCTTCAAAGTTAACGCGTCAGGATTCAGGAGAGTGTATTTTTGATACATAAACCTACTAGATAATTCCATTCAAAATCTCATCTAATTATTTAATATAATTTCTAAAAGCGTAATTGACAAATTAACCCATTCAAACTGACAGCCCGCCAATCTTTCCAACTCTAAAGTAAACACTATTCCATAAACTGTGAATAAAAAGGATATTTAAGAAGAGTAATGATGAATACCGGTGGGGGATTGGCCTGGTTACCCTGTCGAGTTTCATGTAAAAGGACAGACGATGTTGGACCAGGGCGTGGGATTTGGTTAGGATCAATCTTTGATGGTCCTGAAACTGCATTTCCACTGGGACCCATTGCAGGCGATATAGTAGCCATTGATTGTTGATTAGGAAGAGGTGGTGGCATGCCATACATCCTTGGTGGTTGACCCGAACCAGGGATTGGAGGAGGTGGCACATTCTGTATATGTTTATGCAATAAGAAAAAACAAATTTAGGCTCTTCTTTGATTAAACTAGTACTTCAGATAGATATGTTGATATGTATTTTGTAACCAACTTATCACAGGCATCAGGTGCAAAGTTTTACGGGTCACGTTAGTATCTAAGTTAGAGATAAAAATG
Source organism: Chrysanthemum lavandulifolium (assembly GCA_022545495.1). Classification (NCBI taxonomy): domain Eukaryota; kingdom Viridiplantae; phylum Streptophyta; class Magnoliopsida; order Asterales; family Asteraceae; genus Chrysanthemum; species Chrysanthemum lavandulifolium. Next base: position 293,305,179 of record CM040238.1, on the reverse strand, counting down.
GTTCCTAATCCATAAGTCATAATGTTATAATCGAGGGGTTGAGTATTTCAAATAATCTAAAGCTTCTACTCAAATTTGGGGATTAAGCATCTTAAATAGCCAGAATCTGTAATAAAACGTGATAGCATTTTAATAGTTTTGGAAGTTGCATTTGAAAGTAAACTGTTCTGATGTGCATTTTGAAACTGCTCGTATGATCTTAAGTACCTGAAATCTGTAATAAAACATGTTGCATGAGATAGCGCTTGGATGCCTATATAATCATAAGCAAACGCAGATTAAACTGGTACTTGAGTACTTCAAAGTTCAAACATATATGTTAATATGTATTTTGTAACCAACTTATCACTTATATCTTCGTAAGTGTACTATTTAAGTGAAAATTTTAATGTGCCATATCAGTATGTAAGATAGAGAAAGCAAATGGTTCATAATCCACAATAGTTTCTAATTTCTAAAGCTGAAATGCAACAGCAAACTACTTGATCTAAAGCTTCTGTACAAATTAATGTGCTGATCAAGGGTTGAGTATTTTAAATAATCAGCTTCTAAGCATATTCCTCTTCTGGTCGAGGGATTAAGTATCTTAGATAACATAAAGCTTTTACATATTTCACTTTCAATCAAGGGATAGATAAAATGATCTAAAGCGTCTACCCATATTTATCTTCTGCAGGGGGATTGAGTATCTTAGATAACCCCAAAAACCTTCAACATTTATCTTTTGATCGAGGGATTAGTTATCTCAAATAACCAGAATCCGTTCTCTAAAATATGAAAGCCTTTGAGCGTCTGGATGTGCATTTTGAAAGTAAACTGTTCGGATGTGCATAAAACGCGATACATGAAATAGCGTTTGGTATCGAGTGCTGGCAATTCGCAAGTATTTGGAAACTTAAAATATAACCTAAGGGCACATTCGTAATTCTACCCTACTTGTTACTAACCATTACTAAAACTAACTATTTCGACTTCACATGCTCGGTTTTATTCAAATATACATAACAAAGTAAAACATCAAAAAAACTTACTTGCCGTGATTGCATTTGCCACGGTTGAGTCCCGTACGCAGACAACATCGGCGGTCCAGAAGCGCCTGCATCCCCCCTCTCGGCGGCGCTCCAAAACTCGGCGCCCTCATCTGATTCTCACTCCCAATCCCACCTCCCAAAAACGATGACATAGTTTGCCGAGGCGGCGGACCACTAGACGCAAAAAACGGACTGGGACGAGGGGCCACATTACCGCCAGCTGGTCTGTTAGGCAATGTACCTTGGGGAGGTCCTCTCGGACCAACACCAGGGGGTCCGGGAGGACCACGCGGTCCATTCGCCACATTCGCCGCATTCGGGGGGCGGTTTAATTGCAAGTTTTGTAAATTATCAGCAACAAAATTAGGGTTAGGGTTAGGGTTAGGGTTATAATTAGGGGGAAAATTATTATTGTTATTAAAAGGTCTGTGTCCACCAGGTGTAGTCATTCATTCAATCAATCAATCAAATCAAATCTCTAAAAAATATATAAAAATTATAAAATTTTATAAAAAAAAATATTTGATTTTTATAACAGATAGTGATTAATTAAGATGAGATTAATAAGTGAAAAAAGTTATGAGGACTAATTTGATTTGATGATTTGAAGAAGAAAAGTAAGTTGGTTTTTTATGTATTTAAATGTATCAACACTAACTTTGCTTATTCTTTAGCTTATGTTATTGCTTAAAAATAAGTGGCTTTAGTCCTACAATAATCTCATTTTTTCAAATCTACAAATTATTAAGTATTGTAATGTTTAATAAAAATGTTGTCCTAAATTATGAATATTGAATGTTTAAGAAGAATCATATGTTTGTTTTTTTTTTTAATTATATAAAAACATAAACCATAAATTTATAGTTTTTTAGTTTGTAGTTTGAAAAAAGTAAGATGGGATCAGATTATATCTTAAGATCCAATGCTTAAGATCGGGATCATATAAGATCTTAAGCTTGTTAAGATCCTACGTAGGATCCGGATCGTTTTTGCTATGTAGAATCATAAAAATCTTAAAGATCCTAAGATCAGAATTGAAATCTTAACAACTATGGTTTTAGGATGTTTTGGAAAAAACCGCAAGATTACTCCGGCAACAATTTATAGTAGCGTTAATTTTTGTATGCAATATTTTTTTATATATGGGCGTAGAGTATATGGGAGTGAAGAAATTAATTGTTTAAATTGTAATAACTATTTAAATATTTAAATAAATGTATTTTTTATAAATAAAAGTATTTTTGTTTAACAACATTACTTATTTTTTAGGTTTATAAGTTTTAAGCAAATGTTTTCTCTCTATATGTTGATGAATCTTCTTCGGCAAGATTTTCAAGATCTGACTCAGGATCATTTTCGTCTTTGCAAGATCGAGATCGTAAGATCAGATTGAAATGTCATTTTGTTAATAATATTATACAAATCTTCAAATTAGTATATATCATATATAGAGAAATTTTCAAATGCTTACTCTTATTTTGGTGCTAACCAAGGGGCAAATCCCTACCATCCATCTAGTTTAATCTAATGGTGGAGATAAACCTAAGATTTAATATGGAAACCTAAGTCCATGTTTTTTTTCTCCTTTTTCTTTGTCTTTTTGTCTTTCTTATTTATTAATTTTTTTTTCTTTTTTCTTTTTGGAATTCACGTTTTTATTTAAAATCATGTTTAATTTTTTCTTTTTTTAAATTTTAAATTCACGTTTTTTTATTCAAGTTTTTTTCGCTTTCATACGTTTTCATCTGTATTCATACGTTTTCGCTCGCTTTTATACGTTTTAAATCGTGTTCATATGTTTTCGTCATTTTTACGTTTTTGTCCGTTGTACCGTTTTGCGACGCTTACATCCGTTTGCACGCGTTTTGTACGCTTTCATACATTTATATACGTTTGCGTATGTTTTAGACGTTTTCTTTGTTTTCGTCCTTTTACGTTTCGTACATTTTAGACGTTTAAATCATTTCGAACGCTCGCTTTTATACGTTTAAATCTGCTTTCACGTTTTCATATGTTTTCTTACGCCGCCCGTTACGTTCATTTTCATACGTTATCGCCTGCTTTCTTACGTTTTCGTTTGTTTTCACACGTTTTTGTTCATTTTCACGCTTTCATACGTTTTCGTCCGTTTTCTTTCGTTTTCGTCCATTTTACATACGTTTTCAGACGTGTTTTTATGTTGTCATATGTTTTCGTCTTTTTCTTACATTTTCGTCCGTTTTCTTACGTTTTCGGCCATTTTCATACGTTTTCGGCCGTTTTCTTTCGTTTTCATCCATTTTACATATGTTTTCAGACGTGTTTTTATGCTTTCATACGTTTTCGTCTTTTTCTTATATTTTCGTCTGTTTTCTTACGTTTTCGGCCATTTTCATACGTCTTTGTCTGTCTTTTTAGCTTTTCATGTATTTCCATCCGTTTTTAGACGTTTTTCGTCTGTATTTTTACGTTTTCATGTCTTTTCGTCCTTTTTATCGTTTTCGTCCGTTTCGACGTTGTCATCCGTTTATTACGTTTTCATCCATTTTAGACGTTTTAAATCATTTGACGTTTTCATCCGTTTTTATACGTTTTCATCCGTTTTCATACATTTTCATCCGTTTTATACGTTTTTGTCCGTTTTGTCCGTTTTCAGACGTTTTTGTCCGTTTTCATACGCTATTATACGTTTTTATTTGATTTAATACGTTTTGTCCGTTTTCAGACGTTTTAATTTTGATATTTGTAAGTGATACTTATTTATCTCTTGTGATATAACACTGTAAGGAAGATGAAAAGTATTACATTCTTCATCATGTATGTGTTATCAATTGTGATACTCAACTTAGAATGTGATGGTTATATTTTTGAAAATATTTAGGAAGATTTTGTGTTTTATGATATTATGAAATATTAGAAAAGTTGTTCAACCGAAAACAAGAGATGTTATGATACTTTTGTTAGACTTGTGGTGGATTTTCTATTTAATGGATACATTGTGCATGTTTCGATAGGTTTTATAGCGGGATTTGAAAATATCTATGGTTGAATCAAGAACTAAATAAGCTATGGTTTAAGATACACATCTTTATAAACAAGCGAGGAAGCTCAAACACTTGTGATATCACCTCACTTGTGATATCACACGTGATATCATGTGTGATAACACCGTTGATATCACATGTGATATCATGTGTGATATTACCGGTAATAGCATGTGTGATATTACCGGTAATAGCATGTGTGATATCATAGGTGTTTGAGCTTACTCAGTTTGCTTATAAAGATGTGTGCTTTCTTCAACCATAACTTCTTTAGTTTGCTGATTCAACCATTGATATTTTTAAATTCCGCTATAAAACCTATCGAAACATGCACAAAAATCTTCCTAAATATTTTCAAAAACACAAATACGAAAAATGAAAAGAATAGTAATATAATAAGTGATGTTTATTATCATTTCTTTCATATATACTTGGTAAAGTACTAAATTCTTATCACATTTGGTATGAATTTAATATTTCACATTTTAGTTGAGTATCACAACCGATAACACATATATGATGAAGAGTGTAATACTCTTCATCTTTCTTACGATGTTATATCACAAGAGATAAATAAGTGTCACTTAAAATATCAAAATGAATAAAATGAAGCAAACTATGAAAATAGAGACTTGACATATTCTCAAAATCAAACAAGTGTTGCATTAAATTAGCATTTTTGAATAAAATAAGAATTCACCTAAAGAGACTTTAACCCTTTTATTTCTACTAAGAGTATAATATCACAAGTGATATATAACATTGGTTGCATTAAAAAATATCGCTTGTCAATTGCGATGAAAGGCATAAAACTATCTTGTAACCGAAAATTATAAAAATATTAGAAAACACGGTGATAATATATAAAATATACGAGCAATGAAATATCTCGTGTGATATTAAAGGTTAAAAATATACTTGTTTGTTTATGAAATATCACAAGTGATATTAGACATTAGCTTTTATAATAAAATATCACAATTGTTATTAGACATGTAATATAATAAAGTTTAATAATAAGCATGAAAACACATGAAAATAGACAAAAACGTATAAAAACTGCAAAAAAACGGACGAATACGTATGAAAACTGACAAAAACGATAAAACGAATGAAAAACGGACGAAAATATAAAATGGATGAAATCGTTCAAAATGCAGGCGAAAGCGTCTAAAATGGACGAAAACGTAAAAACAGACGGCGATATAAACCAATGAAAACGTAATAAACGGACAAAACGTAAGTAAACACACGAAAACGTATTAAAACGGACGAAAACGTAAGAAAACATACGAAAAGGTATGAAAACGAACGAAAACGTAAGAAAACATAAGAAAACGAACGAAAACATAGGAAAACGAACGAAAATGTAAGAAAACAAGTGAAAACGTTAGAAAACGGACGAAAACGTATGAAAACGGACAAAAACGTAAGAAAACGGACAAAAACTTATGAAAACGGACGAAAACGTAAGAAAACGGACGAAAACGTAAGAAAATGGACAAAAACGTAAGAAAACAGAAGAAAGGGTAAGAAAATAGACGAAAATGTAAGAAAACGAAAAAAAACATAAGAAAACAGGCAAAAACAGATGAAAATGTAAGAAAACTGACGAAAACGGACGAAAACGTATGTAAACAGACGAAAACATATGAAAACGGACAAAAATGGACGAAAACGTAAGAAAACAGACGAAAACGCATGAAAACGGACGAAAACGTAAAAAAACAGACGAAAACGTAAGAGAACGTAAGAAAATGTATGAAAACAGACGAAAACGTATAAAAAGCGGAAAATTGGACAAAAACGTATGAAAACTGACGAAAAAAAAAGTGTAATTAAAAAAAGTGATAAAAAAATACAAATAATGAGAAAATAAATAAGAAAGATAAAAAGAAAAGAAAAAGATAAGAAAAAAAGATGGACTTAGGTTTAGACATTTAAATCTTAGTTAATTACCACCATTAGATCAAAATAGATGAAAGATGGGGATTTATCCCTTAGTATGCAAGGATTTTTTAGTATGCAAAATAAAGTGTCTCATCATATATAAATGTTTCATGAAAATGTTGTCCTAAATTATAAGTATGGAATGTTTAAAAAGATTAGCATGTCGTTTTTTAAAGTTTATAAAACATAACTCATAACTTTGTAGTTTTTTAGTTTGATGTTTGAGAAAAGTATCATATCGGATTAGATCCAAAGATCATATGGTTAATATCGGGACCTTATAAGATCTTGAGCTTGATCGCGATTATTTTTGCTATGTAGTATCATAAAATCGTAAGATCTTAAGATCATGATTGAGATTTTAACAACCATGCTCTTTTAGTGTTTGTGTGGATCTTAAAGTATTCGGGTTTATTTTACACAAAGGAAATGAGACACATATCACGCAATCTGTCACTTACATCCCGCCAAAAATACTTTGTTTCACACCCAACCCTGTGACCCCTTATTTGACATCGTCGTTTCCTAGGCCCCCTTTAAGTCGTGCCATCTAAGAGTAGATGTAATTAGAGGTGTGGTCATTGGTGTGTTCGGGTGTCACGTCAACATCCACTCTCACCACCAAACCAACCACTGAATCTCCGTAATAAGGACCACTAAATTCACCACATAAACATACATCACTTAAACCCAAATACACACTCACATACACACAAATGAACTTCTTTAAAACCCATTTGGTGGACAACGACTAACCTACCACCCACCACATTGGGTTGTGGTGGTGGTGGTGTAATAAGCAATCAAAACAAAAAAATAAATAAAAATTATTTATAAGCATACAAATACAAATAATAGACTATATACTTATAATTGCAAACGAAGTGCGATCTTTATAATACTCATCGGAAACAACAAAAGGGAGGAAAATAAATGAATAAAATATGTATATTACTATATAACGCCTGAATGAATGGAGTCTTTGTATGAAGCGAAAGAAGTTCTTAGGTTTTCATGCAAACAATCTATAATACATAAAATGAAAAAGCAACAAAGTGGAAAAGTGAAAAAATGAAATGGTCAAATGAGAGAGAGAGAGAGAGAGAGAGAGAGAGACATATGTAAAGGCATATTTAATACTCTCTTATCACAACTCACTCAAAAACACATACAAAATGCTCTCCTCTTCCACACATCTCATCAACCACCATCCTCACCACCACAAAACCCCTCCACCACCGGACAACTACACCACCGCACCACTCTATCATCGCATATCGTTAATTGTCTGCCGCTAAGAACCGCTGCCGCCAGGCGCGGGTACTCGCCTAGTATGGCAAATGAGGCTAGAATTTCGTAGCAATATGCTTTAATCTAAGAGTGTAAAGGAGTCGAGCTACTCATGAGAAAATTTAGATCGACTCGACAAAAGATTTAAAAGAGTATAGTCTAGTTTGGGGCTCACTAAGCTCGATCATCACATCTAGAGGTGACAATTTGTGCCCAAAATAAAAATAAAAATAAGCTATTATGGGCAAATCTTTAAAAGATTTTGTCACACTTAGCCCATTCATTTTTTTTAAATATGCATATATAGCCCATTAAAATTAAATGGGCACTAATTGACACATATTATTTGCTCAATTGGTGAACTTTAAATTATTTTTAATGAAAAACTTATAAATATAATAAATTTAGCTATTTAAATATAATAAGTTGTTAAGTTTGATGATTTTATTTTTTGTCATTTTAAGTCTTTTTTAAAGCGATTAGTATAACATGAGCCTGTTTGGCCCGTACTTATTTAAGCCCGTGCCCGTTGGTTAGTGCCCATTTAACCCGTTACCCGTGCCCGCCCATTTTACCACTCTCACACCCAATGATTGATTATGCTATCGAAGCTAAATGAACGTTAGAAATACATACATATATGTCGGGATACGTAGTGTATACACGTGTAATCATAAATGTTAGAGCAAGTCTGAGCCAAACTTAAAACTTCATATCCAAAGATTACTCACCTTTAACACATTTTCTATACATTTTGACTTTTTTATATCTATATGAAACCGATTAAGGCTCAAAACGTTTATAGTAAGGAAAAAAAAGAAAAGATTGCAAATTCAGGATAAGCATAAGTTTATCCTTATATTTGTAACTAGCTTCATAACCCGGCCGATGGCCAGGATAGCTTCATTTAAACATTACTAATTATAGTTAGAATAACATTGCGAATACTAATATAAATGGATTATTGAAATAAAAGTACTTAAGTTGTATGAAAAATTCAAATTAGTTTATTATATAAAAAAAAATGACATGTGAATAAAACAATAGTCGATTGAACCAACATTAATCAAACATTATAGTAAATATATACCAAAAAATAAAGTAAGTGCTTTCATAAATGTGAATGTAATTGATTCGCTCCCGAACGGTCAAGTTTTCACTCAAGCCGGCCACTTGTGAATGGCCGACCGAAGAAACTTAAACGGTTCGAAACGAATGCAATGAAGATCGGGGAGTATAGTGTTTCCCGGTCGTTATGTCCCAATGAGCTATGCGAAGAATCACCAAACGAATAGTGATCGAGAGATTTGAATGGAAAAGAGATATGATTGATTTATAACTACAGAAAAAGAACATAAATTACAAGGGCTTAAATGCAAATTAAAGAAAATTAAAAAGATAAAAAATATTAAATAAACGCTATCACTATTTGCAAAATGATATTTTTGATTTTATGTTTTTATAAAACTGAATTAAAAACTACGCGACGTACAAAGGAAAAATGTGAAACTTAAACAATACACATCCTAAAAATATGAAAATGACATTTTTACAAACCTAATGATAAAAGAAAATTTTTAGAAAAAGAAAATTATTTTTATAACTATTAAATTAATTATTATTAATTAAAAACTAATTTTAACTATTTAATAATAGCCTAAAGTACAAGAAAATATGAAATAAAGTTAGAAAAATAAAATTATGACTTGGAAAATCTAAAATAACAAAATAGAATTTTCAAAACTATTTTTGTATTTTTCGAATATTTTTGTATTTTTATGAATTAAAACTATTTAAAACTACTTAAATTATTTAAAAATACAAATTTAACTAAGAAAATCTGGAAAATATTTTTTGACTTTTATATTTATCTTAACTTAAAAAATGAAAAATTATTTTTTGAAACTTTTCGAATTATTTGTATTTAATGCTAATTAAAAGACTTAAAACTAATTTAAATCAAGAAAATACCAAACTGACTTGGAAAAATCTGAAAAATTCAAGATAAGCCTAAAATAATATGAGGAATCTAGGAAAAATATAAAAACAGGGGGCTGTGTGTAAGAAAATGCAACTGCTATTGCAAGTGCTTATAAATAAGCACTTTTAATAAGCCAAAAGACACAATAAGCTACCAACTTGATACAGAAGCTATAAAATGCTATAACTACTAGAAAACAACTAATCTCAACTTCTCTTAACCATTGAATTGCTAAATACCAAGATTTGGATGATTTAGCTAATGAGCTAAAAGCAGTTTCTAGGGGCTACTTTGGAGATTAAGAATAAGCACTAGATAAGTTGAGACTCAAAAAACAAGAGAAGGAACTTAAACTAGACCTGGCCAAGAACCAATAGACCAAAAACTAAACCTAGACCAGCTCTAATAAGCTCGTGCAAGAAATTGCACAATCCTGTCTTGAGACTCAAGATCAACCGAGTCAATGCAGTGGCATTTGTGCCCATTTTGAACAGTTTTAGAGGTTATAAAAATTTGACAAAATTATACAAAAATGATGATAAGAAAATAGACCTACTGAAGTTTTAACACCCACAATTTCACTTAGATTGGTTCGAAATGAGTCCAAGAAAATTCAACTCATTGGGCTCAAACCGATTTTCATGTTTTGACTTTTGCAATGTAATTGAAAGGTTGACTTTAATGAGTTTTGATCTTGATTTTGAATTGAAAATGATTTTTAAGATGAAATGAAACTGAAATAAGCTAGCTTAACTGATTCTACACCTGAATGAAAGATTTGGACTTATAAATCCATAACAGTAAACAATTATTGAGCATAAAATGGAATTTTGACTTTTGAGAGTTGCAGGCACACTTTTATGACAGATAAGAGTTCAAATGAACTACACAAGCATGAACCAACAGGTTCTAACCAATGAACAAGCCTCTAGCACAATTTTGACAAAGAATCAAACACGACTTTAAACACTGATATGCAATTTAAAACTAACAAACTATTAAACTAGCTCTAGCTATTGATCAAACTGAGTCTATCTATCCTAAATACAACTTAATTAACAAATAAAAACTAATCTAGACCAAAAGAACAGATTATGCAATATGCTTGAAAATGCACTTACATTTGGTCCTATCCACAGTGGATTGCCAAAGAACAAAGGACCCACTTATCTATTCTAAACCAATAAACAACTCAATACCAACCCAAATCCGGATCCGCATCAACCATTATCGACCATGCCCGCTAACCAAATATGCCTCACTGTTTGACTTTCGTTGACCAAGGACCCAAATTGTTTGAAAATGAGTTGTTAGCTTTCTCACAGCTATGATAAGCTTACATAAGCTTGATTGAGCTTAAAAATAAACTTCTAAGAACTTGTTCATAAGAATTTGAAACTGAAAACCGCAATCAACAAGATGAAACTTGGAACTTAGATAAAAGACTTGGATTGATATTCAAAACACATTACAAAGATGTTTTAGCTTAAAAGTGATACATAGAACCGAAATTACAACATTGTGAATTAAACTAAGACATTTATTTGAAAAACGACTTAAAGGAAAACTATTAAACTAACTACTTCCTTCTCTTCTCTCTTCCTGCTTCCTTTTATATGCAAAAGGTCTTCCCCACCTTCTCTGAGTGAATCCCACCACTTCTTTTAGCCATTGGATCATTTGAGTGAATCTTGGCCCTTGATTGCATTTTGGCGGGAAATTGGTTAATGCCAGTTGGGGGTTGAGTGTAAAAGGAGGAGGGGCATTAAATGCTATTTGGACATTGGTGGAGGTGGAGTGATAAGGAGGGGATAGGTGAGCTGGGGGGATGGGTTAGCCTGGTATTTGCAGAAGGAGCAAGTGGGGAAGAAGGAAAAAATGGCGCGTAGGTGTAGCTGTTTGACTGGTTTGTTTGACCAGAGGTTTAATATCAAAGGGGTCCAAGGTAGGAGTCCAAATGGCTATGGCGAGGTCCAAAAGGGATTATGAAAGGGTCCAAAGGCTTGTAAAGGGTTTAATAACATAGGACCTTTTGTGTAATTTACGAAAACAAGGGACCATGGTCGCCATTTTATCAAAGTTGCTCCAAGGGCTAAAAGTGACAAGTTTCAATAATAAAAGGACCAAACTTGACATTTTCAATATTTCAAGGACCATTTTGCCAAATTTGAAATTTAAGGACCAATTTTGTAATTTCTCAAAACTTTTGATATTTTTCACCAAAGGACTAATTTTGACAAGTTATGATTTAAAAAGGACCTTTGGTGATTTTTCTTTGAAATTAGGACTCGTGGACTATTTCGACAATTTTAGAAACTTGGGGACAGAAGCGCCAATTATGCAAACTTAGCTCATTTTCATCTCGATTTTGAACATTTTGCATCCGAAACATATAAAATGCAATTTTGAGATATTTTCAGTATTTTGATGCATTTCTGAGCATTTTTAAACGTTTTGCAGTTCAGATTCGACAAAAAATGATGAGTATTTACACACTCATCAGTAATTTTAAACATTACATATGTTGCAGAAAAATGTATAGGAAACAAAAGCAAACATGTTAATAAAACACATGATTGAGGTTTATAAGCATAGGATCTTCGTCATTCATCTTGATGTTCACAAATGACCAATAGGGTAGTCCAAGGTCTTGCCATCGTCATTGCGGGTAGTCCAAGGTATATGATGCGTAACTATTTAGGAACAATGACAATTTGCAAGGTCTACGCTCATTGAGCGTATTCATATGTGTAGCATTAAAAACATTGTATTGCTAAATAAGTGTACTTGAGGAACAAAATTCCGGTTTTATGCACCAAGAAAATGTTGTGAATACAAAAAAATGTCTGAATATTCAAATCCGACATAAGACTTCTTTGTAAACTACATTTACAGTTGAGTTTCAATAGTTTCCGTTACTATCAAGACATAGTACCTTCAATCCTCGCTTGCTTTTAACTCTTGACAAAGCGACATATAGTTGACCGTGTGAGAAGACCGTCTTTGGTAAATACAAACCTACCTGTGACAATGTCTGTCCCTTGGCTTTTATTAAACGTCATACCAAAACATACTTGAATAGGAAACTGCCTTCTGTTAAATTTGAATGGCATTTTTGTGTCTGAAGGAGTAATTACCATATGTGGAATAGCGCAAACCTTACCAACACATCCACCAAATATGATCTTGGCTTCAATAACATTGATTCCCAACCTTTGTACTTGAAGCCTTGTTCCATTGCATAACCCTTCTTTTTTATCAATGTTTCGCATTAACAATACAGGAGTACCAATCTTTAACTTTATTGCATGTTGCGGTAAGCCGGACATCCTTAAACCGTTTAAGAAATCTGTATATAGAATCATCAAAATTTGCGTCTGAATCATCCAAAGAAACAGAATCCGATGATTCGTATAACGTTTCATCTCCTATTATCAAATCCATCCAACATGCGTTCATTAATTCTTTTCTTAACAAGTTATCACGTTTCTTACTTAAAAGATACTCTATAGTTTCCTTCAGCATCAATGTGGGACAAAATAAAAACCATATCTATTTTTCAATCTTCTTGTTGTCTCAAAATATAAGAGCATCTCCCGCAGTTGGGAAATATTTAACTATCACTTCCATCCTCGTCGAACGAGTAGTTACCGTCAGTCACTTCTTTTAAATCAAATGACACAATTATAATTTATTTTAAAATGTTAGACCACGGGATTTGAGTTTTGTAAATAGATACTTGCTTTTTTTAGGCTAAAAATGAAATCTTATTGAAGGTTAAGCTGAAGCCTTTAACAATTTGTGGAAGAAAATGCTTACATGAAAAAATTCCAGTCTAAATTCTAGTAAAATTCATGAAATGAACAAATCGTACTTGAAACCAAAGGATCTCATACCATGTCAAAATTCTAGGCTAACAACGACACGTTCATTCACACATCAAACACATTGATATGTTCAGTCCAAGAAATGAAAGTAAATGGTTATTGTGCGTCATGGCAGTTGATTAATTCTTTCCGTGAAACTCTTAGACAAAACCGCAAGCTACAAGTCCAATACTAATAGCGATAGTGCCAAATTTCACCATATGATCTTCACGTTGCGTGAAATGGACCAATGCCTGCAATAAGTACACATGCCACATTCTTTCCTCCGCATCATGATATTTTCGATTCACAACAGCTATATTTTCAGCTTTATGTTAAAATTAGGGCTCGTTTAGCGACATACTTGTTGAAAAAGCACATTTCAAAGTCAACAATAGTTACAGACTTTGAGAACTAAAGTCAGCAGAGAAGTTTGAACTTCGATATGCATTGTCAAACCGAAGAACAATGATCAAGCAATCAACTGATTAAAAAGTAAAACTCGAATGATTGAATGAATTTTATCACCTCAATATCACTTTTGAGAAAATAATAGGAGTTCATCTCCCATGAAGAAAAATGGAGGGATATAAAGTATTGCTTCATATTATAATTATTTAAATCATTTATACCTAATTTAAATTATTGAATCACAACTGTTTAATAATTTCTGAATCACAAAAGTTTTTTTTCAAGTACCCTGCAAAGATAAATCATCGAATCACATCGCTTAATAATCTCGAGATCAAAATACAACCAACTAATATATTCACACCTGGTCAAATTATTTTTATAATTATTTAAATCATTTATAACTAATTTAAATCATTTATAATTAATTTAAATTATTTATTATTAATTTAAAGATTTTTTTAATCATTTTTAATTAGTCTAAGTAAAAATTTTAATCATTTATAAGTAACTTTAATTATATTTATATAACTGTTAATTACTTTAAATTATTTCTAAGTCATTTATAAATTATTTATAATAGATAAGTAGTTTCATTTAAATTATATTGGTTATTTAATCTTTATAAAAAAAAATTGATATCAAGATTCGTGACGACAATGTGGTCACCATTTTTTCGTAAAATTTTGGTTATTTAACGAAAAGTTTGTATTTCCCTCTACAAATTAATTTTATCCCGCCCATCATTTAGTGACGACATTCTTAATATTTATTTTAAAAATCATTTTTTACTCTTATTAAAAAATATTTTAAATAAAATTAAAATAATTAAATTTGGTTAACTATTTGGTGACGACATTGTTGTCACTAAACGTATTTACCAAAAACTTTATTTTAAAATTTTATTATTTATTGTTTTTAAAATGTATTTTTATAAAAAAATAATAATAAATTTGAATAATAACAACAAATACATCCTTCATGACCCGTAAGATCGCTTTTCTCGTGAACACTTATCCAGGTTCATAATATACTTGTTTGCTTTCCTGGACTAGTATCGGTTACATGCCACTTTTCTTTTGCTCGAATATAATAAAGTTGTATACATATATTATTAGGTCTCCAATCCTCTCGCGGACACGATGGGAGCGATGTAGCAACTTGAGTCTATCATAGCATGGCAAAAGGCGCAAATTGAGGCATTAACTTGTTAGTTTTATGGATATAAATAAGTAGTCCTGAGTTAGGATTGAACTCGAGATCACGGGATTGCACGCTTTACGTATGAGAATTAAAGTTAATAATTAAATATAAAATGTTATATTTATTTATTAATTACAAGAAATATATAACGGACATTAAGTTAATTAAGTGTAATGGACTAACGATCGTTAAATGTTAAATGGAAGGACTAAATACTAAAATAGAGATTGGGAAGGTTCCGAAATCCCCTTGGGATATGTAAACCGATCGACCAAGTGATCAAAAAAGCCCAACCCACACTTAACTTGGAAACAAAGTTATCTTGTGTATAAATACAAGGCCTAGGGTCTTTGTATTGCATTTCTTGTACTCATAACCTAAAAACCAAAAGGTGTTTGTGTGTTTTTCGTGTCCAACCGATCGTACATCCCTAAAGGGTGGTCGATCACTTTGTTTTTCCAAAACAAATATTTTCGTGTGATTAAAACTAGCATTACTTTAATTCGATTTAGTACGTGCGTACAAGAACGTGGTACTAACATACTTTTGTTGGTATCTTGGATTGAATTACCAAAACGGTAAGGGGTAATTCTTATAATCCTATAAACCCTAATTAGGGTTCATCACTTGCTAGTTTTATGGAATTGATTATTGTTCAGCTAGAATAAAAAAGGTACACATACTTTATGTTTATGTTAATTAATTATTCATTATTCGTTTCTATACGCTTCCGCACGTTTCTTTGATGTTTTATGTGTTTTATATATGATAGTCATGTTATATAATTCAACAGTGGCATCACGAGCCTTGTTTAGTGAGTAATTAATTACTAAACACGTAAAAAACGAATATTGTATGTTTGATATGATTATTCTAGTGTTTTGGTTATGATTATGTAAACCCTAATTTTAGGGATAGGGCTTTTGCCCTAATTTGGTTTTAAATTTTTTTTTTGGATCGACCAAAATTTTTTTTATGGGTCGATACCCTAAATTTTTTTAGTCGATTTCTTTAAATTTATTTTAGGGTTTATATTAATTGTTATGTTATCCATATCGAAACCTAGAATTAATATATTTGTTACGTGATATATTCGTGAATAAATTGTTATGTGACATGAAATTGTATGCGATCTTGTGATAACGTGAATATATTGTTATGTTAAATACATGAAAACTTGCATGTTTGGCATGGATTATTGTCGATATATCTATACATTATATATAAGAGGAGGCATGCCACGTCATAATGCCACTTGGCATCCCATAAAGCCACGTCATATTTCCATGTCATCATAATTAAGCCACATCATCACAAAGATTGCCACTTGGCATATAATTTGATAGCAAAATAGGCCGGAAATAATATTAAAAATTGTTATATAGTGAGATTCGAAAACCGGTCTCCCAACTCAACAAACAATGAGACCTCAACCAACTGAACTATCAATCTCTTGGGATATGATTTTCTAAATCAAATCCTAATGCACAAAAGCAATACCATTACACCCTAAACTAACTAAAATTTAGGGATCTCATTAAACATAAATGTCGGATTGATTTTGCTAAAATCGTGGGATTCCAGTGAGATAACTAAGGCATGGTTGAATTTACATTCACTTCAAAAAATCATGGCAACTAACCCTAAATCTAAATCAGTTCTAACCGATTCATTCAAAAAATCAAAACCCAAAATCATTCAAAAAAACCATCATCCGATAAATTAGATAAATTAACGTGTTGCGGCATAATTATCATTCAAAAAACCTAAAGCTAGGCTGTTGCAGATAATTTCCAGTCTAAGGCAAGATTTCTGTTGTGATTCTAAGTTTGTTTCTTAATCAATTGCTTTTTCAGTGTTCTTAATTCCCCACCTCAGTTTGTGATAGGTATTTTGATATGAATTTTTTTGTGAAGTTTAAATAAATCTCCACGTATATGAACCCTAATTTTATGTTTCAGCATGCATGTAAAGCGATTTCATATGTCATCCTTATTGATTTCAGCATATATGTATTTCTTTTGCCCTAATCTTTGCTAGGAATAATGGAGGTTCTGTTATGAACAGTGAAAGCTTTGCAAGGAACAATGAAGGCTTTGTAAATAATAGTGCCCAGGGTAAAATTAATATATTTTTAAGGGTGTACACGTTTTTAGTATATTTTTTTATTAAAATCATATCTTGCTGTTTTCTATTGGTATTCTGTTGATGGTTGGCTGAATGTTGGATATTTTAGTGTAATTGGATTAACTTGTTTGACCAATTTTATCATGATAAAACATCATTTAGGTTTGGAGGTGCGGAGTGCACACCTACTGAGTTTATTATGATCTTAGGGGAAGCCCTAAGGGACAGGGGTCCGGGGCGCCTGTCAGCGTGGTCCAGGGGCGGCACCGGCAGGTCTATGGGCGAGCCCCGGTCGGGTCGAAATTCATGCCGAAATTCCATTTCACGAATTGTTGTGGATTCTTGAAGTCCTGCGGATTCTCGTCAAGTATCATGAAATCAAGCTTTATGATTCTCTGAAGTTATGTTGCTCGAACTTAACTTTTCGGAAATTGAGGGACAAAACTTGACAACTTGAAACCCTTAAACCGCCATTAGCGGCTATCCCGTATCATGTTTATATACGGTTTATTTGGTCATTATTAAGTTAACTGGTTCATAACATCTCAGACACACACATACAGAAAATTCTCATTCTCTAAATTGTATCCGATTGAATAATTTGGTAGAACCGCCAAATTGATTTGATCTGAAAGTGATTACACGCCTTTCAGAGATTAAGCATATCCATTGGTGTTCGTTATTAACGCGGTATATCCCCTACAAAGATCAAATCAATTTATGATGACGAACCCTGATTCTGTGAAAGACATGAATAAGACGTTTGCAAAGTTGGAGAAGTTTTCTGGGCAGGATTTTCGTAGATGGCAAAAGAAGATGCATTTTTATCTCACGAATTTGAAAGTGGTGTATGTTCTGAGTACCCCATGCCCTGAGGCTGTTGAGAATGAAACGCTGGAACAGACTCGTAATCGCTCAAAGTGGGAAAACGCAGACTACATATGTCGTGGTCATATTCTTAACGGTATGTCTGATTCCTTGTTCGATATTTATCAAAACGTAGAGTCTGCAAAAGAATTATGGGATACCCTAGAAGCCAAATACATGGCAGAAGATGCGTCTAGTAAGAAATTTCGGTTGGTGATTTTAATAACTATAAAATGGTAGACACTAGGCCCGCTATGGAACAAGCACCACGAATTGCAAAGGATATTAGGACGGTTTGCACAATATGATATGAAAATGGATGAATCAATTTCTGTCTCCAGTATCATAGATAAACTGCCCCCCTCTTGGAAAGATTTTAAAAACAATCTGAAACACAAGAAAGAGGAATTGAACCTAGTTGAACTTGGAAGTCATTTCCAAATTGAACAGTCCATACGTGATATGGAGAAAGGTTCTGTTGGTGGTACTAAAACCATGGCTGGTTCTTCTGTGAACATGGTGGAGGAGGGTGAATCCTCTAAGGCTGGTAAAGGGAAACGAAAATGGCAAGGCAAAAACAACAAAGGTTCTGATAAGAAACCAAAAGTAACCTGTTGGAAGTGTGGGAAACCCGAACACTTTAAGAAAGATTGCAGGTCTAAGGGTAAAGGTAAAAACGAGGCTGGTGCTAGTGGATCCAAGGATCCTGGAAAGCAATCAGGTTTGTTTTTGGTACCTACTGATCATTCTGTTGAGAATTATTATGTATCAATAATCTCTGAAACATTCTATGTGCAGGATGATGATTTATCATGGTGGGTAGATTCAGGAGCAACATGTCATGTATGCAAAAATCTTCAATGGTTCAAGGACTTTAAGCCAATTGAAGATGGATCTATGTTAAAGATGGGCAATGTTGCAACTGAACCAATTAAAGGACTAGGATCTGTTAATCTAGTCTTTACTTCTGGAAACTCTTTACTTTTAAACAATGTTGTGTATGTACCTGGTATTCGTAAGAACTTAGTTTCTGGCATTGTATTAAATAATTGTGGCTACAAGCAAGTCTTGGAAAGCGACAAGTACATATTGTCTAGACATGGTACCTTTATTGGCTTTGGATATTTGAATGGAATGTTTAAATTAAATTTGGATGTTTCATTTGTTAATAATTCTGTTTGCATGGCTTCTACTAGTTCTAGCAATAATTGTGGTAAATCTGAATTATGGCATGCTAGACTAGGACACGTTCATTACATGAGAATGATAGACATGTCAAAAATGAGTCTAATACCTGCTTTTGAATTGAATGGTGAAAAGTGTAAAACTTGTTTGTTGACTAAGATAACTAGACAACCTTTCGCCAAAAATGTCATTAGAGATACTAAGGTATTAGAACTTGTACACAGTGACTTGTGTGATTTTCATTCAACTCCATCACTTGGTAATAAAAAGTATGTAGTTACTTTTATTGATGATGCTACTAGATACGCTATGTTTACTTATGTCATACAAAGATGAAGCTCTTGATAAATTTAAAATTTATAAAGAGGAAGTAGAGCTTTATCATGGTGTGAAGATTAAAACACTTAGACCGATAGGGAGGTGAGTATTATGATCCAGTATATTTTCTATCTACTGGTATAATACATCAAACCACTGCTCCATATACACCTCAACAAAATGGTATATCTGAAAGAAAGAATAGGACATTAAAAGAAATGGTTAATTCCATGTTATGCTATTCTGGCCTAAGTGAAGGATTTTGGGGTGTGGCTATGTTGACTGCCTGTTATTTATTAAATAGAGTTCCTAATAAAAGGAACAAGATAACCCCTTATGAACTTTGGCATAAAAAGCCACCAAAACTGAGTTATCTCAGAGTTTGGGGCTGTAGAGCTGTGGTAAGATTGATCGATCCTAAAATAAACAATATAGGTCAAAGAGGTATAGATTGTGTATTCACGGCTATCCCGAGAATTCTAAGTGCTATAGATTCTATGTAATAGAAACTAATGATTATGTATCCGCACTGTTATTGAGTCACGAGATGTCGATTTTGGCAATGAGGATAGGTTTACATCTTTACCTAAACCTGCAGACATGATTGCAAGTTCCAGTAACTTTGGTACATCTGACCAAGTGACTACTTCTCCTCCTGAGTCTTCAGAGCCTAGGAGGAGTGTAAGAGCAAGGAAAACCAAATCTTTTGGTGGCGATTTCCAACTATATTTGGTCGAAGGATCAAGGAATGAAATTCAATTTCAATATCAATATTGTTTCAATGTTGATGAAGATCCTAGGACCTACAAAGAAGCTATGGCTTCAGGGATGTCGATTTTGGAAAGAAGCAATCCAAGATGAGATTGATTCTATAATGCACAATAATACTTGGAAACCGTCGATTTACCACCGGTTGTAAACCATTGAATAGTAAATGGATCTTCAAAAGGAAGATGAAGGTGGATGGAAGCATAGACAAGTATAAAGCTAGATTGGTTATCCAAGGCTTTAGACAAAAAAAGGTATTGATTTCTTTGATACTTATGCTCTGTTGTTAGGATTACCACCATTAGATTATTGTTAGCACTATGGCTATACATAATCTTGTAATTCACCAAATGGATGTTAAAACAGCCTTTCCGAATGGTGAATTGGATGAAGAGATTTACATAAAACAACCGTAAGGTTTTGTCATGCCCGTAATGAAAATAAGGTTTGTAAATTGGTTAAATCTCTTTATGGCTTGAAGCAAGCTCCCAGCAAATGGCATCGTAAATTTGATGATGTTGTCTTGTCTAATGGTTTTGCATTAAACCAAGCGCACAAGTGTGTATACAAAGAAGTTTAATGCTTCCGTAAAGGAGTAATCATTTGCTTGTATGTTGATGACATGTTAATTTTGGTAATCGACCAAGATCAAGTTGATGCAACTAAGGAGTTCTTGTCCTCTAAATTTGAGATGAAGGACATGGGGAGGTCGATGTGATTCTTGGCATTAAGATCATACGTGGAGAACATGGCATTACTATCTCTCAATCACATTATATTGAGAAGATGTTGGATAAATTTAATCAGAAAGATTGTTCTCCAATAGGTACTCCTATGGATCCCACAACAAAGCTTGTGCCTAATAAAGGTGTTGCTGTGAATCAACTTGAATATTCAAAGGCTATTGGATCTCTCATGTATGCCATGATTAGTACTAGACCGGATATAGCCTTTGCTGTTGGAAAGTTGAGTAGATATACTCACAATCCAGGTTTAATCCATTGGCGAGCAATTAATCGAGTATTTCAGTACTTGAAAGGAACAATGGATTATGGTCTGACTTATACCGGATTTCCTTCTGTTCTTGAAGGTTATTCAGATGCAAGTTGGATATCCAATACGGAAGATCATTCTTCCACAAGTGGTTGGATATACCTACTTGGAGGTGGTGCTATTTGCTGGGCATCTAAGAAGCAAACTTGCATAACTGATTCAACAATGGAATCTGAGTTTGTGGCATTAGCGGTGGTAAAGAAGTCGAATGGCTAAGGAACTTAATTTATGAAATTCCATTGTGGCCTAAACCGATATCATCCATTTCTATCGATGTGATAGTCAAGCTACATTGGCTAGGGCATACAATCAAGTATATAATGGGAAGTCTAGACACTTAGGTGTTAGACATAGCATGACACGTGATCTTATCACGAATGGTGTGATATCGTGGTGTTTGTGAAAACACAACACAATTTAGCCGATCATTTAACCAAAGGGTTGAATAGAGATCTCGTGAAAAGTTCGGCCAGAGGGTGGGATTAAAGTCCATCAAAATCTCGATATCAAGATACCCAATTCCCATCTAGTATGACGCTAGGTGCTGAATTCAATGTGGAAGGCTTAATATCTAGAGATTGGAACACATTAGAAGAATCATCCCAAGGTATGTGTTCAGACCTACAAGTTAGGGAGGTTGAATGTATATATTCTTAATAGCTTTTTTGAAAAATTGCATTGTAGGTGCAAGACTAAAAGAGCTACCTATATGAGCATGAAGTTTAGCCGCTCCAAGAAGCTAGGACTTGGCTTTGACATGCTTATGAAGGATAAGGACATAGGCTAGTAAAACATATGTCAAGATAGAACTACTATGTATGTAAACTTTTGTGTACATTATCTTCGTGTATTCATTTTGAATTCCCAGGGTTCAATCCTTAGCGACACCCTGAAATTCGAATATTCGGAATGTGTAATGTGCTAATGTGAAATTCAATCGTCACGACATTTCATTTATGCAACAGTTTGATTGTTTGAGATTACTTGTTTTAGTTAATCAAGGATTGCACTAAAATAGGGGAGGAATGTTGGATATTTTAGTGTAATTGGATTAACTTGTTTGACCAATTTTATCATGATAAAACATCATTTAGGTTTGGAGGTGCGGAGTGCACACCTACTTGAGTTTATTATGATCTTAGGGGCGAAGCCCTAAGGGATCGGGTCCGGGGCGCGCCCAGCAGGTGGTCAGGGGCGGCGGCACTCGGCAGGTCTAAGGGCAGAGCCCACGGTGGTCGAAATTCATGCTGAAATTCCATTTCTGCTGAATTGTTGTGGATTCTGCTGAAGTCCTGCGGATTCTGCTGAAGTATCATGAATCTGCTGAAGCTTTATGATTCTGCTGAAGTTATGTTGCTCAGAACTTAACTTTTCGGAAATTGAGGGACAAAACTTGACAACTTGAAAACCCTTAAACTGCCATTAGCAGTTATCCCGTATCATGTTTATATACGGTTTATTTGGTCATTATTAAGTTAACTGGTTCATAACATCTCAGACACACACATACAGAAAATTCTCATTCTACGAATTGTATCCGATTGAATAATTTGGTAGAACCGCCAATTGATTTGATCTCGAAGTGATTACACGCCTTCGTAGATTAAGCATATCCATTGGTGTTCGTTATTAACGCGGTATATCCCCTACAATAATTTACTAAGGGTGTACACTTTTTACGGTTTTAAGTCATAATAAGCTTATACTTCTGTTGGGGATATTGCAATTGTAACAAATAGAACAAAGATTGTGGATTACACACAACCTTATGTTACAACTGGCCTCGTGATAGTGGTCCCTATTAACGATTCAAAAGGGAGTGCCTGGGTATTTCTTAGACCGTTTACTATTAGAGATGTGGTGTGTCACTACAGCAGCTTTTGTATTGATTTTGTTTAGTATAATATCATAAGATTGGAAAGGACTTATGTTGGTTGATTTTTAATAAGTGTACATGGAAATAGAGTGTCCAAATGGAGGAAATGGTGGGCGATTAAGTGAGTTTCCTGACACTCATGAAGAAATTCATCCAACAAGAATACTTAGTGTTGTTGGAAATCTTAACACTTGGTCTTATCACAATTAGAGTCCAAGAAATACGTACCAGTGTCAGGTCTATATATTATAAACTTTAAACATTTTATTTTTAATTTGCATCCAACGTTTTCACTGTTTTTATTTAGTTTATTTACGAACTACTTTTTAATATATAGATGGCAAAACAACCAATGAGTTTCTCTTCACAAGGGATAAATTGTCGTGCAGATCAAAAGCTTTATCACCTTCAGGTTCTTTCATCGCATTATAGTCTTAATTACTGCTACAGATTTATGTTGTATATACTTACCCTATTCTATAAAATGCTTGTCCGCACCCTCAAACCCCAATTGTATGGACCGGCACGTATGAAAAATATAGGATCGATGACTCTCCATTTGGGGCTAATACAATTTTTGCAAAGGTCTTTGGGTTATTCAAAGTGAGTATTTTGCACCATACTTTAATCATTTTTTTATGGATTCTTGATTCGTGGGTACTTAATTGGTCTTATATCTTGCGATATGATATGGAAGATGCCATGGTTTTAAATAAGTCATCGTTGATCGTGGGTTTGCTCATGGCCACATTTACCGTGTAAGCTAACTTATTTAGATAATCATAGCTCTATCTTTCGTATTGATTTTGTACTATAATAACCTTATGCTATATGAATAATTTCCGCATCGAGATTATTAATTTGGTCGATGAGAAGAGTCAACTGAAATCGTGTATTTAGAAGAACTCATCCACGCGTGAGCTATTTAACGGTTTGGAATGCTCACGTAAACTTGAATCTTTTAAAATTTAGCCTTGACCATCCACTGATGTAACCTCCCATGGATTAGGATAATGATGAAGAGATGGAGATCATTGATGAAGCCGAGCATGTCATCTTAGCAGCCACTGAAGCATGCAAAAGTTTGGACATTTTTTTAATGATATTTGATGTGTACTACCACAAGGGCAGAGGACGTGGGAGAGGCCTCAATTACCATGGTCATGGAAAGGGAGGTTATAATAACGAAGTGTATATGGATGCTCCACAAAATGGGGTTACAATCATGAAGCATCAATGCAAGGACGAGGTATTACCTACTATCATAACTCCAAATTATATTCATAATATTAATATGTTATGCATGTACTGCTGTTCATTTGATAGTTGTGTTCTGCATTAGAATATGATACATATAGTGTGTAAAACACTTCATTAATGAAAACATAAGGGAATATTTTTTAGCTTCTTATATACATAAAACGTATTTCTAGGCATAATTCATATCTTAGTTATGTGCAATTAAATAATGTTTAAAGCTTAATCATTCTCCTATTGTACCTAAAGATGTAAAGTATCAATTTCTATGTTTTTACTTTTTAGTCTTTCCATCATAATAAAGTAGTCACAATTCACAAAAGAACATTGACCAAACACTTTATTCAATCCAATTTATAGTTGTTTATCTGTTAAGGAGTATTATTTTTATCTATTTTTTTTTATGATTATTGTTGTTTTGGTTATGGCAGGAAGATTTGTTCATGAATAAGGTCGATTACCACAAGACTGCAAGCCCCTAATCTGATTCATTGTTATGAAGACGATTTTGCATTGTGTTTTCAGTAAGTTCTATAATCAAATTATTGTTTAGTTATTGTGAAACTGATTTTGATTATATAATTAGGTGCAACTAAATCGTTTTGGTTAGGCAGGCTATTGTTGTATCAAAGAAGGGTAGTTTAGGAAAATCAAGACTAAATATCTTTTCTTTGTGTATGCATACATACCATAAATTTATAGAAAAAATAGTGGGCCTCTGCACATTTAAAGCTTGATAGTTGAATTTCAGTGTCCTAAAAGTGACCAACTGTAAAGTTTTGTTAAATGTCCACAATTAGGAGCCGTTTCGGTAGCTCCACAATAGTTTCATCAATTAACTCTATCATGTACTTCTAAAGATTAATATAACAAGACGTGTTTAAAAGGTTTGTCACTTTTATGTGAATTAAACAGTTAGGTTTTAACTTTGGTCTTCGCTACTCGCTTGAAAGAAACATGCTTTTTATACACATTTAAAGTTTAATAATTTCTTTTGAATAAGTTTTGTCATGACATATATACATTCTATTGAGTGCAACATTTGGGATTCTATTATATTTCATTCTTTTGGTTTTTCAGCAAGATACTTACAACTTGATGATCAAGGCAATGGATTTAGAACGCCAATAACAAATCTTCATGTACACAGTATGCATAGTTCGCACATGTTGTTTAAAAAACAAGCTTATATTGCTCTAACTTTGCTCTCTTGATCCTATTGTATAGTGGGATTGCAAAAGATTTTGTCTTTGCTAGACTCAGAAGATCCTAATGTACGTCTGCATGCTCTCTTCTTCCTCCGTTTTAATTGTTCTCTGTGTGTGTACGCGTGTGCGCCATCAATCTTATGCGCACGTACACGGTGCACATTTATGTATATGCTTAATTTTTTTTTTTTTTTTTATCATTCCTGAAATGTTTAGGGTAATCTTCATTGTTATTTTTTTGGTGTATACAGAAGCTAATCAAGAACTAATAATGGCTCAAGGGGGTATTTGTCTGCTGGCAATGACGGCAGCTGATGCCGAGGATCCACAGACACTAAGAATGTTGGCTAGAGCTATTGCCAATCTATGTGGAAATGGTAAATAAGTGTTTTTCACATCCCTTTGTTGGTTTACGTGATAATGACATACTGCTAAACTATGATTGATATAGATATGGTTTAGGACATAGGATATTCATATGTAATTCTGAACATATTTGTTTAATTTAACTGAGATTGATATAGATGAAATTTAAAATTTGCAATTAGCTTGTTTGACACATAGAAGTTTGTTTTAGGACATAGGATGTTTCACTTTTGTATTTTAAAAGCACGAAGATTGCGACAAAAGAGTGTTTATAATAAATGTTTAATATACTCTTTAATAGTCTCTACAAAATTCATAAAATTCACACCTATTTTAGATTTCTCATGTTAGTTCATTTGGCTTAGAGTTGAAACCTGAAATTACTTTTTGAAGAAGGTGTATAACTTCGTTCTCACAGTGAGTGGTTATATTATTTTGTGGCTATCCTTTCGCTTATCATTGTTCTTGATTGAGTGTGTCCGATTGTCTTTTTGTTCTTATATAGGCATCCTAGGATAGATCACATCACATAAATCGCGCATCTGCACTAGCTCGGTTGTGTAGTCTACTAGCTCTCAAAGGTATGTGATATCTTTGTTTTTAGCTATACTCAGTATTTGTTGTTTGAATGATTATCATTATTTGAGAGAAATAACAGAGGTTGAAGACAATACAACTACTCAGGCATCAAATGATACAAATAGTTTTGATTTTTTTGAATGTCTTTGGTTTTAAATATGGTAGCTTAGTTTCCTAAAAAAAGGTTTCTGATGATTTTCAAATTATTAACATTTTATTTCTAGGTTTGCCAAGATGCTTATGGAATGCGCAGAAGCAACAGGTTTACATCCCTAGCGAGACAAGAACATAACCTCAGCAAATAGCAAAAGGTAATGCTATATTAAATAAGATGAACAATAAGTCCTATTAAGATATCGAAACCATTATTATGAAAATGTTGAGTGCTTAATTCAATGAAGAGACATAATATTAGATATTATTACAAAAATATTTTTTAAAAGAAACCAATTACTGTGTAAATTCATTCTTATTTTTAGTTTAAACAAAAATGCAAAGAAAACATTATGTTCACTGCAAAGTGCATACATAACAAATGTATACACTCAAACTACTTTCTAATTCTGTAAAGACCATACCTTTGTTAAATCTTCACAAGAACAATACATATTTTTGCAGCAAAAAGATTAATGATTATCTACTGATCAATTTTGGATTTTTTATTTATTTTTTATTTATTATTTTTTTTTTGTATGATTCCGCATAAATGTACAGCTGATCTCGGAGAAATCATGCATCTAAACACATTGATGATTATGATTTATTTGTATTTAGACTTCCAACATCGATATTGTGTTCCTGAAGTGTGAAAAAGTGCTTATATCTAAGCAAACAATTTCTAAATCATTTTGCTCAATAGTTGGACAATAAATGTGTTGGTCTATTAACATCAAAGCCCGAGTCTGAATCTGTTCACCACATAGCCTTATTTGCAGCACTTCTTTGTGGTTGCATTGTAATTGGTCATCAATATTAACTGATTAATTCTTAATTTTTTAAATCATGATCTTATACTAAAATTTGATATGTACACACTAACTTACATATGAATGCATATATATGCCCTTTGTTAGTTAAGACTTCACCCTGATATCTCTTCCCGTAAAAATGACAATGTTCAAAAGTTTCTGTTATATGTTAATTATTCATGTAGCTCTTCCGTTAGCCATGGTTCATGCTCAGTTGGATCAATGAGGTTCCTAAGAATAACTTTTAAACTAAATGGTGTTGTATCAAATACATTTCTTAATCTTCCTACATGTATCTTTTAAGTGCTTCATTAGCATAGATTGTGGAATTGCCTCAGTTCGAATATACCGATAACAAAGCAGCATAAACTATGTTTCGATGTTGGTTTCATAGATGGAGGTGGGCATAGAAAATACCGCTTAGGTATAACTCCCCACCCTTGATTTCCACTCACCACTCTTACATATTTTCCTATAAGCGGAAAAAGTCGCTACACTTTCGACAAGAAAAGGGAAGGGCAACAAGTATTTGATACTGGGCAAGATTTCTTTATGGGAACTACGATTCCTTAGGTAAACCCCCGAATTTGACCTCTACCTTGGTCCGATCATTGGACCAGAGTTAGCCTCGTTTGTCATTGCGGTGGACTATGAGATTATACATATCACCTCATCGACTACATGTATGTGTGCCTCGTGGATATAGATCTTGGAAACCCTTCATTTCGCATTAAAACTAAGGCTTTTGGATAACTCCATGTATGAAACACAATTGCAATCATTGGTCCTTGCAAGACGTCGAACTTTGGTTCAATCGAAGCAGTCAGTCAAGATTTATAGTTACTCAAACGTGTTTGTTTTAAGACTTTGATACTGCAGGGTTTTGCAAACAAACTGATGTAGTAACGTAGACCTCATGTGCTACCTAATGATTAGATATGCTAAACTGGATGGGTCGAGTAATGGTTTTGTTTAGCTTCACTGAGGATTTCATAAGCTGAATTGCAAATGAAACAGATCGAGTACAAATTGCCTTGAGAGAAGCTAGCCATAAGCAATGTCAGCTGCACAAAAATATGTCAGCATGGGAACCGAAATGGGGGATCTAATTCAGGTGTGTGTTATCATTAATAATGGCAATTGATATAAGCAATATATTGACTAGCATGTTAAATATTGGTATCATTGATTTATAGGTCTGTATAGCTTTAATTTTATACAACTCTATGTTTTATGTAGGGAGGTCTAATTGGACTACTCCGTGGTATAGAGAAATATGATTCATTTCTTTTCATTCATTCTCTAAATTGGAGTTTATGTTTGAAAGGAAAGATCGTTTCGGCATGAGAAACGAATGACTTTTCACGGTATCCAGCTTTGCAACCTCATGGTTATGATTACACGTAATGTTATCTCTATTTTTATATAATCATGTCCATGATAGGTGGCAATAGACAATAGTGACCAACATTTTAAATGGAACATAAGAAAAACCTGTGGTTCATAGCAAGTAAGCTAAAACAGGTCACATAAATGAGTCGAACGGGTACATATTTGATCCACATCTGGTGAATACTTTCGCAGAGATAGGCTTGGTGGAGGCTCGTGAATCTTAATCATACTAAAAACCATTAGGTAATCATAGCTTATATACTTTTGTGGTGATCACGATAGTTTATAGCTATATCTCAAAAATGTTTCATATGTGTAAATTCATTTAATGTTTTGTATGTTTTTCGCTTTTGTTCAATTTTTTGGCTAAAGAAGAGGGGAGTGATGCCAAGATTGACTTTCTCAAATGATCTCATATCGAGAGGCGAGGGTCTACATTGTGACTTCACTTGTCTCCTTTATGGCCCAATATGTCTTCTTTTAAATATAAATAATCTTCTTATATCATCTTCATGGTTGTAAGTATTCTGTTATCACTTTGTTGATCTCTATTTTAGTTTAAAAAAATGTTTGGATAATTTGAGATGTGGATATGTACAGATTTTGAAGGACAAAGGTAGCAATTTCAAGCAACAACCAAATAGTGTGCACAAAATAACAGTGCATCAAGATTTGATCGTAACTCTTAAAAGATGGAAACTCATTGTCCCGGATCATATTAAAAGAACAGAGGAGTTTTTTACTACTGCTACATATGGAAGGTAGTATAAAATCAAAACCTCACATTTAACTACATTTGTGTTATATATTTTTATTTTGTGAACTGTTATTTAGACGTTTCATGTAACATGATGCCAAGTCAAAAGAGAAAAAACGTGATCCCAGCTGGAACATCAGAAAAGAAACCATTAGTCGTCGATCCTCTTGGAGATGCAAGAAGCAAAGTGCAAGAAGATTGGGAAAGAGTTTGCTCAATGATGGCGAGTAGCTATATTTTTTTATTATTATTTTAAACTTCAATATTGGTTTGTCCTGATACAAATTTGTGTATGTTGATGTTTATCAGTAATTGAAGTTGTTGCTCAATATGGAACATCGACTTAAAGGATGAACTATGTTCAACTAGATGTGAAGCGTGAATGCAGGGATTCAACTATGTACCAGGTTACATATACATACCTATTTAACTAAACTATTCAGTATATCACAGCTAATATTTTTTGCAATAATGAAAAGTGGATTTCTATGATCCCACAAATTATGGTTATCGAAGCTAAAATATGTGCTCATTTCTTAAAATTGTCGGTTTAAACTTTTTTCAAATGGATAGACTTGATAAAAGGGTCAGACAATGAAATGAAGATCTTGCTAGAAAAATGTGGCAAGCCAACTTAAAGTTCACTTAGGGAGTATTTTAAATTATTGTAAGGTGTGTTTCTATCTGTGTTGTAGGTGGAGTTTGGTTGTGCATGTTACACTTTGGACATGATAACGAGGTACATTGCAAATGTGAAAATAGATACGAAGATTAAAAAGGCGGAAATATGAGCTAATACCGGCCTAAACTTATGTAGTTTGGGCAACACCATTTCTATTATTTAGTTTCTGGCATGCCAAAAGTTGGAACCCAAAAAAATAAAATTGGAACCCAATGTGGTCGGTTTCAAGGTAGTAGTCTACTCAGCTTGTGTGTCATGTGCTTATGCTATTTTTTTATTTACTGATATTATTATCTCTTCTTATATTTCACCTTCTGTTCAATGTTTTAGGTGTTGTTCATTTCTCATGAAATATCCTTACAGAGCTCCCCTCATTCATGGCGAGTGTGATGTGGTAAAGGAAGAGGAGTAGACCGATCAAGAATAAAAACTACACTGCAAGTAACTATATATGCTGATTGCTTGAGTGATTAAATCAATCAAGTTAATCTTCTATTAACTGTCATCTTCGTTTGCAGTTTCACTGAAGAATATGTATAAAGATAAAATGACTGAATTTTAGGTATTGAAGATGCATTAAATTCATTTGATCATCTTTCATTCTGTCATCTGTAGGCAATTTATCAACTTTTTTATATATTAATAATGGTTGTATTAAAACTAAGGAGAAAACATCCATCAAGAGCACCGTGAGGTGGTCAAGAGGTGTGTCTATACAGTTAATTACGTGAACCAGGGCCGATGAAGAGGCGTGATATTCAGAGTTTCAATACTATACTACACGATTGTTTGTATATTGATAATAAGCTTATGTCGTATGACTCACCATGTGGGTATAAAAGTACAATAGATTTTGTAAAATAAATTCTTGCTATCATGCAGTTTGATATCGAAAGTGGTGGATGAAATAGTACCAAAGCACACTAGTTCAACTTTAGTGATGTATTTTCATCAAACTTATATGTACTTCATTTTTCTGTAATATATATTTTAGCTTTACACGTTTATCATCAGATGAAGTTATTGATTACATTTAACAAAATAAACTGTCCACCATCCTCAAACCTGATGGATAATTTTTAAGGTGCAGTTTTTTAAAATCTTGATTTTTCACATTAGTTTTCTTTAAGTCATAATAATGCCAATTCTTAATGTAACACCACACTATACTGTCGACACATTTTTAGAGGAGAAGATACTTAATAAGAAAAGATACTTATAACTCAAACATAAGCATACCATGGTAACGATATTGATAGAAAAGATCAAGGGCCTGAACTTGATGTTTGTGGATTGTATTTAAGATCATAACCCTTTCTAATAATAGATCACGAAGAGTTGCATGCCGAATTTATTTTTTACATGTGGGTAAGAGCCAACGGGCAAAATAAATGCCGTTGAGGGAGCGTTCTTTTTTTGGACTATATAGCAACAACACAACTTCAGGATGAGAACTTGGACTTATTTTGCCGGTTGTGTAAATAAGCGTTCGTTTTTTGTTTTCATTGTTTTAAATCTCATTTAGCTTTGATTAAACATGTAGTATTTCCAACTTTTGTATCATTTACACATTTAAGTATGTACACGTGTTGTCCTGGGACATCCACAGGAGATTCAGTAAGACCATGGTACTACATTACAGAGGTATAACTATTAAACATATGAGAATTGAGAAGCAACCAGTTATATATCATTATTAAATCAATGGCACGTACTAATTATTGTGAATTTGATCGTAGAATACGTGGTGGTATACAAAGGGGTGGTGGGCTTTAGAGTAAGAGAGCAGGACACACAGCCCCAAGTTACCAAATTAAATAGCCATGGTAATGATTTCGCATCCATTCGGGGAGAGTTCTAACTTGATCGAGAATTAGCCAAGGTTTATTTAGTTTTGTTCTTCAACTTATTTGGCTGTTATTATTTGACTTTTATACCACTCATGTATTATTTAAAAAGGTTACCTCTTAATGGGTATGTACTTAGTTGTGTTACATTATCTATTTATTTTTTTACAAATTAAGCATATAAACGAATAGGTAAGTTATTGATATGTTAAATTTGCATTGTTACTCTTTAATTTTATAAGGAGATTGATAAATTCGGTAAGACCATGTCATCATCTTTAGAGAAGTCTTTTGCTTCATTGCTAATCACTTTAAATGATGATTTCTCAACATTGGAAGCATCTATTTCCGCTATTGGTGAAAGTACCTATTTTTCTTTTTATTAAATACGAGTAGTTGAACATTGGATGGTTTAATCGTTTAACTAATCTCTCACTTAATCATCTGTAGGTTGGATATTTGTCATTAATACTTGGGATGATCAATGGTCTGCTTATAATACTAAGAATGCCCTCAGTGTGATAGATACAAATCTTAACAAGTTAGACTTGTATATTTTCACTTACGTTCTAATCGTTGTTCACATTCTTTTGACTGTAATCAGAACTATCTTCATTATTTTATATTTGTTGTTCCTGTGTGCTGAAATATATGTTATAGTATAGTAACTTAAGGTGGTGTTTGACATTGTGTCTTAATGTATTCTTTTCAGCATTTGCATAGCTGGAATTAATCGACGACGCCTTCATTAGCCAAGTCCGGGCCATATGAGTGACAACAACAGTGGCAGCACGAAGTTTTGCACGAGCCACCATACCAACTATAATTTCTTGGGCACCCTCTCTCACCTGGATATAACCCCCTTCAATAAAAAACAATTCAGGATGACTGCCCAAAAAAGCATTAAAGGTTTCCATGCCTATTATCATAATCAAACCAATGCAGGGGCACCAACATTAATAAGAGTCTGCTCCGAAGCGTGAGCTTAGAGGCCCATCACAAAGTGTAGCTTAATTCAGGGGAAAGTATCTTGGCTCTCTAATCGTTCTTCTCAATTTCATAGTTTATGTTATGGCTTACTTTTAGACCATCTACAACAATTTAATAATGTTATATATATTTTGTTTAATGCAGATCAAAATGCACAGTTCTGGATCAAGATAAAAAAAAAAGATCAATGAAAGGTACGATATTTGATACCAGATCCTTTGTAAGAGAAAACCATACACGTGAATCTTGATCACCCTAATCTTTCTAACTGATTTTAACATTGTGCTTTGTGGTTTAATGTTCTTCTGTTTTGGTGTTTAATTACATGTTTGAGCAAATGGTGAGCTCGCAATCGTGATCACTTGTGGTATTCAGAAGGTTTTAAATTGTTATCATTTAACAGCTGATCACAACGTGTTTGTCTCGAAACATGTCATTGTTATTTTACAAACTAAAATGGGTTTGGTGAGCCGGTATACTTTTTATCTAAAGATTTTTAATTTTACAATATTAGTAATAAAAGAACATGATTTTATCAATAACATGTGTTCTTTCAATAAAATTATTTAGGATGCGAATTGCCTTTGATGTAGCTCAAGAAAATTAGTTGTTTTGACCTCCAAAAGACAAACCTAAAATATTTGACCACATGGTAATAAACCTCTGACTTTTCAAGGACAAACTTTAACATAAGGTTCTGAAATGAGAAAATCACAACATAAATATACATAAATAGACCCAAAATAAGGTTCTGAAACAGGTGTCAATCTGGCATCTTGACACTTTAATTTTTGGATACAGGATGGAGATCTGGGAACTATTACACTTGGGAATGTCATCCGTGTTTGTCAATTATAGATATTAACCATTTCATTTAACTTTTAATTACTTTTTAGTATATATTTGTTCTACTAAATCCTAAAAATAAAAACCCAAGTCATACCCGTCCATCGGACGGGTTTTGCCACTAGTATATATATATATATATATATATATATATATATATATATATATATATATATATATATATATATATATATATATATATATATATATATATATATATATATATAGTGTATCTTTATTTTAAAACCCCGTTAAGTGCGAGAACTGCGAGAACTCTATTTTAGCCATTGGATTCCTTGATCAAGGGCTATGATCATTTGTGCCATTAATGTAATTAGTAGAAAGATTAAACTATTATTTAAAAAGCTAAAAGGGTATTATAGTAATTTTTACTTTTAATAAATGTCCCGTTAATTTAGGATCTAAACTAAAAATATACACGCACATTCATCTCTCCCCTTCATCAACAACTGATTCTCCCTTTATCACAAACCCTAGCCGCTCAATTTTTTTTCTTCTCCAACCTCTTTCTAAATTAAAAATCATTGAACACCATATCTTCTCTTGATCTTTATAAGCCACAAACAAAATACTTTTCTTCTAGATCTAAACGGCGATCAACAAATTCGTATGGTTGATGATTTAAGATCTGAAGCCGAAGGGATTCTAAATGTGTGAGAAAACAGATTTTGCAAGTGGAACAACACGACTCAGACGACGAAGGGCCTCCTCCTGATGGGATTCTAAATGTCAGTCCGATCCAGAATCACAATTGACTTTTCCAACAACTCCTCAATCAGGCCAGTCTGGTAATTCTTTCATTTGATTAATTTCAACCTTTCAGGTGTGATTCTGGGAATCTGTGAAAATGTTAACTTATAATCTGTTGGTATCGCAAGCACACAATTCTAGTTAAAAGATTATATATAAAGGCTAGTAAATTTTGAAACCGGGACCCGTGTTGGTGCGAGATAACTCAAAAGCAGGAACCCAACATGACTAACAGCCCACTATTGCAATACACTTTGTAAATAAAGTCATATGTCACATATATCATGCCACGAATATCATCAATTATGTTGTGTCATGTGGCACTCTCCTATAGGCCTATCATCATTTGTTTATCAAACAAACGTAAAATATAACATATTTTCGTAGGTTATGATGTTTTTTGTTTATATGTGATCATGTAATGTGACTTAAGGTTAATAATTATTAGTTCGAATAATTTATTTAATTTATCATAAATTGTGATTTGAAAGAATTTTTTTGCTAGTGGCATTAGATTTTTTTTGGTGCATAAATGTTTTAAGAGTGTGCATATCCGGATAATGGAGTATATGTTTGATGATAATTGTTGATCGGATTTGTTTCGTTTTGGTGTTTCCTTATAATGGCTATGATGTCTTTGTAAATTAAACTCCCAAAACTCGGATGATGAATTCAGTTTGAACACGTTAAATGGTCAACATGTTTGGAATATTGAACATGCAAAATTAAGCCTCTTACTGAAATTAAACTCCCAAACGTAAATTACTTTACTGAATTCGGTCCATGTATTTATTTGAGTTATTGATTTTTTTGAACTTTTATTTGAGTTATTGATATCATTGAATCTTTTATTGCTTAGACGATCATGAAAAATATAGTTGGTGATAAAGATGCTTTTGGTTTTGAGGTTTGAATAATTTTTGTTACTGTAGTTACTTTAATCATTATGTTTGCATAGTATTATAAAATCTCGTTCCTTTTCCTTTTTGTTAATGTAGTTACTTTAATCATTATGTTTGCATAGTATATTTAATTGGAACATGTACGTTCAAAACATGTATGTTTAAAAACTTGAATGCTTCTGAACATGCATGCTAAAAACATGTATGTTTTAAAAACATGTATGTTCTAATTGATGAAAACATGTATGTTTTAATTGTTTTTTTGCATGCTTGTTTCAGATTGATGAAAATAACGATATCATTGAAGACCGAGAAGTGGATGAATACAAATATACATGAAGATAATTTGCGACTTTTGAAGATATACGATTATTGCATATGTGTTTTTTGTACTTGTAATTAAATGAAATGTAACATTTAAGTATATGAATCTTGTTTTTTCTTTTATAATGGTTTATGTTTTTTAATTTATGATTCAAACTTCAAAAAAATAATAATAATGCTAGCAAAAAAACATACATGTACTTCACTAAAAAAAAATTCATGCTTAAAAAAAAATATACATGTACTTCACTAAAAAAAATCATGCTTAAAAACATGCAAAAACATACATTGTGCCATACTAAAATAAATCATGCAAAAACATACATGTACTTCACTAAAAAAATCATGCAAAAAACATACATGTACGCACTGTAAGATTATGAAACCATGCTTAAAAAAAAAAAAAAAAAAAAAAAAAATCCGAAAATTTAGGAATGCTTAAAATCGAGATTTAATAAAAATAAAAATATATAAAAATTGCATTTACTATAATACCTTTTGGATTAATAATAATTTTTAATATTTAAAAAATCTCATTGGTTTAGAAGGGTTCTCAAAGTTCTCGCACTTAATGTGGTTCTCAAAATAATGTCCCTATATATATATATATATATATATATATATATATATATATATATATATATATATATATATATATATATATATATATATATATATATATATATATATATATATATATATATATATATATATATATATATATATATATATATAGGTTTGGGTTATTATGAAAAGTTTCTTAGAATGAAAAGAATGAGAAGGCATGTGAGGTGACATGTGTCACCTTTGCCACATCATCATGCCACATCACCATACCCCACCCCCACCCACCCACCCACCCCCAAAAAAAAATTTTCCGCAAAAAATTTTTTTGTGCAAAAATTTATTTTTTTTCCCGCCAAAAATTTCCGCCAAATTTTTTTTATCGCATCACGCTTATAAAGTTGTTTGCATCACAAATCATAAATTTAGTGCATTAAGGTTATAAATTACTGCATCACAGTTATAAAGTTACTGCATCACAGTTATAAAGTTACTGCATCACAATCATGATTTTAGTGCATTAATGTTATAACATTGATTCTAGTGCATCATAGTTGATGCACTTAACTATTAACTATGATGCAGTGACTTATAATAAAGATGCACCAAGACTTATTATTGCATTAAGGTTATAAGTTACTGCGTCACAATTATGATTTTAGTGCATTAAGGTTATAAATTACTGCATCACAGTTATAAAGTTATTGCATCACAATCATGATTTTAGTGCATTTAAGGTTATAACCTTGATTTTAATGCATCATAGTTGATGCCTTGGTTTAAAAATGCGCGCATCATTGCACATATTGTACGCATCATTGCATTGCATTTGAAAATTCACATCATGATATCTAATGCAAGGCCATCCCAGATTGCGCTCGCAATTTACGGCAATTTCTCGCATTTGGGTAATGCTAGCAATAGTCGCAATTAGCGCAATTCGGAATTTGCTCTGATTTGTAAAAGTAAAACCAATTTCAATAGCTCAACTACTTTAAAGAGGACCTTTTATGATCTATTAAGAGGTGCTCTTATGATTTATCAACTGTTTAGATCATGTTAATAAAACTTTCATTGATAAACAAAAGGTTCTAGCCATGAAATATAGAACCAAAACATATTTATATTTAGATTTACGAAATTCATGTTAATAAAACTTTCGAATTGATTTTTTAGTGTAAGAAAGCACATCAACCGCAATTATAGTTGTGACGTTTTCATTTAATTGTGATTGACGTTTTCAATTTTGGAAAGTTGAAATAGAACACTAAATCTATGACAATTTCGAATCACGAGTCACATAAATATGACTATGTGTTATTAAATGAATTATTAGTCGAATTTGAATATGTTAGTGTTTTATTTATAATTTTATTGCATTTATTTGGTACTTGGTAAAATATATTATGTATAAATAATTTTTTAATATTAAACGATTAGTGTCTAAATTGCTTCGCATTCGCATTACGCATCACGCATCGGCCTCGGGACCTTGAGCGCATTGGATCGTAAAACGCAATTTTAAACCAAGTGATGCATCGAACTATTAACTTATATAAAGATGCACCAAAACTTATTAGTGCATTAAGGTTATAAGTTCTCGCATCACGGTTATAAATTTACCGCATCATAATCATGATTTTAGTTCATTAAGGTTATAATTACGCATCACAATTATAATTGTGATGCGATTTAATAACTTGTGATGCGATAATAAATTTTGGCGGAAATTTTTGGCGGATTTTTTTGCCAATTTTTTTTTTCTTTTGCGGGATTTTTTTTTTTTTTGTGGGGGGTGGGTGGGTGGGGTGGGGGTGACACATGTCATATGACATGGCATGGTGATGTGGCAAAGGTGACATGTCACCTACACATGCCTTCTCATTCTTTTATTATAAGAAACTTTTCATTTTAACCCTACCCTATATATATATATATATATATATATATATATATATATACTAGAGGTCAAAACCGTCCGATGGACGGGTATGACTTGTGATTTTTATTTTTAGGTTTTAGTAGAATAAATATATACTGTACTAAAAAGTAGTTAAAAGTTAAATTAAACAATTTACAACTATAAATGTAAAAATAACAATGAAAATTATGAGAACAAATAAAGTACATGTCCTTATTCATACGAATATATAAACAAATTTTGAGTCATTCTAACACATACATCCGTTAAATAAAAAAGTTCTAAACCCTATGCAATAATTCCTTGTAAACAACATCGATATTTTGCAGGTGTAGCTTCACAATATTACTTAAAGAATTCTAACTAGACGTAGATTTCATCTGTTTCGTTCCAGCTTCCTGAGTCTAAATACTGTCTTCTACAAACACAACTCTTTTTATGATTTTGCTTATTTACAATGACAGCTACTTCGGGTCTAACTATAGGATCATTCAATCCTACGGTTCTATTTTCAGAGATGAACACCCTTAAAGAACCATAAGCTTCAGAAGTGCTCAACCAATAGTGTTGTAGCACATCTGAAGTGTGATACCACAACTTGTTTCAAACAAAAAATACAAACCGCTTAATGATTATATAAGTGATTTAATTACTTATCGACTCCCTTGAAAAAGGATTAAATAGAGCTTCAAAGCACACAAACTGCACATCTGAAGTATGATACCACATCTTATTTTAAACAAAGTTAAAAACATTAAACCATAGATTAAATATAGACCAAATAATGAATATGGTATTTTTATATGTAGAAACTTCTAAGATTATGTAGATAACAATTCTAAGAACACATGTATCTGAAGTTAACATTGCTGATTAAATGGCTGAAGGCACAAATTATTTTAACTAAACTAAAAAATGGCAAAACGGGTCAAAAATTTGCCGAGTGAAAAAAAATGTTTCATGACTTATCACCTTTGTAGTAGGCTAGTAGCAAGCATAGAGCCCGTTGGTTTCAGAGTATAAAAATTTGATCCTAAAAGTGTAGCAGCAAAACCATATCCTAGATTGTGAAAAAGGACCACATAAACCTAAACTTTATAACGCATACCCTATAACGACAATGATGATTGAAAGCCACAATTACTTAAGAAATCCCTAAACGAATTAACAGTCTCTAGAAAGTGACTTACCAAACATGGAATAATCACGACAGATTCAAAAAGAGTATTGCAAATTTAGATAGACTAAAAATTTCAGGCGATACCATTTATATAGGTTCGTTTTGACCCATTTCATAAAATAATGCTTGCCTTTTATGATCATTTAATGAACTCAATAATAAAATAGCAAATGTCAATAATTAAAGTTTTAATACGCAACATTAAAGTTGATTATCTAATGATCCATGACCAAATCAAGTTGCCATCCAAATACTCAACACAATAATCATATATTATTTATAATAAGAATGTTAAAAGCAATCCCAAACACTCCATATATTTTAGGACTTACTCCCATGTACCGACAACTATCGTGGCATTCTCTTTATCAAGATACAAACGCCGCCATGCACTTGTTATTTTTTCAAGTTGACGCCATCTCGAGCCTTGTCTATCAATAAAACCAGTTCCACGAATTGTTTTCCGCCCAGGTACAAACTGTCACAAAAATAAGAGCCATGATTCGAAACTTTCATCTTGGAGGTGAGTCTGAAAATATTTAGAAGTAAGTTTTACCTTATATGTATTCGATAGTATATGATCTTTCAACAGTTTGCTAAACCTCTTGTAAATGGCTTGGACTAACTGCTTGTTTCATTAGAGATTTATAATCTGCACTTCCTGACCACTGCCTATTTCACGTGCTCTCAGACAACCACAGACCCCAAATGGATGTTTGATTTTGACTGACACAATAGATACGATCATGGGTATAAAATTGGTGGCACCTCTCAAATTCCTAGCCCTAATAATCAGATGCCTATACAAATAACAAAACTCAAAAGTCACAATGACCAAACACAATAGTAACTGAAACGCGACACGGTGTATATCATCTGAGTTATACTTACCTATATCGTCATTGTGAGCTCTTCGCCATCAAGCAAAGGGACAGTGCTCCCATAAACCACTCTCTCGCTATCATAATCCAGAGATGACCTGTAGTGTTTTCTTTTTCTTTTTTTTTTTTAATTAGGAAAAAGATATTTTTCAAATTGAACATAAAAAGTAATCCATTTAAACGTAGAAAAAGTTAATGTATATAAGAATTTTAATGAACATTGAGGTTTTTTTACCTTAGGTTATCAGTACAAAAAAGTGTTGCTAAACCTCCATATGTATTTTTAGCAATGTAGAAATAGACAGGAGTCAATTCTGGAAGGGTTCCATCAGCAAGAACCGCAATCCCAAACGGTCCCAAACTTCCCTTTGGCTGCACCCAAGCTCATAGTGCAGTCGTATTCATTGTTGACTTCAGTTGTTGCTTTGAAGGCATCTTGATCCACTTCAAATGTTGCAACTATGTCCAACTGAAATAGCCATATGTTATGTTACATTTCAATGACAGTTCTAATAGATGAAAAAGTTGACTTGAGTTATTTGTGTACCTGTGTAGCTGACCCTATGTCAAGTGGAACAATTGAATCAGGTTGGGCGGGAACTATGCATGATAAGATGTTAGACTTGTGTAGGGAACTATGCATGATACAAACCGCTTAATGATAATATAAGTGATTTAATTACTTATCGACTCCCTTGAAAAAGGATTAAATAGAGCTTCAAAGCACACAAACTGCACATCTGAAGTATGATACCACAACTTATTTCAAACAAAACTAACCTGAGAAGCCGATGCTGGTGACGTTCCACTTCAGGTATTGTTTCCCTTGAAAAAGCTTTCATTGCACCTGCTCATGGCCCCTTAATAATTGCCACCAGTAACTCAGTAAGTATTGGTGGCTTGCAACTGCTGTAAGAGATATAAGACAGCGTAACATCTCTAACAATTCCCTCTAAAATAGTTTCACCTAAACCAACTTTCTTAAATTAACACGTGCATATTTTAAACACGCACACGGCATAAGATTGATCGTTGTCTTAAATGTTGTTTGAGAAATATACTGATGTATACGGTATGATCCTCTAAATGAAGCTATAACTACTCTCCTATGCTTTTGTATCTGATAATAATGCTCTCACTTCTCAGCAGAGAAATAGAGTGTAACTCCTAACTGTAAGTCGAGATACAGGCATACAGCATTGTTTTATTAGTTATTACATTATCATCTTATGATGAAAGAAACAAATTCTTATATAACTTCCTAACAACACTACCAAATACAAACTCATTCTCTATAATTTTAACATAATTTAAGAAGATGCATAGTATGATCACTGAACGATTAAAGGTTCTATTGGAATATTTACTCATGAAAACTAAAACGGCAAGAGCTTGGATCATCACTAACTAACTTATCAAAAAATATTTATAACCACAACTTAGAGATATAGAAATGAAACTCATGCATAACAATAAGCTAGTAACTGATGCATTACCATACTGAAGGGACCCCTCCTATGAAGAGAATCTGAAGACGGTGACATGCTGCTCATTCTTGTCATATTGCGAGAATGCAAATTTTGGTTTGGAGCACCATCAACATCTGCACCTTCCACATCACCAACGCAGTTACCTTCTGAACCAGGCCGAGGAGTAACATCTCTACTCATCGAACCAGAGTCATTTGTGACGTCTACTTGGAGAGATATGATGGGGCGACCTGTAATTCCCTGCACATTGCTTCGTCTTCGCAGCTCCTCCTCAGCGTTTAATATCTATTAATCATCACAGTAAGAATCCACTAATTAATAACTCTAATAAAAACATAGCAGATAACTTTTATAACCATCACATACAGATGCAATCACCTGTTTCAGCACTTGCACCAATTTATGCTTTCTTTCATTCAAAATTTCAACTTCTTCGATCTTTTCTTCCTTTCCTCTTTCTAACTTAAAGAATTACCTTCAGGAGGCTGCAAGAAAAAAGTAACAATAATCACATGGAAATTCATTCCAAATTCACAAAAGCAATAACGAATGAGAAACATAGAAAATTCTCGAT
The DNA here is from genome assembly GCA_022545495.1 of Chrysanthemum lavandulifolium. NCBI lineage: Eukaryota > Viridiplantae > Streptophyta > Magnoliopsida > Asterales > Asteraceae > Chrysanthemum > Chrysanthemum lavandulifolium. The sequence continues at coordinate 293,262,731 of CM040238.1, read as the reverse complement.
ATACTTACTACTACTACTACTATTACTAATCCTGTCCCATACTCCCATAAAAGTCAAGAAGCAAGAACGTTCAGGGACATTGTGGTACATGTGAACTTGTGTAGATGTGTTTTCCGTATATGATATTAATTCATTAAGGCTGAGCTAAGGGGACCTAGAAGTTGGTTTCAATTGTTGGCAGACATGCTGCAAACCCATGTGCTAAAGGTCACGGTAGCACACATATTACGCTTGGTATGATGTAGAGGTCGAGTGAATCAATGATTAAAAGAAAGGGTTGCAGTAAGGGTGTGTGCTTGCGCATGTATGCTTACTGACATGAGGCTCGAGGATAATAATAGTTGTGAATATACCTTGGCCCCCATGGAATAATTGGTTGCTTGTCAGCATACTTAATATCCTTTGAAACCTATCATCAAAATACAATACAAGTTAATAAAAATTTGTGGTTGAAAAACGGAAGAATGGTGAATGGATCCTTTACAAACTCCAGATGGGAATATATGACTATCTTCTCAAATAAGCATAATTTGATCTTAAACCTTTTAAACTAAAAAAAAAAGAAAAAAAAAAAATGTTATTTTGTGGTCATATTAAAAAAAGATAATGTTATTTTGTAGTCATAGTCATATTTACAATTATTTAAGAAAAAGATAGCGGCTAATATTGAATACAATTTTTTAAAAAAGGTTATTCAATCACGAGTGCAGCAACATAGCATCAAATAATAATAAGAGTAACAGAATATGGAAAATGTATCTGAAATATTAAACGAACAGACCTTGTCGAACACGCCTAGAACGACTGGAACCCGAATTCACGTTATGGGAACGCATATTAGACGCATTGGCTTCAGCTGTAAGAATGACAGTTAACAGTAAGTTAATCTGAGTCATCGTAACAGGTATTTTGAAGATAAAACTTATAAGAAAATAACGACATATCTGAATCTAAAACTCGTCCAAAAGTAAACGTGTATAACTGACCTCTAATGAACGGTTGCGCATTATCACTATATCCTGGCGGCCGAGATGATTCATCAGTGCTTTGTACATTTACATTTACATTTACATATCCGTGATAGCAACTACCTGTAACAGAGTAATAAGATTTTAACTATAAGAAATAGCATACGTACGTTATTTGATTTAACATAGTAAAGCTTAGTAACAAAATCTCCATAACCAATATCAATTCTTGGACCCATATCCGGTTTAAAGGATGTATAAATCATTAACCGGCATAATCATCAAATGGCTATTGGTAGATAAATCACATCAAACACAAAAATAACATACTTACACACTAAAGTTAATGAAACTGGTACTCTCTCCAGGCAATGAGTATGTCCAATGTTAATTTCATAATTTGTAAAGGAAATCATATCTGCAGTGAGTAGGGTTTTAATTTTAACTTGATTTTCACTATCTCTAGTGTCAACCCTATAGCTAGACCAAGTTCTTAGCTCATATCAGATATTATTAGATTCATGCATATACTATGAAGATAAAAAGTATCGATTTGATAACTGAACTGTTTAGAATTTTTTTTTAGTGGTGCAAGTTCTCATATGGAGTAAATTAGTTTCATTTTTCCGTGACTGGCTGCTTTTGTTGCTTAATTACGTATGTTCAGTACTTTATGTTTGCACTTTCATTGGTGGTATTTTCAGGATCATTTAGAGAATGGTCAATTTCCTTATTTCCTTCATTTGATTTTGCTATGTGAGCATGCTATCATAGATTAACAATGTCAAAACTTGTTTTTTTGCAGTAAGAGAGTCTTTGCGAAGTACGAAAAAAGATTATGCAAAACAGAAGATGATTTGAAGTCTCTTCAATGTACGTGTTGGACAGATCATAGGCGAAGTGCTCAGGCCTTTGGACAGCGAAAGATGTAAATATACTTCCAGAAGTCTATTTGATTTTGATCAGAAATTATAAGTCATATCCTACTTGCACTGAGTTTAGCAATCGTATCCATGAATTTATATGTATTTATATATATCAATAAGCTTTGCCCTTGGATTGACGAACATGCCAGTAGTAAGATCAGGCTTTCCAGGAGCATTTTCATTGTTCCCAATGGACCCTCCAGATGAAAACCAATTTATATGATCTAAAGGGCTAAAACGCAATAATTTAAATATGTGGAGTTGAGTCAATATGAAAAAGATCTAAAAGTATTTGGATGCCCTATAGATCAAACACCCATAGTCCTAGACGTGAAAGTGTTACACCCCTCATTAATAAATACGCTTATATGGTGTATTTTTTAACCTATATCGAGTAGAAACAAATCAAGAGGCAACTCCACTACATATAACAAATGTCTAACTTTATCTAGCATTTCGACATCTTTAGAAGAAAAAAAAAGTCTTAGATTTACCTATGTAGCCGAGATACCAAGGATTGCGCCTGTTCTTCGGCCTGTTTAAATTACATACTCTAATTCAAAGTTAATACATTATTGTAAAAAATTGTCCTTTTAATCATTAAAAAATGTTAGTTTTGCAATAAAAAAGAATGCAGTTTGTAATCCATATTAATTCATTAAATTCTTATACAATGCACTTTATAATGTATAATATCTGTCCCTATTTCCGGACAATATCATGGATTACTATAGCGGCTGGAATCCAGAGAAAATATATCGGGCATGACAGTGGGCATAACAGTTAGTATCTTACCTTCTGGCCATCATTACGTAAAGAATCATCAGCTGAAGTACTATTTGATTGCTCAACTATAGGTGGCGGTAACATATTTCCACAGCGCCTAGGCGGATACTTGGTGGCACCAACTATTTCCTGAACCCGATTCCTGATATAAAAAATATTTTACAAAAGAAACATCGTTAAGTTGACACAACAGAAAAATTATTAGACACAAAGTCAGAGTCAATATCAAAGTAGATAGAACTTCTGCATATGATTGATTAATACCTAGTATGAACCGCAGCTACTTCATCTTTACCAAAACTGTCTTCTTCAGCACCCATGGTATGCAAATACAAACATGTAGGATTGTTGCAAGACTGACAGCAAAAAGAATTCTCATATCAACTTATTTTTTCTAATTTTGAACTGAAACTTCTTAAATGAAGTAATACTAAAATTGGTGATTTGATGCACTCAATCATCTCATATTTACCGATTTCTCAACCGTGCATTGCAATATCATGGTTCCAAATGATGCCCTGTAAAAGTTGAATTAAAATGGTAAATAAGAAATAAAATTGCCGAAGAATATTGCATACAAGTGCAAGCGTCAGGGTAAGAGCTTAGGCTTTTTTACAAAAGAAGCTTATGACATTATGTATTATCAAAACACACCTATTCAAATAGTGTTTGGATTAGCTTACGTTGTTTCAGAATACACTGGTGGTAAAATGTAGGGGTGTAACCGAGCTGAGCCAAGCCCGAGCTTGACAAGGCTCGAACTCGGCTCGAAAAAAAAACTAGGCTCAAGCTCGGCTCGATAGCTCGTCAAGCTTTAACCATCTAGGCTTGAACTCGGCTCGATTCAGTTTCGAGCAAAGCTCGAGCTTTGCTTGAAAAGCTCAAATATATGTATATGAATACATGATTACACATTTACACCCCTATTCCAACTCCTGAACAGGTTGATTAAGGAGTTGAGACTTAAGACTCGAAAAGAAGAACAAATACTATACGGTACCCAATGAATAAAATCATATAAAGACCCTACAAAAGGGACATACACCTTAACCAATGAATCATATCTAACTTAGACAAAATGTGACTAAATTGTCACCTAATGGCACACATTCAAGAGTCAAGAGTCAAAAGTCAAAAAGATGAAACAAGTCTAACATTAAAATGAAACATAATCAGTAAATACTAGTTAAAGTTCGAATGTCTAAAATAGTTCAACAAAATATTATTCGCGAGACGTCATAAGCTTCATAGATCTTTAATACTTGAGCAAAATGATTTCCATAACATGAATACTTATTTATAATTAGGTTAATATTCAAATTAACCCTTATTTACTTAAAGCTCGAAAAAGCTTGATAAAAGCTCGAGCCAAGCCATCAAAAGCTCGAGCTCGACTCATTATATGTTTCGAGCCAATATATTGGGCTTGAGCTCGGCTTGCGCTCGATAAAAGCTCGACTCGATCGAGCCAAGCTCGAGTTCGAGCTCGAGTTGCTTGATAAAAGCTCGGCTTGTTTGCACCCCTAGTAAAATGACTAAAAAGGACAATACTAAAGAAAAAATGTTGAAAAGCAGAATACCTGAACTCTGAGAACACTGGTCTTGAAAAGGAAAAAAATCAAAAGGACCAAGTTTCTGAATCCATAAGCAGTTAAAGTTCTGAATCCGGAATCTAATGACCAAGTTTCTGCAAGACCAGTGTTTGTCTTACCTGCAAGGCCAATGTTTGTCTTACCTTGCTTCTTTGTGTCCGTTAGATCAAGTCCTAGCCTAATCCTCGCCATTTCATCAACTGATAAACTCTCAGCAACTACCTATAATTTCAGGATACCTAAACTTAATACAAACTAAATTTCAGGATACCTAAACTTAATACAAACTAAACAAAAACTAAAGGACGTACATAACCAAAACCTTGAACATATTCATTACCGTAGTGTTATTTTCTTGAGCTTAGGCTTTGACATAAGTCACACTAACGGGGGGTTGACATAAATCATACTAACGGGTGGAGTAAATATTTTGCAAAGCGTATATACATTAAAGCCAGTGATCATTATGAAAATAAGAAATCAATAAAATCGATGCATATGATGATGAAGATGCTACGCAACTTTGAGTGCCACAAACATCATGCAAACCTCGGATAACATTCTATGAATCATGATCAAAATCTTCCAATGCACCAACCTTCAAACCGTAATAATGATAATAAAAAAATAATCAATATACGTTAAAAAAAATCTAATTTACATGATTTTAAAAAGGATATTAGGGTTTTTGAGAAGATATATTATGAATGAACCGTAGATAATTTTTTATGTATATGTTTTGTTTAGGGTTACCTAAGTTGTAGGGATTCTACTACATAATTGGTTGCATAGATTTATAATTTTGGACTTGCAACATATATTCCAAAAAATAATGTTACCTTAGTGTGGTAAACACACATGTTATTCATCCAAATAACCAAGGTTCAATCCTTGCAAGGCTCCTTTTTTATAAACAATTTTTGAAAATAACTATTAAAAATCCGAAATTTACATAAAAATCCGAAATTTAAATAAGTTTTCAAAAATAATTACTAAACCCGAAATTTACAAAAATAATTATTAAAACCGAAATTTAAATAAACTCTAATTAAATTAAAAATTATTGCTTAGGTGGACAAAATGTGATGACATGGTGATAATGAATTATGGGCAATGAGGTATGCTTACATGGCATTATATATATATATATATATATATATATATATATATATATATATATATATATATATATATATATATATATATATATATATATATATATATATATATATATATAAACTAAGATTGGTTATGCGAAAATTAATTGTTAAGTTTTATATATATGTTTATTATTTTGATAAATCTTGAATTGGGGAATACATCAATAATATTAATGAATCAATTATGTGCAATTTGGTATATTTTAATTATGGCTTATGCAATCGAATCGTCGATGTATGTGGCTCACTTTCAATTGTGCGAGTGAAAGCCCTAGTTGATATATACGTTAATTAACCTAGATATTGATTATTAATAGGTTTTATCAATAAGTTGCATGTGGCTACTTGTTTACACGTATTAATTGTTAGTTATGTGCGCATTGTTTTAGTTATTTATTTTTTATTGTTACTTGTTTGTTTATTATGTGTGACAAGTTTTAAGCAAAGGGTAATTTTGAATAGAAAATAAATTGGACTAAACAATGGTGAAATTTGATTTGTTTTGAAGAGTTAAATTTTCAATAAGTTTAATTGATTGATGGTTTTGGTACAAATAGTGAGAACGGCTCATCCAATTTTGACAAACTATAAGAGGGTACAAGGAGAGGCGCATTAAATTGTGACCCGAAAGAAGGAGGTTATTGCTTCATGACCAAATTCTCCGCTTTATGAGTCAAATTGGAGTTACCAAGTAGGCTATAAATGTACAAAATCATCTTAAGGCGAATTAGCTTTAATTTCATGCGCCACTTTGTGGTAATTATCCGAAACACTAAGTCTTTTGACTTATGCAAAAGTACGATATAATGGACGATAATTAAAGGTAAATTCCTTGATTGACGAAACTAATAACTCAATCAAAACTTTGATAATTTAATCTTTGTGAATTGGTTAATAAAAAGTTTTTTATTAAAAACTATTGATACGAAGTTGTATGCATGCTTCTTTGTACATATTTGATTTGACACCATAAATCAAAACTAGTACCCTTTTAAAATTAAGTTAAGTGTCATCTAGTTAAAGGAACACTCAAAGTTGCAATTTACATCATGTGAGAACTTGGCGAGATTGTGATGGAAATGTAAATCTTCATGTGAAGTCACACCTTGCATGAACATATTTGCAGTTCTTTAAGTTAGAAGACTTAAATTGAGTAGTAAGTGAGAACTGGACTCAAGGCACAAGATGGGGATAAAACATGTTTACATTTGCAATAGCGTTGGAAAATGTAAATCCCATAATGATCTATGAATTGGAAAATGTTTGCCAATTATTGTTCGACGGATTACCATATTATGTGCTTTCGTTACTAGCAGATCAACTGATGTAATGGAACTATGATAATTTGGATGCTAGTTTTCGAGAAAATTCTATGGTTATATGAATATTACCTTGGGTATTTTATTTTCTTGAAAAGTTTAATTATCGAAAATACTAAAATTTAATTTTGCTAATTCTTTAAATGTATTTATGCAACATTAAACCGTAAACGTAGGTTATTCTTGTATTGGTAAATTGATCTACACCTGTAAGGGTTTTTTGGTAGAGTCGACTTTACTAAAAGAATAAACCTAGTCCTCTTTTCATAAGAAAGAGTGAGATTCAATCCTATTCTTTTTCATTAATGAAGAAAGGTATGATAGGACAATTAGAATTGTTTAAATTCTAAATACATAACTCGTAAGCAAATTGCATAGTTTCTGAGTTATTAAATTAGAAGCTAGACTAATTTACTGCAGAATTGGTAAAAGACAAATTAGTATATTTTATCTAGTTGTTCTATTTTGACCATTTAAAGTACTACTTACAATTTTTGAAATGGTAGAACTATTAAGGAAGAAATTGCATGCCCAATTTTTCAAGTTAATAGCATTGATGGATAATTCATCATCTACATAGTAGAATACATTCTTTTAAGTACATAAGTAATTGTTATGTATGGACTTTCTCAAAGGTGCAGGGAAGTAAATAGAACACTATTTTCTTTCATTGGTTAATGAAAAACTTACAATGTTGTCAAATCCAGTAGGAGCATTGTGTTCTTATTACTGAATAAGGAATTATTGTAATGATCTCTAATTCAGTGGGAGTTACAAGCTTTGTCATCTTGGTAGTAACCCAGATTATCTCTAGAATGTCTTAAGATAATTATTTTCCACTTGTAGACACTTATGTTTTCAAGGATAGTCATGTACATTTCCTTACTAGACAATGAAGTGGTTCTACATCTACTAGTTATGCTAATATCAATGACACAATCATATAGGTCACATAAACAAACATATGTCGTGTTGTTTATCTGCTACATGATGTTGTTTCATGCACAAGTGGGAGAAATCTATATTGTATGCAAGGTACAACATATAGGTATATGATTTAACGGATTCTGTTGACTACAAGGTAAGAGACTAACGTTCTAAAATGACTTGTAAATATCTAATTCAAGAAACACTTGGTGTTGCAATTTACGTCATGTGAGAACTTGGCGAGATTGCAACAACAAAGTAAATCTCCATGTTAAGTGGGATCATATCTGGAATAAATTTACAGTTTCTAAATTAGACAAGTATTTAGAACATGTGTCAAAATGATATATAAGACTATTTCAAATTAAATATTTATGTATTATTAGAATGACATAAATAAATGAAGTAATCTAATACTACTTTAATTTGTTTATTTATGTATTTTGGAATGACATAAATGAAAAATAATGTAGTCCTACATTATTGTGAAGTAAATAAATTAACTTGAAACTACTATTGAAACCAAAAGTTGTGTTCATAATTACTTTAGTTAAACATGTTTATGATTCATTGTAAAGACATAAACATAAAGTCTTTTAAAACTTATAATAAAGTAAGACGTTAAGTTGTTATGTTTTTTAATTAAGACATATACAAGAAGTCATTGAGTTGTTATGATTTATAACGTATAAGAGTTTATGTTTTCTTGATGAAACATGGATATGAAGTGACTCGGTTAAAGAGTACTTGTGTTATAAAGCATGCAATTGGCTTGAAAAGCCTATTATACCATTACGTTGACTTAGTTGGTAAATAGGTAAGCCAAAAGGAATATTTTATCTTATATATTGTTAGATTGTCTTACAATACTAATTCTAATGAAATACCACAAGCTAATGGTATGTTTAGTTAGAAGAATCAAACTCGATTTGATTTGTTTGATTCAAGATAACCATAACTTCTTTCTTAAAAAATAACAAGGTTAGAAAATTGAGTATGTATTGAATGTACTCAATATGACTCCAACCTAGAAGATTGATAAAACACCATTTTATTATGGAATGTGATGAATCACATTAAGTTTTAAAATTGAAGATTCTGAATTTGTTTAACTACTTATGAATAGGTATTTAACAAACTAAAATCATGAATTATCAATGTGTATTTGTAATGTCCCAAAAAGAGAACAATGTAGTTTTGCTCTAATTGCTAAGTATATATAGATAGTCTATATATTACAAAAGGTAAGTGAGAGTTCTTTTTATCTTGAAAGATAAAATTACAAGATACATAATCTTCTTAAATACACTAGTAAATATCATGATGAGGTTAGACATGTAAATGATAGACCTCAAGATGATGAAATTTTCATCCATAGATCTACAAGGATATCTCAGATATTTGATTTATATGCCGAGAAGAACATGAGTTACAGGATTATAGTAAACATGATAATCATTATGATGGATTACCAAATATTGAATTGGGTAAATTACTCATACTATGAATGTTAAAGATGTTGTCCATAAAGATAATCAATTTTGGAAATTTGGTATATCTTAATAGTTAGACTAGAGAATGGAAATGAGTTTCTTCAAAGAGATGAAAAACCCTAGTGGTTTGAATTTCTATATGTGTAGAAATCATATGAACAAAATTGTACACATATTTAATGCATGTTTTATGAGTAGATGATTAATCATACTTAAGCAATTAATTGTGATTGAATATTCTTTCCTAGACACATTAAATATATAAAGATGATAATTCTCATACTTGTTTTCATTAATATGAAATATGACAATGGAATATCAAAACTCTTTCTTGAGAAATTACTTGAGCTAGGACGGTAAGTAATCGAAAGGTTTTTTGAATTCATAAAATCTTTGAAATTGTACGAAGTGCAATAATTCATGAATGGATAAATGCATGCATCTATGAAATTATTCTTATGTTTAATTATTAAATCCTAGTTTTGATTTATAATTGAAATAAGATAAATTTTAAGTATTCCTGAAAGCTAGTGGGAATATTATTTTAAGGTTTTAAATCTTATATGTTGTATAACATATGGGAAGTAACATTACTTGTAAGCTAAATGTTACGTCTTAGTTTGGAATAAAACTTCACTTGTAAGATTTAACAATTAAAACATACAACCTTGGAATATATGTTTATTGTTAATAAACATGTGCAGTAAAATAAATGATTCTAATTAAACATGATATATCATTTGGGAAATGGATACATATATTTGACAAGATAGAACATAAATGAAATCTAAGTTTCACCTGTAGATTCATCATGTACATCATGTAAGTATAATCAAATTGTTGTATCATTCTTGAATGATAGATGATTTGACAACATTGATGTTTAACTAAAAGTTATTTGATAACTTGTGTAATGAATATTCTAATAGAATTACATCATCAGCCTGGAATTGCTCCTAGATTCTATGGATGAAGAATATGTCAATTGTTGTGCAAATTGTCATCAGCTACAAACTTGAAAGTTTGAAAAGCATCAAACATTACACAATAGATATTAACGTTTACGGAGTTTTAATGAGCATATTGTTGTTTGTATACAATGATGCTGGTTTAATTGAGATGACACTCAATACTAGTCATGGGAGGATTTCATCCTTATTAATGGCCATGTGAACTAGTTGTGCTAATAAGAGCGCAGTTGCATTATACATTAAAAGAATAAGAATACTTTAAACTTTAAAATGTTTGACAGTTTAAATTGTCATAAAATTGATGATAGAGGATGTCACACACTTTATGAATTATTATGTGGGTTGGTGAATGCACATATACAAGAACTTCACTAATTGAATTCTTGAAATAAATATTCTCAAAATTACGATAGATCAAATTGGTTGATTTATGCTTATCAACAAGTATGATTGTCATTACTTGAGGCATAATTCATCAATTGGAATTTTCATGCATTGATCTATTTAGTATTTGGGTAAGGGATGTTAAACAATTGTTATAATAAATCAAATACTTGGTATGTTTGATTTTATAATATATTGTATTCTATATTTGCATGTTTAATCCGTGAATAAATTCATTTATTCTAAATCGTCCGTTGTCAATTAATAATATGGGAGTATCGTTAAATTAAGAAAAATCTTAGTGATTTGGTAGAATATACTTAAAAGTATATTGATGAGAAAGCATACCAATTTCAGATGATATTCAATGTATGAATATAGGAGTTATGTCAACTACATAATTTACTTTATGGATATTGTTATAAGTAAATTGTGAATAGTTATCCTCAGACTTGAGACACCAGATAAGTGTCATGAATGTAGTGCACTTCTGTGGAACAACTTAATGCTATACATAACTGGTAGTCATAAGGGTTGTTTTCAGAAGTGTTGCAAAATTTGTGGGCTAGTCTCGTAGTCAAGATAGAATTTGTTCCTTCAAATTTATTTGGAGTTAACATCACCGCCCCTCGTAGGGTTGATAAGTTGTTTCAGCGGCCGCACCTAAAATCTCCCCGAATATGTTCGTAAGATTTGGTAATCTTGGTCACCACTTAAAACGAGAAATGTAATAGTTGAATAAAGAATGACTTAATTCCATATGTTTATTTAACATGGTATTAGAAACAAAAGGATAATAATAATAATGAGAAATCATTAAAAGGTTTTCCAGGAGCCTTGCTCGAGTTGTACTAGAGGCATCGAAGTGTTGCTAGACGCTAACCGATGTGATCACTCTATTAAGATATATCCAAGTGGGAGTTGTTAGTTTTATGGATATAAATTAGTAGTAGTGAGTTAGGATTGAACTCTAGACCACAGGATTGCACGCTTTACGTATGGGAATTAAAGTTAATAATTAAATATAAAATGTTATATTTATTTATTAATTACACGAAATATATAACGGACGTTAAGTTAATTAAGTGTAATGCACTAACGATCGTTAACTGTTAAATGAAAAGACTAAATACTAAAATAGAGATTGGGAAGGTTCCAGAATCCCCTTGGGATATGTAAACCGATCAGCCAAAGGATCAAAAAAGCCCAACACACACTTAACTTGGAAACAAAGTTATCTTGTGTATAAATACAAGGCCTAGGGTATTTGTATTCCATCTCTTGTACTAATAACCTAAAAACCAAAAGGTGTTTGTGTGTTTTTTGTGTCCAACCGATCGTACATACCTAAAGGGTAGTCGAACACTTTGTTTTTCCAAAACAAATATTTTCGTGTGATTAAAACTAGCATTACTTTAATTTGATTTAGTACGTGTGTACAAGAACGTGGTACTAACATACTTTTGTTGGTATCTTGGATTGAAAAAAACGGTAAGTGGTAATTCTTATAATTCTATAAACCCTAATTAGGGTTCATCACTTGCTAGTTTTGTGGAATTTATTCTTGTTCGCTAGAATAAAAAGGTACGCTACTAGTCTCATGACCCGGCCGATGGCCGGGCTAGCTTCATGAATTTAGACACAAATAAATCAATACCACAAGCTATGGATATAACTTAATTTTTGAATTGGAAAATAAGTGCATGAATTGAAGTATAAATTATGTGAAAGAACTTTAGAATTTCTGCATATCTTGTAGTCTTTAGTCTTGTAAGATCATATTCCGCCCCTCTTCCCATTTTTCCATTCTGCCGGCTCTTGCAATCCTCTCGCTCACATGTTTCCTGATAGAACAACCAACAAATCTAACAAAGCTAATTATCCAAACACTTTATTGTCTTATTTTAAGACCTCATTATTTTGTATAGCAATTTAAACAAACTAATAATATAAGATCTCGCAAACCTATATCACTACTCTATTGGACATGAGGACTGCAACAATAATACGATAACAGGCGAGTAAAAAAGTACATGTGGAACGACAATATTTACACTACTAATATAGTAATATGCATACTGTGCTATGTTTATGAAAAGAAGAATAGGCAATGTATACTACTGAGTAGTAAAGAAACAAACATGCCATTTATAAAATAATGCATGTAAGACATAAATAAAAGCCCTTTATTTTTCAACAGGGATGTTTGGATTCTGTTTTAACAGCAGCAAAACACCCTTTCTGCTGCAACAGGGGTGTTTGGATTCTGTTTTAACAGCAGCCAAACACCGGTTCTGTTGCAACAGGGGTGTTTGGGTTCTGTTTTAACAGCAGCCAAACACAGACATATACAAAATCACAAAGCTTAAAATTGACAGGCTGCAACTGATAAGTACTATAGCTAAATCTGCGCTGCAATATATCCCTAACAGTTAGCACAAACATGTTTAAAGATATGTTATAAATGAAAAGCGAAGATAAAAGCAGTTACCTAACACGTACGCATATTATTATGAATGGGAGGATCAGCTATCGCTTAGCCAAAATCTCGCGTATTAATGCAGGTTCCATGAATGTGATCTTGCTAAAAAGGAAGAATTGAAGATGAGGATGCCAACAGTGGAGGTAGGTTGGCCCTTCGCATCATGGCTGGTACCACACTTCTCGTTGATGAAGGTCACAAAACTGTGTATGTCACGCCCGCCTTCATAGTATTCACCACATGAAAGCTTCTGCATTGAATCACAAATATGAGTAAAACTTAGCAAATTATGCATACCGTATCTCATAGAGACCACATGATACATAAAAATGGTGATTTATATCAGTTAATCTGAGTAACAGATTATATATATTGGGTCAGTAAAAAATTTACTAAAAAGAGAAAAAGGGTCGCACAAGTTGAAAATCTCACAAAGTTAACGTTTTATTGCTTAGAGATTCCTAAGTCGTTGTATATTAAACTCTAGATCGTTATTAATAGCATAGTATTGTAAATGCAGAAAATTCAACATTTACTCAGTTTACTCTGCTCCAGCCAATACTATAGTGCCGTGCCCATCAAAGTCTAAATAGACCCATTCATACGTAAACCAAATGATATTTCCAACAATAGTTAAAAAGAACAAATGATGACTTGAGCCCATGACATACCTTTTTTACCCAAAATAACTTGCACTGCTGATGTCGCCCATCCCCAAACTCTAGTTGTGCTATAGAAAGTCAAAATACAAACATTACTGAAACTACAAAGTTACAGATACAAATTTAGGAATTGTATATGACTGTATGGTAGAATATGTCATGGTTGATAACTGATAAATACTCATAAGATAAGTTAATTGATAGTGCTATGATCTTACGATATCTCTATCATGTATAGATGACCAACTTAAACGTCGAGATTTGTAGATTTAAGATATCCTCCGACACCGGATACAATGCCTTCGCTACCAATCCCCATAAAAAAGATGTCACCTGTACCATTTGCATCATTCCAGATCTGCGGAATATTTTTTCTACGGGGTATATGCTTTCCAATGTTTATATGTCCTCCATTTTCAATTGCGCGCATCAAGTATATGTACATGTACAAAAATAAATAATAATTTGCTGATTTGTGCCTTCTAATATTCAGTTAAATTAAGATGATTCTTTAAGTTCAGCCTTATTCTTGATAGTCATGGTGTTAGCACAAAGATTTATTGTTGGAATAAGAGTGTAGCTGAGCTACATTCTGATTGACGTATAATATCAAATAATCAGGATGTGGTTATGGTGTCCTAAGTTGCAGTCATCAGATAACAACATGTTGGTCATACGGTTGTGGCTAGAAAATAATTCATAAATATATTAAATATGTATTGTAAAACTGGTCTTATCGACCCCATTCAGACACATCGCAACGTATTATTATACCACTATACATAATACAAAGAGGCATTATAAAACGGCTAGCGTGGCATCAAATAGACGAATGTAACAATCATGGCAGAAGGAAAAGGAATACCCTGATTTCGTACAATCTTGTAAATGCAAATAATTCAACATTTACTCAGTTTACTCTGCTCCAGCCAATACTATAGTGTCGTGCCCATCAAAGTCTAAATAGACCCATTCATACGTAAACCAAATGATATTTCCAACAATAGTTAAAAAGAACAAATGATGACTTGAGCTATACCATGACATACCTTTTTTAACCAAAATAACTTGCACTGCTGATGTCGCCCGTCCCCAAACTCTAGTTGTGCTATAGAAAGTCAAAATACAAACATTACTGAAACTACAAAGTTACAGATACAAATTTCGGAATTGTATATGACTGTATGGTAGAATATGTCATGGTTGATAACTGATAAATACTCATAAGATAAGTAAATTGATAGTGCTATGATCTTACGATATCTCTATCATGTATAGATGACCAACCTAAACGTCGAGATTTGTAGATTTAAGATATCCTCCGACACCGGATACAATGCCTTCGCTACCAATCCCCATAAAAAAGATGTCACCTGTACCATTTGCATCATTCCAGATCTGCGGAATATTTTTTCTACGGGGTATATGCTTTCCAATGTTTATATGTCCTCCATTTTCAATTGCGCGCATCAAGTATATGTACATGTAAAAAAATAAATAATAATTTGCTGATTTGTGCCTTCTAATATTCAGTTAAATTAAGATGATTCTTTAAGTTCGACCTTATTCTTGATAGTCATGGTGTTAGCACAAAGATTTATTGTTGGAATAAGAGTGTAGCTCAGTTTACGCCTCTGCGATTATTTTAAATAACCGTCTATTGCATCACTTTCAACCTATTAACTTAAGTATGTGTTGATCTGGCATATGTTCAGCCTGTCAAATGGGTAAGTCTTCTAATGTCTGTATTTATACACAAATCCTTTTAATTTCTATATTAAACTCCATAAATAATTCTTAGTTGAATGTGTTCTAACCTTCACAAATAGAAAGGAGCCGCATCATATGGTCCCAGTCCCTAACGCCTTCCTGTGTCAGGTTCTCAATAGTCGTTCTCCTCTGGCATTATTTGTTCATCGTTAATGATACTCAAATTAACAAAAAAAAAAAAAAAAACATATTAAATTAACAAAAAACCATATTAAATTACAGAATATAACTGAATTTCACCTTTGAATCATCTAAAAATCTGAATGGATACGATTCTGTACTGGGAAGATCGTTGATAGATTCATTGTAAACCTTCATGGCCGTGTATTCCAAATGAAAGCACCCTGATTATAAATCCCTATGGCTGAGTATTTTCAATGAAAGTCCCTTTGAGGGTGCTACAATGAAATAAACCATGTATTAGTTAAAGGTGAAAATATAAATAAGTACAAACCGTAAGATCGTGTGATTACCTTAGTACATAATCATATATATTTACTAAAGTATACTCGGTGATTCAGGTCATTGTGAATATATTGTCACTGCTCGGTTACACATATGTGAAAATATTGTAACGTATTGGATTTTTATTATTATTTAAATATGCGCCTTTAATAAATTATAACCTTTTAAGACTAAATAAATGAAGATGTTAATTGGAACAACGCAGAACAATACTTTTGAAGCTGTTAAAAAAAACGTCGCATAGCATTCAAACTTAATTCATACATTACCCAGCTGTATATTTATCAACTTCTACTATACATCATCTAATAGATATAAATTCAGTTTAAAACAGTAAGAAATAGCTATACATAATGTTAAAAGGTGAATGCAATCATTTTCCATATGACCACCATAAAGGATCAAACTTGAAACCAATTCTTGGATCTACTGATTTCATATCTAATGGCATCATATACTTGTTCCCTTTAGGTTATTTTTTCAGGTTTTATCTATGTTTCAATTCTCACGACACCATTGGTTAAGACTTATTATAGTAATTTGCATACCCATGTTCGATTGTGCATCTAACAGGTAAGGCGATACCAACGCATTGACGCTCGCCAAGAGAATGTCACCAATATACCACATGTAAGTCATGCTTTATCTCCTGAAAATTGCACAAAAGATTAAACTCATAAGCCATGTTATGGAGCCGATGAAGAGACTTAAAAGCAAGCTATATAAAACCATAAGTGGCCTTTGATGATCTTGATCTTGCATACGTTCTATTTTTTCAATCTTTACTGAAGCATTAACTTTTAAAAACTAATAATAAACAAAACAAAAACCATTTAAAATGTATATCAATAGCGATCTTGTGCAAAATCACCTAAGAAGATCATACCAAATCAGATTTTATCTGAGTATAAGCTTTTGACTTTGTTGCTTTTGCATTAGCGGTATTTTTTCTCGTATATGGCTCATCTTTCTCTACTCACTCGGTTTCGAGGTTTGCCACCTGATAAAATAGAAAAAGTAGTTTTAGAGGCATAAAATATAATAGACGGAAATAATTTATTGGTAACTTAATTCAATAAAGTCACTAACAGAATTAAAAAAATATAACGTTGTCAAGTTATGGTATTCTTAGACCAATGTACCATTTCATAAGTTATGACTTATATTTTACTAAAAGGAATAAGAAGCCAAAAGGAATATACTTTTTTTCAAATGCTAATGATGATTTAACCTCTGTGTTCATGTTGTCAAGTATTAATTTTCTTTTTAAATTTACAGAATAATGCAAATTAGATTTTGAATCTTTTATACATGATCTATCAGGCATCTCATTTTTTTTACTATGACCCATTGAACATAATCCTCTTGGTCCAACTTATACTTGGGTTTGATGGTTCGTAACTTTCTGGAGTGCTAACTTATTAAAGAACCAATATCCAATATGTGATGATTGAACGATTGTTAAGGAGTTGATGGTTGTATATCTAAAACCTGTTGTGAAGGTACAATCTCGGTACTTAGAAGCTTCTCCACCTCATGATTTGCGTCCGCTTGAATTCTCCATTTCTGTATCAGTCACAAATAGCAGTGTTTGTTAGGATCAATGACCATTTAAGACTAAAAAGAAGAAGAAAATGGAGTTTAAGTAAGAGCAAAAACCATAAGCAAATTTCATTACGCTGTGTCTATCATTAGACATGATAAGAGGGTATTTCTGAATTCTAATATCTGAAAAATAGTCAAACAATCGTGCTAATATGAATGTAATTGTTTGGATTTGATGGGAGGCGACGGTAACTGTTCCTAACATACCTGAGTGACAGTTAAAAAAAATCTAACGTTCAGCAGCCTATTCAAGTTTTTTTTGAAAGTGGTGCTGCAAAACAATGCTTCTAATGATGAGACCTTACCTTTCCAAGATTTTCAAGCTCCATTGTCTTTTCTATCTGTGCAGCAATAGTTTCTTGCGCAAAAGAAATTGATAAAGATAAAAATTAAGTACAATGAGCAAAGGATTTAGTACATATTTGCCATTTCTTTAACATCCCTTCTCAAAAGCAAACCTATATTGTGATGCATAAGAATCTAAAATATATCCATATATGGTGTAAAAAAAAAAAAAATGCCACAGTGCCACATTATTGATCATTTCCAGAAAAGTCTATTTTTACAGAACATCTAAAACAACCATCATCAAACTCACAAACCCATTAGCCAATTTAAGAACCGAACACAAACTTTACATCAAAATCACTCATCATATATTACATGTTTATAAGCATGAATTTAAATAATTTTAGTTTGTAATATATAAACAAAAATCATCAACTGCTGATATCTTATCACTCACGCAAATTAATCTTCATCAACTAAACAAAAATTAATTGTGATTTCAAAACAAAGATTGTAGAAAACATTGACTGTTCATAACAAAATTAAGTTCTTACCTTCAAAAAATCATAACTTTGTCAATTTGTTTTCACATCGCTTTGAATTAGGGCATTGAAATCATAGCACTTTGAATTCGCATCAGTTGGCCATTGAAATCATGGATCAAAATAATTTGATTTGGGAATACAAATGGAACAATTAAACACCATTTCAATTGAATTGATATGGTTGTTGTTAATAATTTTGAATCATTAACAAAAATAGAATGATTTGGTGATTTTCAACGAATGAATCGAGACTTGTTTTAGGATTAAGATTGATTTTTTGTTGAAACTTATGTGATTCTTTGGCAATAATGATGGAATTGATTGTGTAGCTGAAGATCAGGGGAAGGAGGCGTGTGTTCTTGGTTGTGTTTGTGTGTGTGGAGCGTGTGGAAATAAATAGGTGGCATTGACACCTAATTAAATCTTGCCAGCATGGCATTTATGCTTGCCAAGTGGCATATGTGACTCAGCATGTTCCTCTATTATATATGTGGGAACTCGAGACCACGTGATTGCACGCTTTACGTATGAGAATTAAAGTTAATAATTAAATATAAAATGTTATATTTATTTATTAATTACACGAAATATATAACGGACGTTAAGTTAATTAAGTGTAATGGACTAACGATCGTTAAATGTTAAATGGAAAGGCTAAATACTAAAATAGAGATTGGGAAGGTTCCGGAATCCCCTTGGGATATGTAAACCGATCAGCCAAAGGATCAAAAAAGCCCAACCCACACTTAACTTGGAAACAAAGTTATCTTGTGTATAAATACAAGGCCTAGGGTCTTTGTATTCATCTCTTGTACTCATAACCTAAAAACCAAAAGGTGTTTGTGTGTTTTTTGTGTCCAACCGATCGTACATATCTAAAGGGTAGTCGAACACTTTGTTTTTCCAAAACAAATATTTTCGTGTGATTAAAACTAGCATTACTTTAATTTGATTTAGTACGTGTGTACAAGAACGTGGTACTAACATACTTTTGTTGGTATCTTGGATTGAAAAAAAACGGTAAGGGGTAATTCTTATAATTCTATAAACCATAATTAGGGTTCATCTCTTGCTAGTTTTGTGGAATTGATTATTGTTCGGCTAGAATAAAAAAGGTACGCATACTTTATGTGTATGTTAATTAATTATTCATTATTCGTTTCTATACGCTTCCGCATGTTTCTTTGATGTTTTATGTGTTTTATATATGATAGTCATGTTATATAATTCAACATAACTCACAGAAATGAAAAGCTGAAACGAAAGTTGGAATTTTTCCATACTGAATCTTTGAAGTTTGTGGCTGCTGAACTGTTAATGATTGTCCGGGACATCTAAACTTTTAAAATTGACCTAGTAGATTATATGACTTTGTGTGAGTATGTTTGATTTGAGCTGTATTTTATTGCTAAGGATACAAGTTCATCTGAGATGAAAGGATTCGAATAGCTACAAGCTGTTGTCTATGAAAACAATGGTATATGACTAAGCAACAGTATAGACTAGTAGGTACTCCTTAACCTATCTTTTTAGCCAAGACCTTTTTTGATGGCAGGTAGCACCATTGCAATCGTTGTCAAGGTTCTAACCGGTAAGCTTCAACCAGCGGGAGCTGCTGTCTTATAGATTCATATTATGAAACGAATTCATTCTCGTTATGAATAGCCATGTCACTAGATAGGGGTTCCTTCACACACTTCATCTTTACTATGCTGATACCAAAATAACACCAGACGAAAACAATCACTAAGAAATGTGCAAGGAGTCTCACTGTTTTGCTCTGCAGTACCACTACTACTGTAACGAACATGATGCTGAAGTCAAGAACGTACTTCTTCTGATCAAGGGTCAACTTTCTATATTTACGTCCCCCGATTGGCAAGTCATCATATCCATGGGGCTGATTTCAGTGTTTGTTTTAGTAGTGTTAGAATCTTAATGCTCGTTTTTTCACCGCCGCTTGTTGCCAAACAAACTTTTATATCCTAAACGCTAAACGCTCTAAAATGATTTTATTTCTCATGTATTTATCATGTTATTTAATATCCTGTCAAACCCCCAACTTCACATGATCGGCCATATTTCCTTACATGCACCTTCATTCTTACAGGAAATTGCATTATCTTCACCACCGTCTCATTCCGATAATGATGACACCCGTCTTGTCCGCTTTCATGCACACCGAAATTTGACCGGAACAATGTCGAAGACTCTGCTATCCAGTTGCAAAGTTAATGTCACGCGATAAAGAAATGGGGCCCCGTTCATACCCAATAGTTGCTTTACTTCGAGATCATGTGAATCAATTACAAATGCTTTAACAAAACGATCTGTTAGTGATTGCGAATTTGTTGCGAATGAATATGAGGGGAACACTGACAAGACAGTTGTTTTCCTTTCCAATAAAACTTGAGAACTTTCAATTCATTATCAATATCTACTTGTTTTTCTTTGCTATAAATTCACTCTACATTAATGTACTTCAACCCATTCATCTTAAACTCCCCTTACCAATAATTTCTATCTAAAAATTTACTTATGATATTTCCGGACCCTATATTTGTTGGGATTTTAGAACTAATTTAACTATTAACCTCTACGAGTACGCAGCGGATATGGATCTAGTACTTGCAATTAGGTTAAACACGTAATTAATAGACAATTAATTAATAAAAGGGATAAAAGAAAACCTAACCTTGCTTGGCAATTGGACTTTAGTAACAAATAAGAAACCAATACAACACCCTAGATACCTCGATGAGTATCACACACAAACCCGATTAAGTATGCGTTCGAATATGAAGCTAGTCGAGAACGTAATTAAAACCCAACAACCTTTGTCAATCTTGAATATAGTCACGAGCAGAAAACCTCCAAGAAACAAGTTACTTCCTGCCCAATAAAATTATGTCCGAGAAACAGAATATAAACCAACACCCGATATCGGACAGCTTTGTCCGATATCTTCTGCCTTGTTTTGTCCGAGGAATAAAACCAAAACAGTAAACCCTTTGTAGATGTTACTGCTGTCGACAAGGAGGATCAGGAACAAGTATCAATACCAATCTTTCAATTCCCTAAAAACCTTGATTCGTAGCAAGTGGAGATTGAACGAAAACCAAACACAACCTAAACGATTTGAGAGCAAATCGATTAGGTATAAAAAGCTGGAATTAGTAATCGGTTTTAGGGTATAGATAATAATGAGAATCGTGAGTTTTGCAAGGCTAGGGGTTTGTTTATATAGTATTACAAACCGACTCCTAGTTGGAGTCAAATCCTTGGTCGACAAGTTCCAACCCAAGCAAAAACCCATGCTCCCTTTTCTGCCTGCCCGATCGGTGGATTCAAAAGCCCAAGGCACTCGATATTTCGACCCAACTTAGATCTCATAAAATCCCATGGGTCAAAACAGTTAACGGGTCAAAATTACATGCATATCGGGTGTGTAATTCAAGTATTAAAATGTTCTACACGTATACTCGTGTTTATCGTGTGTGCCCCCATCGGCTCACATACTCTTAGTCGTTTTGTTGTGTTTTCAACTTCCACAAACCAACAATATTTGCAACTTTACAAAGTTTAATGACAGAGTTCAATGGAAACCAATAACTTTGACTATAAGTTTTTTAAGGGTCCAAGTTATTCGACGTTTCCAAGAAGATGGTTGTAGTAATAGCGAAGACACTATAGGGGTGGTATTTTGCTTCTAAGACACTAACAATTTGCTATGATTATTTTAAGATGGAAGGGCATCAAAAACATGGTCATACATCCTTGCATGTACCAAATGTGTCCCTATTAGAGTACATGGCTAGTTATTAACCATAATCACCCTCACTGCACTTTTCACATCCAGTTCCCCATTTTGATTGCATCATTTCATGTGAAGCATCATGGTGAATTCACACGTTTATGAAGAAGATGCTGCAACCAAGAATGTTTCTAGATGAATGCTACATTAAAAGATGAGATCATGGATGAAAATTGCGTATATGGAGTCATGTGCTCCCGTCAAATTCTCTCATCTTTTGGATACATGCACCTTTTTCTCCAACTTTTATAGCAAGCACCTATATCATCTATTTGATTGGGGCTTGTGTTCCTAAACCGAGTTTTTCAACTAAAACACTTGAAATAAACATTCAAAATATAATTTTACAACACCATACATTTTTATTTTTGTAGTACTCAACGTCTTTTATTTCTTTCTTAGAACTTCCTTTGCAGCCGTTGAATCTCAACGTGTAGCGTACATTTATTTTTTCTTTTTTTGCTACCTTTTTGTCGGTATCGCGATATACCTCTTCTTTGCAAGAAGAACTTGTCTTCTTATGATGTCTAATTTGATATCATGTGCCTTTCTATGAGAACTTGATGAAGATCCACTGTTTTTGGAATCGATGATGTGGTCATTTGGAAAGAAGAAGCTATGTAGTTTTACCTTTAGAATTAAGAGACTGGTATACCTATGATTGAAAGTCTTACTAGATGAATGTGTAAAAATGGGTGTGTATTTACCTTTATTTGTTTTTCGCAATTAAATCGAAATCAAATCGCAACCCAAGAAAAGAATTAAAGTTGTATTGGATACTGCAATCTACATTTAATTGAGTGCTTTTTATTCCTAATTGTACACAATATTATTTGTCCAAAAATAGAAAAGAAACTAAAACAATGATAAAAAGTAAAGATTGACTTGTATTAATTTAAAAGTGAGAAATACAATGGATCTTGTAATGTTGAAGAACAAAACATTGACATGCATGCTATTTAATCATACTTGATGAACAAATATTCAAGAAAATTATTTTCAGCGGCAAATGGATTGTTAAGTCTCTCAACTACTTAAAACATTCTTCAAAAATTGCACATCACGGCCCATATCATCATACAAAAACGCCACAACTTCCTTGTAGATGTTGCACGACTATAGTCTAGTTGTTCGTCTCCTTGATCGTTGACGCCTACAAAATGAAGACCTTTTCAAATAGTTTGTACTAGGGGTGTCCAAAAAAACCGAAGAACCAAAGAACCGAGGAACTGTGCGGTACCGACCGAACAGGACCGTATATTAGAACCATGGTACGGTTCTTGGTTCTTAAAATTTCAAAATTTCGGTTCTCGGACGGTTCGGGTTGGAACCGTCCGGTTCCGGTACTTTCCCGAAAGAACCGACTTTTATGAAAATATGTAATTTTATAGTGTTTGTTTGGGATATTGTGTACATGCAAGTATGCAGCCTTTTAAGAAAATAGAAAAAACTTACCTAAACCTAAAAACTCATAAAACTTAACCTTTAATCCATTGATTCCATTCAAAGATTCAAACATCATTCATCAATATGAAATTAAGTTTTTTCTAAGGAATAATTTCATATATCACCTTGAATGCCTCCATAATTTCATACATACCCAATCCATTTCATAAATATCATATATACCCACTCTTACCTTGAATGCCTCCATAGTTTTTTTTAAGGAATAATTTGGTAGCAAGTAATAAATTCTTTATTTCAATTTTCTTTTGGCATGAATTTGATTTACAATTTAATTTATTTTTACACAAAATTAATCAATGTTTTCATCAGTAATAGGAGTATTAGGTTTGAAGCATGGAAGGAGAAGAAACTGAGAAAGAGGAGGGTATAATAGTTATTTTGTAATCTTTTTTAGTGAAAAAAATTAAAAGTCGGGTAAAAATGATATTTGAGTGTTTAGAATGGGTATATTTGATATTTAGAAATTAGGTTGGGTATATATGAAATAAGTGTGGTATTGAAGGGGATATATGAAATTCCTCCTTTTTCTAAACTGGAATATCGAGTATGCGCATAGCCGCATATCCAATAATTCTGTATTGCTCAGTAACAACTAGCAAGAAGTTGTAATTAACTATTGGTATTTGTTTTCATTAAACTTAATGATAAAAGTCGAGAAACAATTAACGATTATGGCGTCACTGCATGATATATCGTCACCATGTAAGTTATTGTAAGCTAGTCACCATGATTGATATATAATATTCTCAACGAGTTTGCAATTATTTTCATAGATAATGAGTTTGCTATTACCGGATATATGTTTTTTTGTTTGTTTGTAACTCAAGTTGTGGAATACTATTAAAGTTGTCAACTTCTTTCGAAGTTCTATGAACCGAGTACCATAAATTCATATCCATCAAAATATATATTTTTTAACACTTTGGTACTCATGGGAATTACCGAAATTCCCGTACCGGAACCGAGTACCGTACCGGCACCGAACCGAAAAACTTGGGACGGTTCTTGGTTCCACTTTTTTCCTTATTTTCGGTTCTCGGTTCTTTCGGTTCTCGGTTCTTTCGGTTCGGTTCCGGTTCGGGACAGTTCTAGTACCATGGACACCCCTAGTTTGTACCTTAAGGTATTACCCGTCACCAGAAGTTGAAGAATTTATGGAATGATCTTATTGACTGCTAAAAGGTTCACAAGTAACTCCATACCCATGCTTTCAACTTTATTTGAAGAAAAATGTCAAACTCTCGTAGTAAATAGAAATCGTGAGGCTAATGTCAAATATGTGTTATTTCTTACACAATAGAGTGACACAATATTTGATAGCAGTTTTGCTACCTTTCTTCTGCATCTTATGGCAGGATGACAATGAAAATTTTGATGTATGTTTCATGATTATGACAATAGCATGGTGTTTTCTCTCTTCTTTGCTATGAAGAGGAAGAAAGCAATGAAGCACAAAAAGAAACCTTCATATTTATAGTAACTTTAACACCCATAAATGAAGCAACATGAGCAACGAGAGATAACATCGAATTCATTTACTGAAGCACGACACTAAAGTCGCTAAAGTCTATGAATCTTGGATATTTCATACTAATTTCCCTAAAGTGATTGTTGTAAAGTTAAATTTAAGGACTAAGATCATATATCGCTTTACTTTCATGATTAATTTCATATATACCTAAAGTTCAAGTATTGAATGTATAATGTACAATGTTTTTTAATGCATATTTGGGTATATATAAAAATTTGCAACTAAAATGTGGAGAGACATGAAATTGCCCTAAATTTAATATATTTATGATTTAATGACGATTGTCATTAAGAATTTCAATACATACTCATTACAACAACATAACACTTAACATCAGCTTAATCGTTACAACCTTAATTGCTACAACGACATAATCTATCACTGAAAAATTGCAACACGACATAGATTTATATGGGAATTTGGATGAAGCGGGCTGGATATTTATAGAAATCATGAAGATGTCAAATCACTAACATAATTATTCTAAACGTATAATTAAGAATTATTTTTATTTCTTAAAGAGGCGTCTTGTTTTCACTAGATGAATCATGTTGGACTTCAACGCAACCTACTTTTGATTATTGCGACGAAGTTTATTATTGATGAAGTATGAGTTTGTAATCTACTGTAGTGATCAAGGCTTCATTTTGAAAGGAACTAATGGTTTATCCGGTAACTGTAAAAAAAGAAAAATGAAATCGTAATACTTCGTAATTTGATCGCTCACTATGTTACAACCGATAGAGTAATCTGTCATGCGTAATTCATATATATTGAATTCACATTAGTTTCGCAATGCAGTCGCACTTTATAGCACTTTTCATTGGTGCTTCGTAATGATATTCGATATAAAAAAGGATTAATTTGGTTACTTATGGCTAGCTGAGAAGCTACAAATATATTTACAATTAAGCTTCACTTGAGACATTAAATAAACAAAACATATTTATTTTAATATATATTAAAGTATACTATGTTATGGGTAATCTTGGCTTTTAGAAAAAAGAATAATAATTTTAGTAATATGGCATAAACAGGTCTACGCAATTTACATTGTAAATTGTCAAAGATACGCAATATATTTTCAAATAATCTTCGATCTAGCTAATATGACTAGTTAACAGCTGGTTACCAGGTCATCTTTGATTAAAAGTTACACAGTTGGTCCTCCAAGTTGGACCAAATTCGCGCATGTATTCCTATTTTGGTAACGCTCGTTAAAAAAAATTAAAAAAATTTTAAATAATTTTTCCCTAAAATCTAGATAATTTTTTTTTAATTTAAAATTAGAAAAAAAAGATAAATTTTTTTATACATTTATTTTTATTTTTATTTTGTTTTAAATCCGATAAACTTTCTATTTTATAAAAATCTTGAAAATTGTAACTTTTTGAAATATAAATTATCCATTTTTCAAAAAAAAAAAAAAAAAAAAAAAAAAAAAAAACAGATTTAAAAAAAATTTGTTAGATTTTTAATCTTTTAAAATCGGGATAAATTTTATATTTTTTAAATCTTGAAAATTGTAATTTTTTTAAAATAAAATTATCTGATTTAAAATATATCGATTTCTAAAAAGTTTTTCTCGATCTTTCCGCTTTTTTAAACTGTCAGAATTTATATTTATTTGTACAAAATTACAATTTTAAAGATATTTCAAAAAATATAAAGAGTTTATCCGGATTATAAAAAAAAGAAAGAAAAAACGTAAAGAAAGTGTATAAAAAAATTATCCATTTATAAGTTTAAAAAAAATATTTGAAGTAGATTTTAAGAAAAAAAAATTAAAAGTTTTTTTAGATTTTTTTAACGAGCGTTACAAAAATAGGACTAAATGCTCGAATTTGGTCCAGTTTGGGGGACCAACGGTGTAACTTTTAATCAAGGTGACAGTAACTTTCGCTAACCGGTCATATTAGCTAGATCAAGATTATTTGAAAATATATTTCGTATCTTTGACAATTTACAAAGTACACTATGTAGACCTGTTTATTTGAAAAAATATGATACGGATCTTTAAGTTTCACCCAATAAAAATAAGTGTCATCTTTGATCACATAAAGACAAATTTCCCTTCTAATTTTCTTGACAACTCTAATGACATAATATATATTTTTATTCATTTGTAGATCATCCCCAGTTTCATAACTCTTCATTTATAAGAGGGGAGGTGTGGCAAAATCGTCTCGCCATCGTCCCACTCGGCACCGCACGTGGCTCGCCGTCGACAAACCTCTTCGTGGTGACAACGAGCTTTAAGTTCGACAAAGCAACGGATAAAACTTTTAGTTTCGAAAATATATCCGTTGCAAAAAGTAATCTCCTTTTCTTTTCTTTTTTTTAAAATCTTACCACCCCTATAAATAACATATCATAACCACTATTTTTATCATCTTCATCTCCTTCATCTTCATCAACTTTCTATCCTTTTATTTAAAAAAAAAATCCTCATAATGTCTCAAAACCCAAATGATGGAGAGTATTTCAAAAACTTACTAAATTCAAACCCACCACAATACGGGGGTTCTTCAAACCTGTCTACCCCCTCCTCGCAAAATTCCAACCCATCTCCACAAGAAATTTTTCTTAACAGACAAAATGCGTTTCAACAAGGATTCGCAAGTTACCCCGCCCGATTTCAATCACCACAGTTTTTTAACCCGTCACAACCTCCACAGTTTTTTAACACGTCACAACCTCCATAGTTTTTTAACCCGTCACAACCTCCACAGTTTCCCCAAATGGAATCACAACCGTTCGGTTCACAATTCAAAGTACCAAAATCACGTGAATCGGCCAAAGGTAGGGGAAAAAGACGAAGGCAAAAAAACAAAACAAGCCGTGGATTTGGACGCAGCATTTACCTAAGATGTGGAAATCATAGCCGTGCAGACCGGAGGAAGTGGAGCAAGTCTCGAAGAAAGGTTGCTTATGCAATGTTGGATAGAAATTTCCCAAGATCGAGATATGGGAAATGACTGTTCAGAAGATTTCTTTTGGAACGACATTGTGGACATGTTCAATAATCAGACCACCTATGACCAGTGCACAAAAAATATGATAACTGGTAAATGGTGGAGGATTAACGGTGATTGCCAAAAATTTAACGCTATTTACAAACATCTGCAGCGTCGAAGTGGTGAAAATGACCATGATCATGTCGAGAATGCGAAACTGAGCTTTGCGCAACGTTATGATGGGAAGGAGTTCGTGTATGAAAAATGTTGGGATATTTTAAAAAATTAACCGAAGTGGGATGTCGAAGATCCGATTGACATGTCTCGACGATATATTCGGCTCGGAAAAACGTCCTCGTCCTGAAAGAGATGGCGGCAAAAAGAATCGAGCCGCAAAGAAACAAAAGTCGACTTCAACGTCGAGCGCTGCGAGCTCTGGTGGGAGTCAATCGAGTAATTTTTCGGGTCATATATCCGAAAAATATGCTCAAAAAGCCGACGCTCCAATGGCTTGTTACGAGGCGAGGCGGGAGAAGGAAATTGCTATCCAAGAGATGAAGTTTCTCATACTAAATCCCAGTTTGGCCGATGACCCGGCAAAAGCGGAGATCATTTGAAAGAGGCAGGAAAAGATAATGAGAAAATTTGCCGAACGAGATGATTAGGTTTCGTAGTATTAGTAAGTTTTGTATTTTTTTCGCCGTGTCGTTTTTTTTACGTATTGTGTTTATTTTTCTTATTATTATGTTGTTTAATGTATTTTTATTTATGAATTTAGTTTATTTGGAAATTTAAATAAGAAAAATAAAGTTGTAGTGGTGGGCCCCAAATGAAGAGGTTTAGGTTTGTTATGAGTGAGGGGGGTTTAGTTGCGGTTAGTTGTGGAGGTTTGTTATGATGAGGTGGCGCTGACGTGACGATAATGAAGAGGTAAACCCTCTTCACCACACCTTCCCCTCTAAGATTCGTCAAAGAAACGGTAACAACCTTATAATGGTATTAATATACGTTAATAATTTACTTTTGATAAAACAACTTTTAATAGTTTAGATTTTT
Source organism: Chrysanthemum lavandulifolium (assembly GCA_022545495.1). NCBI lineage: Eukaryota > Viridiplantae > Streptophyta > Magnoliopsida > Asterales > Asteraceae > Chrysanthemum > Chrysanthemum lavandulifolium. Next base: position 293,233,563 of record CM040238.1, on the reverse strand, counting down.
AATCCTTTATTTTTATCATTTTTCGTTAATAAGCAAAATATTTTTCATTTCTCGTGGTGATTACTAATTGAACCCTTAAGTGTTGCATTAATTGTCACATGAGAACCACAAGTTTATAGGTATAATTATTTACCGCTATACACCATCGCTATGTACGAGTATTCGTCTATTCTAGTCGTGTTTTGATCGACACACATTCTTATTAAATAGATATTATTCGCATGATATGGCAAACGGGCGGGGAATGTCGGGGATTGTATTTCCCATCCCCATCCCCGTTTCCACTCTCCATTCCCATCGGGAATTGCTTTACATCCCCATCCCCGTCCCCAATGGGGATTGGGGATCCCCGTGGAGATTCGGGGATTTTCAATCCTTATGAAATAACATTAAAATTCCACATACTCTTCGAATATATAAAGAATTTTAATTCATAAAGTGTCTCAACAAATGTGCGTACGTCGCACATATTTTGATTCATTACAATTTCAATTCAAATTTAAAGCATCCTCAACATTGTAACATCATATATAATAGAGTAAACTGCAAAATACATCCCTGTAGTTTACAGTTTCTGAGACCTTATACCCCTGTCATAAACTATTGGCTAGTTACATCCTTCGTTAGCCAAACGTTAGCTATTCTACATCCTCGGTCACTAACTCATTAGTTTTCTTAGATTAAGTGCTAACCTGAGGTTTTTGGTCTTTTACTCATCTGAGGATGTATTTTGCGTTTACACTTTTACAAATAAGAGGGATGTATTTTGCAATTTACTTTTATACTTTACTTTTTTTTTATTATTATTATTATTATTATTATTATTATTATTATTATTATTATTATTATTATTATTATTATTATTATTATTATTATTATTATTATTATTATTAGAGTTAACTATTTATATAAAAAACATTTTGTCGAAAATATTATAAAAAATTTCAAAAAAATTTATAAAAATTTCGAAAATTTTATAAAAAATCCAAAAATTTTATAAAAATTTATAAAAATCCGAAAATTTTATAAAAAATTTATTATTAATTCGTAAATTTTATAAATCATTCCGATAAAATTTTATAAAAACAAATTCAGTAAAAACTTTCTGTTAAAATTTTTGTTTTAAATTCGCTTAAAATTTGTTTTTAAACTTTTTCTTTTTACGAATTTTTATAAAAATTTTCGACAATTTTTTTTCTTTTTGAATACTTATTGACGGAATTTTTATAAAAATTTCGACAAAAAAATTTCTTTTTCTTTTTGAGTAAATTACACCATTCGTCCCCTCGTGGTTTGGGTGAAATCACGCCGTCCCTCCCTTTTTTTCTTGCATCATGAATCCTTATAACCAAGTTTCGTCACAATCGTTCGTCCTCTATCACTAACGGCCGTTATCTTTTCGTTATCTCAATGGCAACCGTTAGTCCTAACCAAACGATCACTTGCGCGTTAGTCCTTTATACCAACGACCGTTAATAACTCAAAATTTTATTAAAAAATCTTTTCACGCGGTTTTATCGTTTCGCCGCTTTTCACGTTTTATGCGTTTCGTCCGATTTTATACGCTTTTTGTCTACTTTTTCTAACGCTTTTATACAATTTCTTACGTTGTGATACGGATTTGTCTGTTTTATACGTTTTCTTTGTTTTTACGCTTTTGTCTGCTTTTCTTACGTTTTGTCCGTTTTTATATTGTAATTTAAAAATGACTTTTTTAATCGATTAAATTTTTTCCAATTTAAAAATATCGTTTTTAATCGATTTTCAAAAAGTTTTTAATCGACACGTTTAAAATCGGAAAAACTTTTTAAAAATCAAGTTTTAAAAAATTACGCTTTTTAAATCGGAAAATCTTTTATAAATCGGAAAAAAACGTAATTTTTTTAAATCGAAAAAACTTTTAAAAATCAAATTAAAAACGTACTTTTTAATCGAAAAACTTTTTAAAATCGATAAAAAACGCATTTTTTTTAATCGCCGATTAAAAAACGTAATTTTTTTAAATCGAAAAACTTTTTGAAAATCGATAAAAAAATGTAATTTTTTAAATCGAAAAAAAAATTTAATAAAATTTTGAGTTATTAACGGTCGTTAGTATAAAGGACTAACGCCGCAAGTGATCGCTTGGTTAGACTAACGTGCCATTAAGATAACGAAAAGATAACAACGTTAGTGATAGGGACGAACAAATGTGACGAAACTTGGTTATAAGGATTCATGGTGCAAGAAAAAAGGGAGGGACGAGCGAGGGATTTCACCGAAACCACAGGACTAATGGTGTAATTTACTCTTTCTTTTGAATACTTATTATTTGAATTTTTATAAAATTTTCGACAAAGAAATTTCTTTTTCTTTTTGAATACTTTTGACTGAATTTTTA